>CM075737.1:59232526-59530026 GCA_037974335.1 Prionace glauca
TTAAACTCAAGCTGGTTCCATGGAGTTAAGAGATGGTAACTGGCTATTTGCTCAGCTGGGCTGTTGGAATCCTTTCCAATTAGTATTAAAACCTGCCAGTGGGGCCAAAGGTGTAATATTAAAACCACCCAAAAAGTCAGACTTGGCTTGTGTGACACAGCTTATGCATGGTTGCAGCGTAACAATCAGTTTCGGTGCTCCTGACCAGAATTCGATTGTTCCCCCTGCCAGTCGACATTGAAATGGACCTGAACAGTCCCAGGTGTGAGATGAGCTAGATAACAGCTCTGTAGGCTGTTATCTCTGTCTCGGTTGTGAGATGATGGGGATGATTAAGGCAAGGGAGGCAGTGTTCCCATAAAGAAACTAAGTGCCCAACGGGTGGGAACGCGGGAGAATTTGCTGCCCGTTTTTTGGATGTACATAGTGGGATGAATTTCCGGCACTCTGTGCTTCACAGAGTCTGCTGGGGGATTCATGCTGGTAAGAGGGGACAGGGCCTAATCCTGCCAGAGGGGCCTGCTGAGTAGGACACTGTGTTTGAGCACTTGCACCCCCATCACTGGCCTCCCAATCACCAACCTCCCAATTGCTCCAACCACCACCACCAGCCCCGCCCCCCCCCCCCCCCCCCACACCCCCCACCCCCACCTCCACCTCCACCTCCACCACCACTACCACTGGGCCAGACCACCATGACCAGCCCCAATCATACTTCTCCCTTTCCCACCGATTTCTATTGCAGAGAGCACAGCAGTTTCCCACCCCTTCAACCACTGATCAGCCCTGCCCCTGCAGTAGGCCTGACGTATCAGGCTCTGCCCCCTTGGCACTAACCAGTGCCCAGTGAGCAGTGCCAGGTTGCCAGACTGGCACTGCCCAGGAGACATCCCCTGCTCCTAACCTCCCGATGGTGGTGCGAGGAGAGGTCTCAATGGCCGCTGTCCCCCCCAGTGAGGTGATCACATCTGGTCCCCGTGGAAACCTCCCCCATTGGAGGTGGAAACATCAGCAGCAATGGACAATATCACCCTGGGCTGACTAAAGACATGGAAATTCAGGTTTCCATATTGTAATCAGCCTCACACTGATTTCTAGTGTGAGACCAAATTTTGTCGAAGGTTAAGGTTCTCTTAATGTTAAGGTGCAGGTTCAGTCGGCCGTTAGGAAGGCAAATGCAATGTTTGCATTCACATCAAGAGGGCTAGAATACAAGAGCAGTGATGTACTTCTGAGACTGAATAAGGTTCTGGTCAGACCCCATTTGGAGTATCGTGAGCAGTTTTGGGCCCTGTATCTAATGAAGGATGTGCTGGCCTTGGAAATGGTCCAGAGGACATTCACAAGAATGTTAGAACATAGAACATAGAACATTACAGCACAAACAGGCCCTTCGGCCCTCGAGTTGCGCCGATCACATCAACACCACCCATCTATAGACCTATCTATAACCCCCAATCCCATTAAACCCCATATACTCATCCAGAAGTCTTTTAAAAGACCCCAGCGAGTTCGCCTCCACCACCGATGACGGCAGCCGATTCCATTCACTCACCACCCTCTGAGTGAAAAACTTACCCCTAACATCACCTCTGTACTTCCCTCCCCGCACCTTAAATCTGTGTCCTCTCGTAGCGACCATTTCAACCCGAGGAAATAGCCTCTGAGAGTCCACCCTATCTATTCCTCTCAACATTTTATAAACTTCTATCAGGTCGCCTCTCAACCTTCGCCTCTCTAGGGAAAAGAGTCCCAGCTCCCTCAACCTATCTTCATAAGGCATGCCTCCCAGTCCAGGCAACATCCTTGTAAATCTCCTCTGCACTCTTTCAATAGCTTCTACGTCTTTCCTATAGTGAGGCGACCAGAACTGCGCACAGTACTCCAAATGAGGCCTGACGAGGGTCCTGTAAAGTTCCCTGGAATGAACAGCTTGTCGTTTGAGAAACGGTTGAGGACTCTGGGTCTGCACTGTTGGAGTTTAGAAGGATGAGGGGGAATTTTATTGAAATTTTACAGATTACTGCGAGGCCTGGATAGGATGTTTCCACTATTAGGAAAACTAGACCCAGAGGGCACAAGTCAGGCTAAAGGGCCAATCCTTTAAAACAAAGATGAGGAGGAATTTCTTCAGCCAGAGAGTAGTGAGTCTGCGGAAGTCTTTGCCGCAGAAGACTGCGGAGGCCAGTGTCTTTAAGACACTTGATTAGTAAGGGGATCAGGGGTTATGGGGGAAAGACAGGAGAATAGGGAAGAGCCATGATTGAATGGTGAAGCTGACTCGATGGGCTGAATGGCCTAATTCTGCTCCTATGTCTTATGATCTAAGTGTTCAAAATTATAAGGGCTTTCGATAAGATAAATAGAGATTAGGCTTGTCAATGAGTTAGTAACTAGAAGCTATCAAGTTAAGATCAAAAGGGCTAAAGGAGAGGTTGGGAGTTTTTTTTTAAAGATGTGTCTCTCCTACTAGAGAATGGTATAGAAGCAGAATCTGTAATAGTTTTTAAAAAGTCCAAGTATTTATAAAGGATTTTTTAAATGATTTGGGAACAGATGTTAGATAGTTACTACTTTCAGGGTTAACACAGATTTGCGCATAGATGGGCTGAATGGCCTCCATCTGTCTTGTAAAATTCAATGACCTGAATGCATCTGTCCGTCACAATGTTGGTAGGAATGATGACTGCACAGTTCTTACGGAGACAGTCTCATCTTCATAATGGGGATATCCTATTTCAGAATAGGCACTGGAGTGTGGTGACTTGGGGATTTTCACAGTAACTTCTTTGCAGTGTTAATGTAAGCCTACTGGTGACACTAATAAACAAACTTTAAACATAATGTATGCTAATTGGGATAGATTCAAAACAAATCTAGCAGCTCAAAACTATGGGCCATTAGCAGCAGCAGGATTGTATTCAACCACAATCTATAACCTAATGATCCAGCACATCCATCACTCTACCATTACCACCAAACTAGAGAACCAAACTGAGAAGTGTGAGATGCCATGCCAAGAGCTGCACCAAGTCTATCTAAACATGAGAAGCCAACCTGGTGACATGATTATACACATACTAATCACTGAAGGTAGCGGATTACAGACAGAGCTAAGCAATCCCACAACCAACAGATCAGATCAAAGCTCTGCAATCCTATCACACCAAGTCTTGAATGCTGGTGGATAATTATACGACTGACTGGAGGAGGAAGCTATACAAAAATCACAATCCTTGGTAATGTTAGAGTGCAGTGTAAAGGATAAAGCTGCAGCACGTCCATCTTCATCCAAAAGTGCTTAGTGGATGGTCCACTTTGTGAGATTGCCATCATCGTGGATACCAGTCTTCAGTTAATTCAATTCATTCCACATGATGTCAATAAATGGCTGAAGTGACTGAATAGAGCAATGGTTATGGGCCCTGCCACAACCCAGGTGTAGTAATGAAGGATTAAGCCCAGAACTATGAACACTGCTAAACAAGCTGTCCCAATATAGCTACAACTCTGATATCTAGCTGATAATGAGGAAAATTACCCAGGTGTATCCTGCTCATTAAATGTAGATCAACTCCAACTCTAGCAATTACCATCCCATCAATCTATTCTCAGTCATCAGCAAAGTGGTGGAAAGTGTTGTTGACAGTGCTATCAAACAGATGTTTGGTGCTCATTGATGCTTTGCTTAGGTTTCACCAGAGTCAGTCAGCTCCTGGCCTCATTACAGTCTTGGTCCTAACATGGACATAAGAGCTGAACAACAAGAGGTGAGGTGAGAGTGACTGCCCTTGACATCAAGGCTGCATTTGATGGAGTGTGTCATCAAGGAGTCCTAGAAAGGACCAGGATGTCACTGCAGGGTACTCGGAGAGGGAAGGGTGAACAGCCAGTAGTCAGAATCCAATGACTTGGGCAGAAAGAGGGATAAGAACATAAGAACATAAGAAATAGGAGCAGGAGTAGGCCATCTGGCCCTTCGAGCCTGCCCCGCCATTCAATAAGATCATGGCTGATCTGTCGTGGCTCAGTTCCACCTTCCCGCCCTCTCCCCATAACCCTTAATCCCTTCTCTTATCAAAAACCCATCAACCCGCTTCTTAAAAATATTTAGCGAGGCAGCCTCCACCACTTCAACGGGCAGAGAATTCCAGAGATTCACCACCCTTTGAGTGAAGAAGTTCCTCCTCAACTCTGTTCTAAAACGCCCCCCTCCCTTTATCTTGAGGCTGTGCCCCCTAGTCCTACTGTCTTTTTTGAGCGGGAAGAGTCTCTCCACCTCTATCCTGTCCATCCCATTCATCATCTTATACGTCTCAATGAGATCTCCCCTCATTCTTCTAAACTCTAACGAGTACAAGCCTAGTTTATTCAGCCTCTCCTCATAGCTCAATCCCCTCAACTCCGGTATCAGCCTAGTAAACCTCCTCTGCACTCCCTTCAGGGCCAAAATATCCTTGCGCAGGTGCGGCGCCCAAAACTGCACACAGTACTCCAGCTGCGGCCTCACCAATGCCCTATACAGCTGCAGCAAGATGAAGAGCTGCAAGCAGATTTTAGGTAAATAGAAAAGAAACAAACAGGCAGAACATCTGGATTACTCCCAGTGCCACATGTTAGTGAGTATAAACACAGAATATAGAGGAGATGGATGTGTGGCTGGTGAGATGATGCAGGAGGAAGAATTTCATGTGCCTGGGACATCGGGACTGCTTCTGGCAAAGTGGGACCTGCATAGGTTGGATAGGTCACATAAAATGGAACTATAAAATGTGAAGGTGGGAAAGTTTGTACAGAACCAGTAGAAAAAGCAGAGGTGCTTAATGAATACTCTACCTTGGTATTCACGGTGGAAAGAGATCTGGGTGGTTGTACTGCAGGCTTGTGGTGGACTGAAAAGATTGAGTTTGTGGACATCAAGAAAGAGGACGTGTTGGAAGTTTTGAATAGCATCAAGATAGGTAAATTACCAGGACCAGATGGGATGTACCCCAGGTTACTGTGGGAGGTCAGAGAAGAGATTGCAGAAACTCGGGCGATGATCTTTGTGTCATCAATCGAGACGGGAGAGGTTCCGGAGGACTGGAGGATTGCGAATGTGGTTCCTATATTCAAGAAAGGTAATAGGGATAGCCCAGGAAATTACTGACCGGTGAGTCTGACCTCAGTGGTTGGTAAGCTGATGGAGAAGATTCTGAAGGACAGGACTTATGAACATTTAAAAAAGTTTATTATGATCAATAGCAGTCAGCACAGCTTTGTCAAAGGCAGATCAAAGAACAAAAACAAAGAACAACCCAGCACGGGAAACAGGCCCTTTGGCCCAACGAGCCCGCGCTGCTGCATCACCCGACACCTATTCTACTCTGCATGTCTACGAATGGAACCCTACTCAGTCAGATTCAGGGAAGAAATAGTGTCAATTTGGTAAAAACCGATTAGCCTGAGAGCACATCTTTGGGGTGTGGGAGGAAACCGGAGCACCCGGAGGAAACCCACGCAACCACAGGGAGAATGCGCAAACTCCCACAGACACAGGCCCAAATCCATGTGCCTGCACAGCCAGCAGTGCTAGTCACTGAGCTGTTGCGGCGCCCGTCTACCGGTCCAGGATCAAGCACACACACCGACATGAAGTACTAGGCCACTCCTGGAACTTCCAAGAGCAGCCCACGCACGACCCGCCGTGTGCATACCCCTCGTTTGACACGAGGTGGACCTCCACCTGTGGAATAAAGACAAAAATATTAATCTTACAGCCTGCCTTTCCGGTGTCTCCCGAGGTTTAACCCTATTTAATAGCCCCTACCATATCCCTCCATTCTCGTTTCACTCATGAGCCTATCTAACTGCATCTTAAACGAGTCCAACGTTCCTGCCTCCACCACCCTACTCGGTAGCGCATTCCAGACCCCCACAACTCTCTGCGTAAAGAACCTTCTTCTCACCTCCAAATTATACCTCTCCTCCCTCACCCTTAAATGATGACCTCTCGTGTTCGTACCCAGTCTAGGGAGCAGTCTCTCACTATTAATTCTATCTATTCCCTCCAGTACCTTATATACTTCTATCATGTCCCCTCTCAATCTCCGTCTTTCCAAGGAGAATAGTCCCAGTTTCTTCAACCTCTCCTCGTAACCCAGTCCCCCCATGCCAGGCAACATCCTGGTAAACCTCCTCTGCACCCTTTTCAGAGACTCCACGTCCTTCCGGTAGTAAGGTGACCAGAACTGGACGCAGTACTCCAAATGCGGTCTAACCAACGTTCTGTACAACTGAAGCATTAGACGGCAGCTTTTATACTCTATGCCCCTTCCTATAAAGGCCAACATCCCATAAGCCTTCCTAACAACCTTCTCCACTGGTGACGCAACCTTCATGGATTTGTGAACCTCCACTCCCAGGTCCCTCTGTATGTCTATACTCCTAATCGGCCTCCCTTTAATCACATAACTCCTCTCTGCATTATTCCGTCCAAAATGCATCACTTCGCATTTGTCAGGATTAAATGCCATCTGCCACCTATCTGCCCACTGCACCAACCTATCTATATCCTGTTGTATCACCTGACAATCCAGTTCCGTACCCGCCAACCCTGCCATCTTGGTGTCATCAGCAAACTTGCTGATCACACCACCTACGCTCTCTTCCAAGTCATTTATGTAGACTACATGTAGATCGTGCCTTATGAGCCTGGTTGAGTTCTTTGAAAATGTGACTAAATATATTGACAAAGGAAAAGTAGTAGATGTGATTTATATGGACTTCAGCAAGGTGTTTGATAAGGTCTCCTATGAAAGTCTTCTTGAAAAAGTGAGAGGGCATGGGATCCAAGGGCCTTTGGCCTTGTGGATCCAGAACTGGCTTGCCTGCAGAAGGCAGAGAGTGGTTGTGGATGGGTCTTTCTCTGCATGGAGGTCGGTCACCAGTGGAGTGCCCCAGGGATCTGTTCTCGGACCCTTGCTGTTTGTCATTTTCATAAATGACCTGGATGAGAAGTGGAGGGATGGGTTGGTAAATTTGCTGACAACACAAATGTTGGTGGTGTTGTGGATAGTCTGGAGGGATGTCAGAGGTTGCAGCGGGACATAGATAGGAGCAAGGCTGGGCGGAGAAGTGCAGATGGACTTCAGCACCGGATAATTGTGTAATGGTCCATTTTGGCAGGACCAATGGGATGGAGGAGTTTAACATCAAGCGTAGTAGAGGGTCAGAAGCACCTTGGGGTCCAGGTCCGTAGGACTCTTAAATCGTCCTCGCAGGTGGAGGAGGTGGTTAAGAAGGCGTACGGTGTATTGGCCTTCATTAATCGAGGGATTGAGTTTAGGAGTCGGGAGATAATGCTGCAGCTTTATAAGATCCTAGTCAGACCATTCTTGGAGTACTGTGCGCAGTTTTGATCGCCTTATTACAGAAGGGATGTGGAAGCTATTGAGAGGGTGCAGAGGAGGCTTACAAGGATGTTGCCTGGATTGAGTGACATGTCTTATGAGGATAGGCTGAGGACGCTCGGTCTCTTCTCCCTGGAGAGGCGAAGGTTGAGAGGCGACCTGATAGAGGTTTATAAAATGTTGAGAGGAATAGATAGGGTGGACTCTCAGAGGCTATTTCCCCGGGTTGAAATGGTCGCTACGAGAGGACACAGATTTAAGGTGCGGGGAGGGAAGTACAGAGGTGATGTTAGGGGTAAGTTTTTCACTCAGAGGGTCGTGAGTGAGTGGAATCGGCTGCCGTCGGTGGTGGTGGAGGCAAATTTGATAGGGTCTTTTAAGAGACTTCTAGATGAGTACATGGGACTTAAAAGGATTGAGGGTTATAGATAAGCCTAATAGATAGGGATATGATCGGCGCAACTTGTGGGCTAAAGGGCCTGTTTGTACTGTAGTTTTTCTATGTTCTATTTTGTGAGGCAATTTACTGCTACTGTTGAAGAGGATTTAAATTAACTTGGCAAGGTTGTGGGAACAAGGAGGTATTATTAAAACAGAAGAACAAGATGCACAGAGAAACTGGGAGAGGCAGACAGCACCACAGGTTAAATAGTAAGACATTAACAGTTGGAGGGAATATAATAAGATCTAAATTAAGTTTACTGTGGATATAATATGCAGAGTGCATAAGGTTGGTGAGCTCAGACAGAAATAACCACATGGAAATATGATGTTGCAATGATAACGGGGACTTGGCACAAAAAAGGGGTAGGATTGAGTACTGAATATTCCTGGATACAAAGTGTTCAGAAAATGAGAGAAAAGAGTGGGAGGGTGGCAGTCCTGAGTAAGAACTATACTGTGTTAGAGAGATGGATGCCTGGAGGAGTTAAGGAGAACTCTATGTGGTTAGTGCTAGGTGTATTTTGTAGGACAACAATGAGTGGGAAACTTACAGAGGCTCAAGTTTGTACGATAATTAGTAGAAGGACTACTTTATAGGACCCTTGTCAGGCCTCATTTGGAGTACTGTGCGCAGTTCTGGTCGCCTCACTATAGGAAAGACGTAGAAGCTATTGAAAGGGTGCAGAGGAGATTTACAAGGATGTTGCCTGGACTGGGAGGCATGCCTTATGAAGATAGGTTGAGGGAGCTGGGACTCTTTTCCCTAGAGAGGCGAAGGTTGAGAGGCGACCTGATAGAAGTTTACAAAATGTTGAGAGGAATAGATAGGGTGGACTCTCAGAGGCTATTTCCCCGGGTTGAAATGGTCGCTACGAGAGGACACAGATTTAAGGTGCGGGGAGGGAAGTACAGAGGTGATGTTAGGGGTAAGTTTTTCACTCAGAGGGTGGTGAGTGAATGGAATCGGCT
This sequence comes from Prionace glauca, assembly GCA_037974335.1. Taxonomy (NCBI): domain Eukaryota; kingdom Metazoa; phylum Chordata; class Chondrichthyes; order Carcharhiniformes; family Carcharhinidae; genus Prionace; species Prionace glauca. The sequence goes on from CM075737.1 coordinate 59,241,331, forward strand.
GCCGTCATCGGTGGTGGAGGCGAACTCGCTGGGGTCTTTTAAAAGACTTCTGGATGAGTATATGGGGTTTAATGGGATTGGGGGTTATAGATAGGTCTACAGATTGGTGGGGTTGATGCGATCGGCGCAACTCGAGGGCCGAAGGGCCTGTTTGTGCTGTAATGTTCTATGTTCTAAGGGCAATGATTATGGAGCAGTTATATTGGGGGACTTCATTACTACTCCAGTTTAGATTAGGATCATTAGTGTAGAGTGTAGAGCAAGCTGAAGAGAATTTTCTCAATCAGTGGCAGTGAAGGCAGCCCGCCGTAAGCAGGATCTTTTAGTCCCACCGCTGTCAATGGGGATTCCCATTGTATGCATCCCGGCCGCTGGGAAACCCGCGGTGTGGGTTTGCCATCGGCAGGACTGGAAGATCCCACCAGCAATCATAGCCGGGAAGTTCGGACCTGTATGTTTGTGACACAATGAGGAAGGAAACATTCTAAGCAATGGGGTGGATCATGTGGATGAAATGTCAGAAGGAAAGTGCTTGAGAAACAATGATCTCAGGTTATGGAAAAGGGCCAGGAGCAAGCCAAAGTAAAAATAAGTATTTCGGGGAAAGGCCAAATTCAGTGGCTGAGAGCAGATCTGGCCCAGATAAAGTTAGCATCAAGCAAAGAAATGCTGCAAATACTCAACAGGTCAGGCAGCATCTGTGGAGAGAAACAGCGTTAATCTTTCAGATCAATGGTCATTAATGAAAGATAGAAATGTGAGAGTTTTTAAGCCAGCTGAAGTGGGGGAGGGGGCACAGAAGAATAAAAGGGGAAGGCAGTGATCGGATGGGAGAGAACAACTAACGTTACATTTCATAATGCAAAAACCAGAGTCATAATGGGTGTCGTAAAGAGATAACGGTTGTTTCCAGATGAGGTGAGAATGGCTATAACAGCCATCTGAATGTAACATGAAAGGGATAAAGAAAGAAACAAACAAGCAGTATACAACAAAAAATAAAAAAACAAATAAAACACATAGGACAAGATGGAGCCGAGACTTTGATCTAAAGTTGTTAACTCGATATCGAGTTCAGAAGGCCGTAGAGTGCCAAGGCAAAGGATGAATTGTTGTTCCTCGAGCTTCACTGGAACACTGTAGCAGGCAGAAAGATAAGACGGGGAGCAAGGGCTCTCTTCATTCTTGGTTATTATTTCAGATTTCCAGCACCTGTAGTGTTTGTTTTTGCAAATCCAAGATTGATAGATCAAGCTGTAACAGAACAAGAGGAGGTGGTTTTAGGTATGGTCAAGGTCTTTTCAAATAGGAGGTTTTTATTAATTATTTGGAGCCTTTCTCATTTAAAAATGTTACACAGATGCTGCGATAAATTGTCATTCAGATTTAAAACTGACGTTTGAGATCACAGAAATCACCCAAAATGAAAATCAAGCAGTGTCTGTAATGGGCGACGGTTCCTCAAAGCCTGTTTATGGGCCGGCATTAAGCTGAAAACATTCCTCTCTGCTTGGTTAACTGATTTTGCAACGCGTGAAGTTTAGACAGAAATGAATTCAATGTTACATAAGGAGTCCTTCTGCTTAACCGTTTGTGTCTACCTGTCAGCTAGCATGGACATGACTGGCTGAATGGCCTCCTTCTGTGCTGTAAACCTCTATGATTCTATGAAAGTACTAGCGAGTACCTGTTGGACCATACTCCAAACAAGTAGTTTGGGGGCATTTAAGAGATCTGTGGATAGGTTTATGGACGAAAAGGGATTGGTTTAGGCTAGTGGGTCATTGTTTTGTAACTGGTCGGCGCAACATCGTGGGCCGAAGGGCCTGTTCTGCGCTGTAATGTTCTATGTTCTATGTTCTAAGTACGAGGCGGAAGCTGAAATGAATGGCACCACTTTCAGGCAATGGAGGGTGGAAGCGAGCGGTGAGGGGAAAAGAATAAAATTAGCTGAAATTAAATCATTGCTCTCCAAAGTGAATTATATTTTCAGGGGAGTTATGCAGTCCCCTAGCTCGGTCTTGCTAGCCCACACCAGTTGAAATACCTTTTTTAGCTTACTTTTGAAGAATGAATGTCAGGGAACTATGACTCTGTGAAGCTGAAATATAGCTGGAGGAGCCAGGGAATCTGACCTTCAGCATGAGCTCATTAGCAGTCTACGTCGGGTCTCAGGGGAGATTCCAATGGTAACATCAGTCGGCGCTGTGGTCAGGCAGGCACCACTGTATGTTCAACGAGTTTTCAAATGCCAATCTAAATCACTCCGTAAAAGTTCCAGGGAGAAAAACCGTGTATGTTTGAGTCTTCCGATCTGAGTTCCTGAACATCGCTTTTTCAATATTAATTGTTAATGTTTTCAAAAACGTGACAGAGACTAATGAGACTCTGAAGAGTTGGACAACTGCAGCTCTTTAATTGGTAAGATCGCTGTATGACTGAAATGTCAATTGGGTAGTTAGAAATATCAGCCGAAACCACCATAGATGATTTTACTTCATGTGTAGCTGAGAGGTGGTGACTTGATTGACTAAGCTCATTCCTCCTTTCTCTCCTAATTATGTCTAGGTGTTTCTAAGTTCCTTGTATGGGGCCAAGGACATCTTTGCTATTGGATTTTGTTAATGTTAGCTGTTGGATTTTGATCCATTTATTAAGCAAGGGACCCAGTTGAACATGTAAAAGAATTGACAGGCCTTGCACTTATTTGACCTCAATTTATGTTAGAGGAGACCATGGAATAGGTTGGTATTGACAACACACCAGTGCACATTTCTGAAATTCAAAGCGATTTGTGTGTGGCAACAAGAATTATTTAGGACTAGTTGTAGTTAATGGTTGTCTCCAGTCACTGTACATCAGCAGTTAAAGAAAGGCAGCCATTAGGGTCTCTGTACCTTATTTGGACACATATATTGCAAGGCTGGTTCAGTCCCGCTGAGTCACTCCTTAACTACTCATGCACTAGTCAACTTTTTTCTCCAAATCAAAAATATTTAGCTTGCTAAGAAATCTTTTTTGTCTACATCAATAGAAGTAATGTTTTAATGTTTTTTTTAAATCATCATTTGATGGCGGAACTTGCATATCTGTTGAAGTTTTTTATCTTGCACTCACCAGATCACTTTGCAAGAATACCAATGTTCCCTCAGAACAACAATTTATACTGTTTGAGAAGAGAGTACTGATTGGTTGGCAAGTAGACTCTGATTGGTAGCGGTGTTGCCATGGAGAATGCACCAGTGACTGGCAGTGCAAGATGATGAGTGCAAAAATGAAAGCTTTGACAAAACAGTCTGTCCTGCAATTTTTAAAAAGTAGTTTTTAGTAATTTGCTATCAACTTACTCAATGTGGAAGGGGCAGATTCACTTATTAAATCTGATTTTTTTTTGATGATCTCATTTTCATCTGTATTGATAAAAGTGAATCAAGCTATCATTAAGGAATACTTGCTGGAAAGAAAATGAATAATTGTGTTCAATTATCCTGTCAAATGATGCTGTTTCAATGGGAAATCTTAGATTTGTGATTATGCAAATAATTTTTATCAGAAACCTAAACTTACCAATGCAAATTAGAGTGCATTTTGTGTGTGGTCAGGACATTGTGCCTAAGGCAGAAACTACTCAAAAGAAACATAGAAACTAGAAACAGGAGTATTCCGCCATTCATTTAGATCATGGCTGATCATCAAATTTAATATCCTCATTCCCCGCTTCCCCCCCATATCCCTTGATCATGAACTATAACTTTTATATCTGTTAGATTATTCACTTGTTTATTGTATAGTGTCAGCTGCACAATCTTGTAGACTCGCAGTTGATGATACATTCCCCTCTTAGTGGGTTCAAGTCCCAATCCAGAGACATGGGCACAAAACCCTGGTCCATCAGTCAAGTACTGTAGTGAAGCAGTGCTGTGTTCTTTTGGCTGAATTCCCTACTCAGGTAGGTGTAAAATATTCCCAAGCACAATTTCAAAGATAAGTTGGGGAGATATCCCTGGTGCCCTGACAAATATTTATCCCTTAAACAACACTGCCAAAAACATATTGTAAAACGAATTGTAGCTCCAATGCACAGGAGGATGAGAATAAGGAGGTCATGGATAAGGTTTCTAGGTTGCAGCAGTGTATTGGCAGGCGGGAGGGTGGGTTGAAGTGTGTATACTTTAATGCGAGGAGCATACGCAATAAGGTGGACGAACTTGCAGCCTGGATTGGTGCCTGGGACTTCGATGTTGTGGCCTTTTCAGAGACATGGATAGAACAGAGACAGGAATGGTTGTTGCAGGTTCCAGGGTTCAGATGTTTCAGTCAGAGCAGAGAAGGTGGTAGAAGAGGGGGAGGTGTGGCATTGTTAGTCAAGGACTGTATTATGGTGGCAGAAAGGACGTTTGATGTGGACCTGTCTATTGAGGTAGTATGGGCTGAGATTAGAAACAGGAAAGGAGAGGTCACCCTGCTGGGAGTTTTTTACAGGCCTCCAAAAAGTTCCAGAGATGTAGAGGAAAGGATTGCAAAGATGATCCTGGATATGTGCGAAAGTAACAGGGTAGGTAGTTGTTATGGGGGACTTTAACTTTACAAATATCGATTGGAAAAGCTATAGTTCAAGCACGTTAGAGGGATCAATTTTTGTCCAACGTGTGCAGGAAGGTTTCATGACACAGTATGTAGATAGGCCAACAAGAGGTGAAGCTACATTGGATTTGGTACTGGGTAATGAACCAGACCAGGTGTTAGACTTGGAGGTAGGTGAGCACTTTGGTGATAGTGACCACAATTCGGTTACATTTACCTTAGTGATGAACATGAGAACATAAGAAATAGGACAAGGAGTAGGCCATCTGGCCCTTCGAGCCTGCTCCGCCATTCAATAAGATCATGGCTGATCTGTCGTGGCTCAGTTCCACATTCCCGCCCTCTCCCCATAATCCTTAATCCCCTCTCTTATCAAAAACCCATCAACCCGCGTCTTAAAAATATTTAGCGAGGTAGCCTCCACCACTTCAACGGGCAGAGAATTCCAGAGATTCACCACCCTTTGAGTGAAGAAGTTCCTCCTCAACTCTGTTCTAAACTGCCTCCCCCCTTATCTTGAGGCTGTGCCCTCTAGTCCTGCTGTCCTTTCTGAGCGGGAAGAACCTCTCCACCTCTACCCTATCCATCCCTTTCATCATCTTATACGTCTCAATAAGATCCCCCCTCATAATATTGACTACACTGAAAGTAAGGGTGTGTTTATTTATGTCACAACATAAGGAAGGAAAGAAGGAAGCATGTGCTACACACGTGCGGATCCAGTGTCAGACTCAATGGCCGGAATTTTCCGGTTATTCACGCCGGAGGGATAATCCGGTTCTGCCGATGGCGCACCCCTGCCTTAGGGTTGCCCAACGACAAGGGGTGCATTAAATGGGATGGTCACATGACAGAAACCAGGTCTCTATAAGGGACATTGTATAAGACAAATCTGTGAAGAAATGAAGAAGAACTCCAGGCCAGCAAAGGAACAGCACCCTGCCTAACATCCATCAGGAGGCAGAGAATTCCAAGATCCAATCCAGGCCTTAGCCATAAGGCTTTGACTGCACCATGACTGGAGTGAAGTCAGGGAACCCTGAGTACATAGAACATAGAACGCTACAGCACAAACAGGCCCTTCGGCCCACGAGTTGCGCCGATCACATCAACACCTACCAACCTACAGACCTATCTATAACCCCCAATCCCATTAAACCCCATATACTCATCCAGAAGTCTTTTAAAAGACCCCAGTGAGTTCGCCTCCACCACCACTGACGGCAGCCGATTCCACTCACCCACCACCCTCTGAGTGAAAAACTTACCCCTAACATCACTTCTGTACTTTCCTCCCCGCACCTTAAATCTGTGTCCTCTCGTAGCAACCATTTCAACCCGGGGAAATAGCCTCTGAGAATCCACCCTATCCATTCCTCTCAACATTTTATAATCCTCTATCAGGTCGCCTCTCAACCTTCGTCTCTCCAGGAAAAAGAGACCCAGCTCCCTCAACCTATCCTCATAAGGCATGCCTCCCAGTCCAGGCAACATCCTTGTAAATCTCCTCTGCACCCTCTCAATAGCTTCTACGTCTTTCCTATGGTGAGGCGACCAGAACTGTGCACAGTACTCCAAATGAGGCCTGACAAGGGTCTTACAAAGTTGCAGATAGAGTAAGCAAATCTATCTTCATAAACCACCAACCTCTATTTCTTTAGTGAACCAAAAGGAATCACAAGCCTATAACACTTCAAGCTTTAGGGAGGCTAATGGAAGATTGCAGTTTATTGCAAGGGAAATGGAGTGTAAAAAGTAGAGATGTTTTGCTACAGTTGTATGGGGTATTAGTGAGATCACATCTAGAGTGCAGTGTAGAGGCCCAGTCTCCTTATTTCAGAAAGGATGTAGATGTGTTGGCAGCAGTTCACAGAGGGTTCATTTGATTGTTATTTGAGTTGGGGTGTAGGTGAGAGAATTTATCTTACAAAGGAAGGTCAAACACTCAGGGACTGTACCCATTGGAGTTTAGAAGAATGAGAGGTGATCTTATTGACAAGATTAATGTTGCAAGGATATTGCCCCTTACAAGAGAGACTAGAACAAGGGGACAACATAGCTTTGCCGTTTAAAAATAAGGGATCTCTCTCGTTTAAGACTGAGATAAGATGAAAATTGCTTTCACAGAAGGTTGTAAATTTTTGGAACTTTCTTCCCCAGAGAGCAGAGGAGGAAGGGCCAATGGATTTTTTAAAGGCAGTGGTAGATAGATTTTTGATTAACAAGGGAGTGAAAGGTTATCAGGGTGCAGGAGGGAATGTGGGGTTGAAGTTACAATCAGATCAGCCATGACTTTATTGAATGAGGGAGCAGTATTGAATGGGCTGAATGACCTACTCCTGCTCCTAAGTCATAAGGGTGTATGTCAATTCATCTCCTGACAAAGCACGATAGTGAATTTTTAGACTTTCCTTGCGTGCGGGTGCATGTGTCTTGTGAATGGGTGCTACAGTGAGTGGGTACAGTTTAAATGGGTGTTGTTGTGAGTGTATTTTGGGTGCTGAGTAATATACATTTATCTATTCTTACTTCGGAGGAAACCTGCTGTCTATTCCTAATATGGTAAAAAGTCTGACAACACCAGGTTTTAGTCCAACCGATTTATTTGATAATATTCTCACAAGCAAGCAAGCTTTCGGGGTTAGCCCTTCGTCAGGTGAATGGAGAGTTCTGGCCTCAGACAGAGCATATAAAGCACAGACAGTTTAGAGATTGCTGATTAGAATGCGAATCCTTACACCTAACCTGCTGTTCAAGTCTTAAAGTGGCTGATAATGTGAGTGGAAGGAGCACTGATCACAGTTTAAAGAGATGTGTATTGTCTCCAGACAGGACAGTAAGTGAGGTTTTGCAAACCCAGGCAAGTCACGGGGGTTACTGATAGTGCGACATGAACCCAAGATCCCTGTTGAGACCATCCTCATGTGTGCGGAACTTGGCTATCAGTCTCTGTTCAGCGACTCTGCGCTGTCGTGTGTCATGAAGGCCGCCTTGGAGAATGGGTTCATGTCGCACTATCTGTAACCCACGTGACTTGCCTGGGTTTGCAAAACCTCACTTACTGTACTGTCTGGAGACAATACACATCTCTTTAAACTGTGATCAGTGCTCCTTCCACTCACATTATCAGCCACTTTAAGACTTGAACAGCAGGTTAGGTGTACGGATTCACATTCTAATCAGCAATCTCTAAACTGTCTGTGCTTTATATGCTCTGTCTGAGGCCAGAACTCTCCATTCACCTGACGAAGGGGCTAACCTCGAAAGCTTGTGAGTATATTATCAAATAAATCGGTTGGACTAAAACCTGGTGTTGTCAGACTTTTTACTGTGTTTACGCCAGTGCAATGCTGGCATACCCACATCATTATTCCTAATGTGCACAGAAGCTATGGTTTAAAAACTTTTAAAAATCTGTCTTCAGTCAGTCGAGAGCTGGAAGAGTGGGGACCCTATGTCCCCCCTATCCTGAACACAGGGTAGATAAGAGGGAGCCAATCAATGTGGTATACTTGAATTTACAAAAGGCATTTGATAAGGTTCCACACAAAACATTAATACACAAGATAAAGACTCATGGAGTTAGCTGTGATATATTAGAATGGATAAAGGATTGGTTAACGGACAGGAAGGAGAGAATAGAAATAAATGAAACATTTTCAAGTTGGCAAGCTGTAACGAGTAGAGCATCACATGGTTCAGTGCTGGGGCCTCAGCCATTTACAATGTAGAAGACAAGCAGGGAATAACGATTCCAAGCTTGTTATCAACTTCGTTGAGTTCAAGAAGACTTTCATTAGCATCCATCACAGTTACTCTGGTGTGTCACAAGACAAGATTCTCTGGCCTCCTGCAGCGTGATTCGACAATGCAGCGTGTTTCTTTGGGGGGGAAGATGGTCTGCTGTTGGCTGGTGGTGGGATCTTCTGGCCCTACTGCTGTCAACGAGATTTCCATTGATTCCATCTCACTCCGTTGGGAAACCCGTGGCAGGGGTGCACCGTCAGAGGGACCAAATGATTCCGCCAGCATAAACAGCCTGAAAGTTTCAGCAAGTAATGCATCCCGAAATGATAATAGATTTATACTGTAACACCAGATGCTGCATCAAGTACCGTGGGCTCTTTAGAAGTATTGCACTCACTCCGTATCCCTTTTGCTCTTGGTTATTGAATTCACACTGAGGAAGGCAGTGGTGGGTGTAGGCTTTGGCATCCTGTGACAAAACATCCTGAATTTTGCAGTTGACATTGGCTTGCGGGCTAAAGAGTTGCACGTGCTTCACCGGTCTTGAGAGTAGCGGTGCCAAGATAGGTCTACATATCGGTTGTGAGAGGATCATGAAAAAGATGACTCAATGGCAAAAAGGCAGTCCCATCACAATTGGAAAACAGGGCATCGAGGAATTGGTAGGGCTAGGGAACCGTGGTGCACCAAAAAAGTTTTCTCGTTGGTTAAGAGGAAAAAGGAGGCTTATGTTCAGATGAGACATGAGGGCTCGGGTAGTGCACTAGAAAACTTTAGATTGGCTAGGAGGGAGTTGAAGAGTGAGCTAAGAAGGGCTAAAAGAGGACATGAGAAGACTTTGGCTGATAGGGTTAAGGAGAATCCTAAGGCGTTCTATAGGTATGTCAAGAACAGAAGGTTGGTTAGGGCAAGATTAGGGCCAGTTATAGACAGCAGAGGGAAGTTATGTGTGGAACCGGAGGAGATTGGAGAGGCATTGAACCAATATTTCTCTTCGGTGTTCACGCAGGGGGACATGGATATAGCTGAGGAGGACACTGGATTGCATGGGAGTAGAATTGACAGTGTTGCAGTTGATAAGGAGGATGTGCTAGATATTCTGGAGATATTCTGGGTCTGAAAATAGATAAGACCCCTGGTCCGGATGGGATTTACCCCAGGATTCTCTGGGAGGCAAGAGAAGTGATTGCAGAGCCTCTGGCTCTGATCTTCAGGTCGTCGTTGGCCTCTGGTATAGTACCGGAAGATTGGAGGATAGCGAATGTTGTCCCATTGTTTAAGAAGGGGAACAGAGACTTCCCCGGGAATTATAGACCGGTGAGTCTCACTTCTGTTGTGGGCAAGGTTTTAGAAAAAATTATTCGGGATAGGATTTATAGTTATTTGGAGAGTAATGAATTGATTGGAGATAGTCAGCATGGTTTTGTGGCGGGTAGGTCGTGCCTTACTAACCTTATTGAGTTTTTTGAGAAAGTGACCAAAGAGGTGGATGGGGGTAAGGCAGTGGACGTGGTGTATATGGATTTTAGTAAGGCGTTTGATAAGGTTCACCATGGTAGGCTTCTGCAGAAAATGCAGACGTATGGGATTGGGGGTGATCTAGGGAACTGGATCAGGAATTGGCTAGCGGATAGGAGGCAGAGGGTGGTGGTTGATGGTAAATATTCGTCATGGAGTTCGGTTACGAGTGGTGTGCCTCAGGGATCTGTTTTGGGGCCACTGCTGTTTGTAATTTTTATTAATGATCTGGATGAGGATATAGTTGGGTGGATTAGTAAATTTGCTGATGACACCAAAGTCGGAGGTGTGGTAGATAGTGATGAAGGGTGTCATAGTTTGCAGGAAGACTTAGACAGGTTGCAGATCTGGGTCGAGAGGTGGTGGATGGAGTTTAATGCGGAGAAGTGTGAGGTAATTCACTTTGGTAGGAATAACAGATGTGTTGAGTATAAGGCTAACGGGAGGACTTTGAATAGTGTGGATGAGCAGAGGGATCTAGGTGTATGTGTACATAGATCCCTGAAAGTTGGGAGTCAAGTGGATAAGCACGAGGGGGCATGGCTTTAAATTAAGGGGGGGTAGTTATAGGATGGATGTCAGGGGTAGGTTCTTTACCCAGAGGGTGGTGAGGGACTGGAATGCCCTGCCAGCTGCAGTTGTAAATGCGCCTAGTTTGGGGGCGTTTAAGAGATCCGTGGATAGGTTTATGGACGAAAAGGGATTGGTTTAGGCTAGTGGGTCATTGTTTTGTAACTGGTCGGCGCAACATCGTGGGCCGAAGGGCCTGTTCTGCGCTGTAATGTTCTATGTTCTATGTTTTACCGAGATTATTTTAAGAACCTCATCAAAAATACCAGTAGGAATTTTACTTCAGTATAATTTTCATCCCATTGCCATTATTTACCCCTCTGGAAATAAATATGAAAATTCATTAGAACTAAGAGTCAACTGCTCCCCAAAAGCAGGAGGAAAAAACCTGCTGTTACTCCATTAAAGGTGCAGCTGGAGGTGGCCTAACAGGATGAATATTTTGTCACTCTCCTGGATTCAGCATAGTCTCTTTAATGACCTAAACAGATCAGAAACAGTGATTAAAACTGCACTTCACCTACATCCTGCTGAAAATGTTGTTAAACAGATCCAAGCCAGATGATGAAGCCGTAAATAAAGGACAGGTCTTTTCCCTTTGACAGTAGGTTTATTCACAAGATGCAGCATTGCAGATTTCTGCCTCCAAACTTTTAACCCAATGTCTACCCCATCCCACTTTATACACTTTTGAATATAACAACAAAATAATTAAGTGCTCTCAGTCCTTAACCAAACAGTGCCCACCACTTGTGTACCTTTAACAACACAATCAACCAACTTGTTAAGAGATTTCAGACTTTGTTGGAACAAAGGGTATTTATTTATAAAGAGAAACTTGATACAGGAGTTTACAGCCCTCGGCTGAGGAAACTCTGAGGAAATATTCTTAACCCTGCCACTAGGCATGTAACAAAGGGGCAAAAGACGGGAAATTACAGGCCGGTTTGCCTGAACTCAATTGTTGGTAAGATTTTAGTGTCCATTATTAAGGATGAGATTTCAGAATGCTTGGAAATGCAAGGTAAAATAAAATAAAGTCAACAGAGTTTTATTGAGGGGAGATAACACCTGTCAAATCTGTTAGAATTCGTTGAGGAGGTAACAAGCAGGTTAGACAAAGGAGAGCCAGTGGATATTATCTACTTGGATTTCCAGAAGGCCTTTGACAAGGAAACGCGCAGGAGGCTGCTAACTAGGACCCCATAGTGTTAGAGGCAGTGCATGGTGTTAGAGGCATGGGTAGATGATTGGTTGAATGGCAGAAGGCAGAATGTGGGAATAAAGATGTCCTTTTCAGGATGGCAACCCACACCTACTGGAGTTCCACAGGGGTCAGTGTTCAGACCAACTTTTCACTTTATACATCAATGATCTAGATGAAGGAACTGAGGGCACCGTGGCTATGTTTGCAGATAATAGAAAGATAGAAGGAAGGATACGTTGTATTAAGGAGGCAGGGAGGCTGCAGAAGAACTTAGACAGGTTAGGAGAGTGGGCAAAGAAGAGGCAGATGGAATACAACATGGGAAAGTGAGAGCTTATGCACTTTTAAAAAGAACAAAGAACAACCCAGCACGGGAAACAGGCCCTTCGGAAGCTTAGACTATTGTCTAAATGGGGAGAGAATTCAGAAATCGGAAGCACAAAGGGAGTTGGGAGTCCTAGTTCAGGGTTACCTTAAGGTTAATTTGCAGGTTGAGTTGGTAGTTAGGAAGGCAGATGCAATGTTAGCATTCATTTCGAGAGGACTAGAATACAAAAGCAGGGATGTACTGCTGAGTCTTCTTAAGACTCAGACCCCATTTGGAGTATTGTGAGCAATTTTGTCCTCTGTATCTAAGGAAGGATGTACTGGCCCCAGAGAGGGTCCAGAAGAGGTTTGCAAGAATGATCCCAGGAATGAAAAGCTTGATGCATGAGGAGAGTTTGAGGACTATGGGTCTGTACTCAATGGAGTTTAGAAGGTTGGGGGGTGCGGGGGAGGGAATCCCATTGAAACTTGCAGGATACTGAAAGGCCTGGATGTGGGCAAGATGTTTCCATTATTTGGAGAGATTAGGCTCTGAGGGCACAGCCTCAAAATAAATGGATGACTATTTAAAACCGAGATGAGGAAGAATTTCTTCAGCCAGAGGGTGGTGAATTAATGGAATTCATTGCCACAGAAGGTTGTGGAGACTAGGTCATTGAGTGCATTTCAAACAGATACAGATACGTTCTTGATTGATAAGAGGATCAAAGATTACAAAGAAAAGGCCAGAGAATGAGAAATCTGTCGGCCATGATTGAATGGCAGAGCAGATTCGATGGCCCAAATGACCTAATTCTGTTCCTATATAGAACATAGAACACTACAGCACAAACAGGCCCTTCGGCCCACGAGTTGCGCCGATCACATCAACACCGACCAACCTACAGACCTATCTATAACCCTCAATCTCATTAAACCCCATATACTCATCCAGAAGTCTTTTAAAAGACCCCAGCGAGTTCGCTTCCACCACCACTGACGGCAGCCGATTCAATTCACTCACCACCCTCTGAGTGAAAAACTTACCCCTAACATCACTTCTGAACTTCCCTCCCTGTACCTTAAATCTGTGTCCTCTCGTAGCGACCATTTCAACTCGGGGAAATAGCCTCTGAGAGTCCACCCTATCTATTCCTCTCAACATTTTGTAAACTTCTATCAGGTCGCCTCTCAACCTTCGTCTCTCCAGGGAAAAGAGTCCCAGCTCCCTCAACCTAACTTCATAAGGCATGCCTCCCAGTCCAGGCAACATCCTTGTAAATCTCCTCTGTACCCTCTCATATCTTATGATCTTATAGTCTAACACAGACTTTGGGCTTCATACTCTCAGTTCCAACAGGCAGTGCCTATCTTGCTAACTGTACTGTTCTGTACTGCTGTTACATTCATAGTATTCCTACTGTAGGAGGCCATTTGGCTCATTGAGTCTGCACCATCAACAATCCCACCCAGACCCTATCCCTGTAACCCCACGTATTTATCCTACTAATCCCTCTGACACTAAGGGGCAATTTAGCATGGCCAGTCAACCTAACCTGCACATCTTTGGACTGTGGGAGGAAACCAGAGCACCCGGAGAAAACCCACACAGACACGGGGAGAGCGTGCAGACTCCACACAGAGAGTCATCTGAGGCCGGAATTGAACCCAGGTCCCTGGCGATGTGAGGAAGCAGTGCTAACCACTTTCAGTCCCTGGTCTCATCCACACAGACTTCAAGAACCTCGTACCCATTGCGCAAATGCAAGAGGCGAGTTAGGTCTCGTGCTACTGTCAAATACTCATACCTGCTCCACCATAACCCCGACCACAGACCACATCTGAATTACTTCACCTAAGGACTGTGATTACCTCCAGGAACAAAGTGTCCAGGTAAATTTCTCCCTCCCTGGTGCATAACAGTGTTCAAAATGTAGACTCAGACTTGTCAACTGTGAAGTTTCTCAAGCTTTATACACAGCAGATGTGTATAACAGTCCAAAGATGTGCAGGTTAGGTTGATTGGCCATGCTAAGAAATTGCCCCTTAGTGTCCAGGGATGCGTAGGTTAGAGGGATTAGTGGGTATAATCTGTAGGGATATGGGGGTAGGGTCTGGGTGGGATTGTGTTCAGTGCAGACTCGATGGGCCGAAGGGCCTCTTTCTGCACTTAGGGTTCTATGATCTAAGCAGCTGTAGTTGCTATGGATCTTTTTATTAATTCACTCATGGGATGGGGCCATTACCAGTTGGGCCAGCATTTATTGCCCCTCCCTAATTGCCTGAACTAAGTGGCTTGTTAGGCTGTCTCCAAGGGCATTTTAAGAGTGGACCACATTGCTGAAAGGCTGGAGTTACATGTAAACCAGACTATGTAAGAATAGTTGATTTCCTTCGCTAAAGGACTTTAGCGAACCAGGTGCGTTTTTACAGCAATCGACAATGGTTTCATTAGACATTTTTAATTGCAGATTTTTTGAATGTGAATTTAAATTTTGACATTTGCCATGGTGGGATTTGAACCCCCTGAGCCTCTGAATTACTAGTCCAGCGACAGTTTCACACTGGTGTCCATTAGACCCTACATACCACAGATCCAGCACATCACTGCCTGCCATTTCTATCACATTTAATTTAACTACTTAAAGTTAAAAATTTAAAATTTCACTCAATTATTATTTATGGTTATAAGTTTTAAGTTTAGTTACTTATTAGTGACACAAGTAGGCTTACATTAACACTGTCACGAAGTTACTGTGAAAATATAATTTTTTCTCGCAAAGCACCATATCCCTCACCAAATTTCCAAGTTAAACACACTGTTGTAGCTTATCCTAACCATTTCTAAGTAACTAAGTGTGCAGCTACAGTTAATTTGCCACTGACTAACACTGTCAAAGGTACTGCAAGTTAGAGTTAAAGTTAATGCAAAGCCTGATTAGATCTTAGAAATAGATCAACCCTTAAAACACTTCAAATTTCCACACTCACCAAATCCCTGAGTCAAGTATTCTGTAGAAGCTGTACACCATCCAGCTATCCACTGTGCAATATTGCGACCTTAAACCAACAGACTCCAACCAGTGGAATCCAGTGAGATTTTCCCTGATTCCTACTAATTTCAATTTTGCTGTGGTCCTTGTTTTCACCTTGGCTAAATAAATGCTCCATGATATGAAGGGCAGTCATGATGTGGGTATGCCGGCGTTGGACTGGCGTAAACACAGTAAAAAGTCTGACAACACCAGGTTTTGTTGTCAGACTTTTTACTGTGAAGGGCAGTCACAGGAAGTTCCAATTTTGGATAAATCCAGTCTGTCAGTGAACAGCACAAAAGTGAGCTGCCTGTATTTCTAACTTCAGGTGCATTCGGACCTCAGCTATCCATTTTAGCCCCATTTGTGTTTTGATGTTGACTTAGAGTATCAGAAAATATTATGTGTGGCTTTGTAAGACAATATTCCACCTCCAGTGTAGATGAGTGGTAAACACAATTTAACTACATGACATAATAGATGTAATTTGCCAATATTTTTGCTCTCGATATGAACCATTGCTCCCAGGTAGCATATATAGCGAGGGGGATTGAATATAAAAGTAGGGATGTCTTGCTGCAGCTGTATAGGGCATTGGTGAGGCCGCAGCTGGAGTACTGTGTGCAGTTTTGGGCGCCGCACCTGCGCAAGGATATTTTGGCCCTGGAGGGAGTGCAGAGGAGGTTTACTCGGCTGATACCGGAGTTGAGGGGATTGAGCTATGAGGAGAGGCTGAATAAACTAGGCTTGTACTCGTTAGAGTTTAGAAGAATGAGGGGAGATCTCATTGAGACGTGTAAGATGATGAATGGGATGGATAGGATAGAGGTGGAGAGACTCTTCCCGCTCAAAAAAGACAGTAGGACTAGGGGGCACAGCCTCAAGATAAAGGGGGGGCGGTTTAGAACAGAGTTGAGGAGGAACTTCTTCACTCAAAGGGTGGTGAATCTCTGGAATTCTCTGCCCGTTGAAGTGGTGGAGGCTGCCTCGCTAAATATTTTTAAGAAACGGGTTGATGGGTTTTTGATAAGAGAAGGGATTAAGGGTTATGGGGAGAGGGCGGGAAGGTGGAGCTGAGTCACGACAGATCAGCCATGATCTTATTGAATGGCGGGGCAGGCTCGAAGGGCCAGATGGCCCACTCCTGCTCCTATTTCTTATGTTCTTATATCAGAAACCTGTGTGGCTGGACTCCTGATGTTCACTGCTGACAGGTGAGTTTTCCCATTGGAAGCACAAACATTTTCCCATTGGGCGGCACGGTAGCACAGTGGGTTAGCACTGCTGCTTCACAGCTCCAGGGTCCTGGGTTCGATTCCCGGCTCGGGTCACTGCCTGTGTGGAGTTTGCACATTCTCCTCGTGTCTGCGTGGGTTTTCTCTGGTTTCCTCCCACAGTCCAAAGATGTGCGGGTTAGGTTCATTGGCTATGCTAAAATTGCCCCTTAGTGTCCTGGGATGTGTAGGTTAGAGGGATTAGCAGGTAAAATGTGTAGGGATATGGGGATAGGGTCTGGGTGGGATTGTGTTCGGTGCAGACTCGATGGGCCGAAGGGCCTGTTTCTGCACTGTAGGGTTCTATGGTTCTAACACTCTTTCTAACAACATTTCAAATTTAAATTTATTGTCCTTGTGTTCAAATCTCTGTATGGCTTTGACCCTCCTTATTTTTTTTGTTGCTACCTTTGTAATTTCCTCCAGCCCTACAACTCTATGGGTGGAATCTTGTGGAGATAGTTGGCATCTTAGCTGTTGGCTGGAGAGCTGCCAGCCCTGTCATTTCTTCTCAACAAGTCTCATTGAATCTCATGCCACCCAGGTGCTGAGCTGGCGAGCAGTGTGTCTTTCGCCAGAGTTGATCATGAACCCAGGCATGAATGGAAGCCCTGCCCGTTGAGAGCTGCTGGCCAATCACAGGCCAGAAACGCTTCAGTGCCACTGGGGAGGTGCTGGCAGCAGCTTGTATGACATCCAGGCAAGATCTTGGATAGAAGGGAGGACCTAGACACGAGTGAGGATGGCACAGCGGGAGTCGTGGTGGAGAGGGGTCAGCAGCAAGAGCAGAGGCGAGTTTTCAGCAGCCAGGCCACACCCCCACCCCCAGCCATTGTGAACCCCCTATTTGCCATTAGGTTAATACCAGTGGCAGGATGATGTTCTTAATTGGGCATTAATTACCCCACTGGGTTAATGCAAGCAGTGGCAGAATGAAGTAATTAGGTATTAACTGCCCACTTAAGGGCCTCAGTTGGGAATGTGGCAGGAAAGCTGCCCCCAGGCCTCCCTGCCAGGGTCGTAATTAAGGTGAAGGTGGGGAGCTAGCAGATGCCCCACTCTATTAAACGCCCCTCACCACCAAACCTGTCATTGGGAAGGGCACAACATATTGCCCTATATTTCAACTGTTTAGACCTGAAACTCTAGAATTCCCACCTTAAGTTCCTCTTGTTGAAGGTATTCCTTAAGACCTATCCCTTTGAGCTCTTGGTCACCTATCCATATATTTCCATATTCTGTGGCTTTGTATCAGATTTTACCTGAGAATGTTTCTTGCTGTACCTTAGGATATATACTATTACGTATATACTATACATATTAAAGATCCATCTAAATGTCATTTGTTGTAGATGTTGACTTAACAAATATTCTAATCAATTCATTGATATATAGGGATGTTTTTTTATAATTAAAATGTAGCATTGAAAGTAGATAGGCTTGCAGATAAGTGATGGTGAAAGAAGGCCAGAATCAATTCTAATTTTTTCAGCTACGTTAAGGTACAGTGTACCTCAGCTTAAAAGGAAAGTAGGAACAGTAGTTCTGGAAAATTACATTGCTGTGAACTGGATTACATTCGGTGTATGAATAGTACTGTAAATAGCACTTATCTAGTGCCACATTACAAAAATAGCAGGAACATTCAGTGAAGAGTCATGAATGAGTTGAATGTGATGTCTTGTACAAGCGTGAGTGCACAGTCATTGCTTATTCCTGTGAACAAATGCATGCTCAATGCAAAATGAGGGCATTACAGATGTTAAACTGCTGCCAAGTGAAAAATCACAGTGTAATTCATTTGAGAAATTCTCACTGAATCCAAGAACTTTACAGAAGGAGACCATTGCCCTTGTAACTGGTGTCTAAATAGCTATTTTTTAATCCCATTATAAATTACATATTCCAATCCCATGAAAATACCATTAATACAGAACTAATATTATTCTTTGTCCAAATTGATGCTTTTATTATGTATTCAAGTTATGCTTGGTTTATCACAATTAGTTCTATTGTACACATTTCAGGAATTCAACCACTTGTTACCCTGTACTATCCAGTTTGCATTAAGATAATTGAAGCCTCCATTATCTTTACTCTCTCATCCTTTCATCTTGCTGTAACACTGCACCTTTACAGAGTCCATAGAATCCCTACAATGAAGAAGGAGACCATTCAGCCCATTGAGTTTGCACCCATCAGGCTCACCATTCCCCCCCCCCCAACTCTATGCATTTACCATGGCCAATTCTCCTAACCTGTACAGGTTGGGATGAAACCGGAGCATCCGGAGGAAACATACACAAACACGAGGAGAATGTCCAAACTCCACACAGACAGTGAGCCATGCCAGGAATTGAACCCGAGCCTCTGGCACAGTGAGGCAGCAGTGCTAGCCATTGTGCCACCGTGCCACTTTATGGTCCGTAGTATATTAGTTCCTCTCCAATTCCATTCAATTCTTTTTCCGCACCTAGTGGTGCACTAAGGCAGTCTTTCATCTCTTTCTATAGTTAGTTATTCCTGGCTCAGGTCACCAGTCTGTCGCCAGAAATTTATAGCTTGATCGACGCCACTCCACATCAAGTGTGGCTGACCAGGAGTCTCCCCTGCTCTTACTGCCAACCATTGGCATGTTGGAAGGATTTACAGGTTGACATTCAACCTGTTTGGTGCGTTATAAATGCACGTTCCTTAACCATCATGACCTGGAGTAGGACTCAATCCCGGAGCTTACACTCAGAGGCAGAAATGCAACTGACTGCGCCACGAGACCTCCTCATTAGCTCATCTAACATTACTTAATTCTAACTAAATAAATCTGGGTATGATCTTACCAGCTCGCCATGATGGTTCGAACCCAGCTTCTCCCCTCTCACAATCTTGCTGGCCCTGTTTTAACAGCAGAATCAGCCTCACATCCTGAAAATGTCCAGCACCTCTCAGATATGTCCTTTATTTTTCTATCATTAAGGAAGCACAGTCCAAATGTGTGCAGGTTAGATGGATTGGTGATGCTAAATTGCCCCATAGTGTCCCAAAGGTGTGCAGGTTAGATGGATTGGTGATGCTAAATTGCCCCATAGTGTCCCAAAGATGTGCAGGTTAGATGGATTGGTGATGCTAAATTGCCCCACAGTGTCCCAAAGGTGTGCAGGTTAGATGGATTGGTGATGCTAAATTGCCCCATAGTGTCCCAAAGATGTGCAGGTTAGATGGATTGGTGATGCTAAATTGCCCCATAGTGTCCCAAAGATGTGCAGGTTAGATGGATTGGTGATGCTAAATTGCCCCACAGTGTCCCAAAGGTGTGCAGGTTAGATGGATTGGCCATGGTAACAGTGCAAGTTTAAGGGGATAGGATGGACAGGGAGTTGGGGGGGGGGGGGAGGTCTGTGTGGGATGATGTTTTGGCGAATCAGTTCATTCTCAACGGCCTCTTTCCGCACCGGGGGGATTCGATGGTTCTATGTGTAGATTCACGCCAGCGGTTGAAGAAACCTCTGCCTGTAACCTGACTATCAAAACCCTTATGACCATTGTGTTTCTGTACTTTGCTGTGTTCCCATGTCATCATTTGTCCTGTCTTGCCTTGGATGGATGGTCAGCATGCTGCAAGGTCACCTTCTTCATTACTCAACAGTGGAAATCAGTTTGAAAGTGCCACACTCCCGGAGGACTCCTACATTCTCTGCCTTTTCCTACCCCTTGGGATACCACCAGCTCCAATTTCATGTTGCATGTTAACTTTGGAACAGCTTTTGATGTGTTTTAGAGAAAGTTCAAGCTAAAATGATTTGATTTGTTATTGTCACATGTATTCGTATACGGTGAAAGGTATTGTTTCTTGAACGCTATACAGACAAAGCATACTGTTCATAGAGAAGGAAAGGAGAGGGTGCAGAATGTAGTGTTACAGTCATAGCCTAGGATGTAGAGAAAGATCAGCTTAATGCAAGGTAGGTCCATTCAAAGATCTGATGGAGGCAGGGAAGAAGCTGTTTTTGAGTTGGTTGGTACGTGACCTCAGACTTTAGTGTCTTTTTCCAGACGGAAGAAGGTGGAAGAGAGAATATCCGGGGTGCGTGGGTCCATAATTATGCTGGCTGCTTTGCCGAGGCAGTGGGAAGTGTAGACAGAGTCAATGGATGGGAGGCTGGTTTGCGTGATGGACTGGGCAACATTCACAAACATTTTTAGTTTCTTGCGGTCTATGCAGAGGAATATTTTGTTGCTGTTGCATGTTTGTTGACTGTATCACAGATAGTGTGGCTGAAGTCAAGAGTGGTCTATTGGGCTGCCTTCAGGTCTGGAGGACAGGGGATCCACAGAAAGCAGGAGTAGCTTCCAGTGGAGTGAGGAGGGAAAGGGAGAAGGAAACTGTGTCAGTGGAAATATTCAGAGTGCAGTTATCCAGCTTCAATCTTACTCAGAAACAAAGAGCTGAATTTTAACTTCCAAAAGTGATGAGTTGGAATTGTCAGAGTAAAATTCAAAGAAGTCTGAAATAGGAATGAATCCAACACGAATCTTCCCATTTCCAGTTTCAACTGAGTTTGTTTGTTTGGCATTTCTTCACATCTATATCTCTTCATAAGAGATAGTCTGTATCTTGTGTCTTCACTACGTGCCCGTCTTGACGGACTAGCTGATAGGCAGTGTGTAAGAGGTGGGTTGTGGGAAAGTGATGTTTGTAAAGTGGTGAGTATGAGGAGGCGGTGATATAGTCAAAGTTCAGAGCAGTGATTATCCGAAGAAAGGAAATGGGGACAGGAGAGTCCATTGAGTTTTATGATGAATAAGGCTGTAAAGCGGTGGGTTTTTTGGACAAGTGTAGGCCAAACAGTCTTTCCTGTCTGTGTTTTTGTATGTTCACATATTGACAATGTTATTAACATTGCTGAGTGCCTGTAATCATTCTTTATGCAATTTGAGAGCAACCAGTACATCTTGCAGTGCGTGCTGTGAACGGGCCTACTGGAAAACCTGTTCCTGATTATGTGTTGAATATAACAGGGTTGGGGATTGGGTGGGGGTGAGCATATGGTGTGGCCCCTGGGAGAAATGTGAGACAACAGCTGACATACTGTAACACGCAGAAGGAATATGTAGTAAAATGGGGAAATAGGAATACTGGCCTGAACTGTTTTCTGAGGGTGATGTGGGTGGCCTAAGCAAGCAGAATGTAGGACTTGCACCATTCTTCTTTATTCATTCATGAGACATGGACGCCGCTGACTGGCCAACATTTATCGCCCATCCTTATTTGCCTGAGGGTAGTTGAGAGTCAATCACATTGCAGTGCCTCTAGAGTCACATGTAGGCCAGACCAGTTTAGGATGGCAGATTTCTTTCCCTAAACAATACGAGTGAACCATTTGGGTTTTTCTGACAATCGACAATGAATCATAGAATTATAGAACACTACAGCACAGAAACAGGTCTTTTGGCCCTTTTTGGCTGTGCCAAACCATTTTTCTGCCTCGTCTCACTGACCTACACCTGGACCATATCCCTCCACACCCCTCTCATCCATATACCTGTCCGAGTTTTTCTTAAATGTTAAAAGTGAGCCCGCATTTACCACTTCATTTGGCAGCCCATTCCACACTCACACCACTCTGTGTATGAAGACCCCCCCCCCAATATTCCCTTTAAACTTTTCCTCCTTCACCCTTAACCATGTCCTCTATTTTTTTTCTCCCCTAGCCTCAGTGGAAAAAGCTGCTTATGTTCACTCTATCTATACCCATCATAATTTTATACACCTCTATCAAATCTCTCCTCATTCTTCTACGCCCCAGGAAATAAAGTCCTAACCTATTCAACCTTTCTCTGTAACTCAGTTTCTGAAGTCCCAGCAACATCGTTGTAAACCTTCTCTGCACTCTTTCAACCTTAGTGTTGAAATGATTCAGTTTGTCCTTCCAAAGTAGTGCACTTTGGAAGGACGAACCAAGGTAGAACATACAAGGTAAATGGTAGGACACTGAAGAGTGTAGTAGAATAGAGGGATCTGGGAGTACAGATACATTATTCCCTAAAAGTGCGTCACAGATAGATAGGGTCGTATAGAGTGCTTTTGGGACGTTGGCCTTTATAAATCAAAGTATTGAGTGTAAGAGTTGGAATGTTATGGTGAGGTTGTATAATGATGTGGAGATGCCGGCGTTGGACTGGGGTAAACACAGTAAGAAGTTTGACAACACCAGGTTTAAGTCCAAAGCGAGTGAGTGTACTATCAAATAAATTGGTTGGACTTAAACCTGGCGTTGTCAGACTTTTTACGAGATTGTATAAGACATTGGTGAGGCTGAATTTAGAGTATTGTGTGCAGTTTTGGTCATCTAATTACAGGAAGAATATTAATAAGGTTTCTCTGTAATTCACATGAACCTATCAAGAAAGGAGTATCATGTACCTTGTTACATGTAACATTTACAAATCTAACCTTCCACTGTATTTGTAGTAAACTCTCAAGTTGCTACACAAAAATCTGAGCTTTTTTCGAGTGTCCTTGAATGCTCCATCTTGTCTCCAGAATACTGTATCTTGCTGAATGTGTCAACATTGTTTGCTGATCCTGCATTGAAATTTGGCCAAGTAATATCACCTTATCCTTCCTTTCAAATACCTACGCTGAGCACAACTCTTGAACTAAAACATGATTCAGATGCATGCAATGACACTTTGCAAAATACCTAACAAGTTTGGATTAATGTCAGACATATCAGGGTAGACATACCCTGTCTTTAATGTACAGAGCACATCATAACCTTAATCATAAACCCAAATTCTATCCCAAAGGCAGTAACAGTTAGAATTTCTATTTTGGTTGAATGTACTTTGCCTAAGGTGTTGTTTTGAGTGTTTAACAATTTGATTAGTATTGAGTATAAGAGTCTTGTCTTGGAGCTGTTTCTCAAAATGGAATTTAATATTTCTTTACAGGTGGTACTGTGAGGGAAAGGAGCTCAAGAATTCACCCGATATTCAGATTGGCTCTGATGGTAATCATTACTCATTGACCATTTCCGAGGCTTTTGTGGAGGATACGGGACGCTATACTTGCTTAGCTTCAAACCCGTATGGGTCAGACACAACATCTGCAGAACTTTATATCGAAGGTAAAGGCATTAGAGAAATTCTGAAGGTTGTGGCAGCTATGGCAATGAACGTGGTGCTGGATGTAATACATTAAGATTTGGCAACTATGGCGTGTGCTATTCCAGTCTGACAAAGATTTATACACATGTTTCTCTTGGAAGGTATATTGTTGGTGGGAAAAGGAGTAATTCCTTCCTAAATCATTCAAACATAATTCCTGGCAGGTGGAATCAGTGGTGTAAACAAACACTCAGATCCTGGCCAGCCCGGTTAAGATGAGACAGGAGAGGGTACAGAAGGAAGTCTTCTCTGAATTGAAGCTTCTTGCCCTCCATCCTTGTAGTGTTTGTAGGATTGATCCTAGGAGACCACAGAGGTTCATCAAACTAAGGAACTTTACTAAGGAGATATGTTCGGTACAGGCTGCTAAACCTCTCCATAGAAACTCCACTGTGCAGAAGGAGGCCATTCAGCCCATCAAATCTGCACCCACTCTCTGAAAGAGCATCTTACCCAGGTCCACCATATCCTGAAACCCCACACAATTACCATGGCCAATTCACCTAACCTTAACATTTTTGAACATTAAGGGGCAATTTATCATGGCCAATCGATCTAACCTACACATCTTTCCTCTCCTGTGGGAGGAAATTGGAGCACCCGGAGGAAACCCACACAGACATGGGAAGAATGTGCAAACTCCACACAGTCAGTGACCCGAGCTGGCAATCAAACCCGGATCCCTGGCACTGTGAGGCAGCAGTGCTAACCACTGTGCTGCCTGTTACTCTGCCCAGTTATCTGTGCAAATGGGTGATGTTATGCGTGCATTATCTTAAAGGGCTTTGTTCTGCTTCAATGCTGCTGGTAAAAAATCATAAATATACAACAAACATGTTAATATTTGTATACCTTCGGTAAAGTATGAGTTTCCTCAGGATATTCCCATCGATCCAGTTGGGATCAGCACTGGGGGTAAAGGAATTTGGACATCCGGTATAAGGCCCTCAAAGCTATTCAAGGGTGCTCCTGAACCTGGGAGAGATGTGTGCTCAGAGTAATCACTGGCCCGTCAGCAT
Organism: Prionace glauca; assembly: GCA_037974335.1. NCBI lineage: Eukaryota > Metazoa > Chordata > Chondrichthyes > Carcharhiniformes > Carcharhinidae > Prionace > Prionace glauca. The sequence goes on from CM075737.1 coordinate 59,265,758, forward strand.
GGCTCTAATCCTGAGCACTATCATGGGGTTGGAGCACAGATGAATATAGCAACTTCCTTAAAGGAGCTGCTTGTATTGATGACACAGCATTGCCATCTCTCCTTCTGTCTCTCCCTTATCCTTGCAGGAGACAGGGTGCAAAATGCAAGGGAGAGAGTGTGTACAGGAGGAGTGATGCCCCAGCTCACCATCCCATTCTTACTGTCCTGCAAGGTGGCAGCATTTTATATTGTGAGGGTGGGATGGAATCAGGAAATGGGCAAGGGAGAATCAGGTGGAGAGTGTGAATTGGTATTGAATTCTCCAGCTGAAGGGATGGAGTGGAGTCTCTCCCGTGCGACAACTGTCAAAACAACAGCAGCATTGGGAAGCCTCAACTCTGCAGAGACACCGGCTGTCACAGGCAAGTTCTCCTGATTTTCTCTCACAGGAACCGTTGTGTGGAGTGGAAATCAGGCAGGTCACTGTTACTGCAATATCCCCTTGGAGAAAGGAAAGCCACAGATCCAGTAACATCATATCATTCAAAGGCACTCTCCGCCAGTGCAGATACACTCTTACTGGTGGGTACTCAGGCACCAGGTGAGGAGTACACTGTTCCTTCCTCAGGTGATATCCCAGGTGATGAAGGAACGGCGCTCTGAAAGTTAGTGGTGTTTACTAGCAGATAAACCTGTTTTACTTGAATCTGATGTTGTGAGACTTCTTACTGCGTTTCCTGAGATGGGGCAGAGTCACGGACTGAGACTACAGGTCTCCATTCAGCTCATCTGTACCAGCATGGCTCAGAGTTCTGAATACATGAGTTTCTCCACTGAGTGAGGGCTTATGCTTATGGAGAAGCATAAACTACAGCACTCAGAATGACTGCACAGTGCGCATCCAACGCTCTGGAGCACTGACTGCTCAGTGACTCTGGTGGTACAAAGTTGAATCGGGTGAGTTCTAGTTATTGGTTGCCTCCAGCTTCCAGAATGCCAAAGGACAGAGGCAATCACTGAGGAGGATGAAGGTGCCACTCCACACGGGGCACCATCACCTTTTCCATCAGCCTCCTTGTCTGCCTGACTGAGGGACAATGTAGTTGGACTCTGAGACAGAGGCTTCCCCTGCATTAGCACCAGTGCTACAGCAGCCTCCAGAGGTGCCCGCACTGCCATTGGCATCTCCATGGTGAAGACAACTGCCGCGGGCATCTGAAGATCAAGCAGACACACGTGACCAGGCTCCCTGCCCATCAAGGGGAGCCCTGCTGGTTAACAATAAAGGTCACCATGTCAGTTATTACATTGAGTGGCTCACTTTGTGACTGTATAAACTTTTATATATTAATTCACTGGAGATGTTCAGCCATGATCCCGGCATGTGAGCTTTCATTCTTTATCTGTGACAGTCCCGGAGCCCCAGCTCCTCCCACCACCACCGGAATTCCACTAAGATCCACCATGAGAAAGGGTTATCCCAGCTAAAACTGGGAAATGAGGGATATCCCAGTCAAAATTGGGCAATGATAAAGGGAAGCCATGGTCAGGAACAGGATCACTGAGAACACAGGCGTGATGTTTAGCACGCATTATCGTGAAGAATGGAACTATTCAGAGTTATATGTTTAATGGACATGTTCTCACAGACAGAGTGCTGCAGCATGCAGTCCTGCTGGTTGAATATCACTCAGGTGAAACGAGCCAGAACCAAAGCAATTCAAAACCATCACCGTGACTTTAATGGTTACTGACAGGGCTTGAGAAGCAGCACTGCAAAGTCTGTCGTCTTCCTTGATGAGAACACAAATTGAGATGTCATTTCCCCAGCCAGGCAATAATGTTTGCTCAAACCCGTGTCTAACTGTGAGCTTGTTTACAGTGACTGTACCCCCCCCCCCCGCACCTTCTTATTGGCCCCATGATCACTGGAGTGTCACAATCTCTATTGCCTGAATATTCACAGATCACAAGCTCACTAACTCGTCTCACCCAATGGCAAGTATTTGTGTCAGTGATTGAGTCCCCTTTCAGCTCCGCACTCTTTAGTGAGTCCGTCTGATTGAATGGCACGTCCATGAGGGGCTTCTCACTGTCTCACCACCTTCCTTTGCTTGAGGTGTCCTTGACCTGGCCACCAGCCCTTAACAGTCTTACAGGATGACAACTTTTCCCATACACGTAATTTTCTTTTGATAGAAACAAAAGTCCAGAGCTAAAGCTGTATTACACAATATTCATGATGTGGGTATGCCGACGTTGGACTGGCGTAAACACAGTAAAAAGTCTGACAACACCAGGTTTTAGTCCAACCGATTTATTTTCAAATAATTATCAAATAAATCGGTTGGACTAAAACCTGGTGTTGTCAGACTTTTTACTGTGTTTACACAATATTCCCAGAGACAACTTTCAGAATGATAGTGGTGAAATAATCACCTAAGGAGGCATACACGTAATTTTGCAGGAAGAGCCACTCTGGAACAGGAGGAGGCATAGGATAATGCTGAGGTACCTGGTACAGGAGGACCTGTCCCTGGTACAGAATGTATATTCTGATTGAGTCAATCATGTTTCCTTGATATCTATCTTTAACTTGAGTTAGAATCCTTTTAGACCATGGTTTTCCAACTGTGTGGAAATCATCAATTTTGAAAGTGAATGTGTGGCCAATCAAAATAGCACCAAAATAATAACAGAAAATGCTGGATAAACCCAGCGGTTTCTGTTAGAGAGAAACAGAGTTAACGGATGACATTTTCCAGACACCCCACCATTTCGTTCCTGGTAGCAGAAGCAGCACATCATTGGCCAGTGGCAGGATTGTCCAGTCCCACCGATATCAATGGGGTTTTGCATGCCCCATGCTCTGAAGTCAGGAAACGTGGGATGGGCGTGGGAGGGGTGGGGGAGGAGGGTGGCAGTTGTGGTGGCACCATTAGTGGGGCTAATAGATCCCACCAGTAAGACAAGGCGGAAAAATTTCAGTCTACGTTTCAAGTCCATATGACTCTTCTTCTTATGAACACAAAACATTGATACTGTTTTTGTCTCCACAGTGGCTAGTCTGACAACACCAGGTTTTAGTCCAGCCTATTTATTTGATAATATCCTCACAAGCTTTCGAGGGGACTGCCTCTTCATCAGGTGAATGGAGAGTTCTGGCCTCAGACAGAGCATATAAAGCACAGACAGTTTAGAGATTACTGATTAGAATGCGAATCCTTACACCTAACTTGCTGTTCAAGACCTAAAGTGGCTGATAATGTGAGTGGAAGGAGCACTGATCACAGGTTAAAGAGATGTGTATTGTCTCCAGACAGTACAGTAAGTGAGGTTTTGCAAACCCAGGCAAGTCACGGGGGTTACAGATAGTGCGACATGAACCCAAGATCCCTGTTGAGACCGTCCTCATGTGTGCGGAACTTGGCTATCAGTCTCTGTTCAGCGACTCTGCGCTGTCGTGTGTCATGAAGGCCGCCTTGAAGAATGCTTACCCGAAGGTCAGAGGCTGAATGCCCGTGACCACTGAAGTGTTCGCCAACAGGAAGGGAACAGTCTTGCCTGGTGACTGTCGAGCGATGTTCATTCATCCGTTGTCGTAGCGTCTGCATGGTCTCCCCAATGTACCATGCTTCGGGACATCCTTTCTTGCAACGTATCAGGTAGACAATGTTGGCCGAGTTGCAAGAGTATTTACCGTGTACCTGGTGGATGGTGTTCTCACGTGTGATGATGGTATCCATGTCGATGATCCGGCATGTCTTGCAGAGGTTGCTGTGACAGGGTTGTGTGGTATTGTGGTCACTGTTCTCCTGAAGGCTGGGTAGTTTGCTGCGAACAATGGTCTGTTTGAGGTTGTGTGGTTGTCTGAAAGCAAGAAGTGGGGGTGTGGCAATAGCCCTGGTGAGATGTTTGTCTTCATCAATGATATGTAATCTCTAAACTGTCTGTGCTTTATATGCTCTGTCTGAGGCCAGAACTCTCCATTCACCTGATGAAGAGGCAGTCCCCTCGAAAGCTTGTGAGGATATTATCAAATAAATAGGTTGGACTAAAACCTGGTGTTGTCAGACTTTTTACTGTGTTTACGCCAGTCCAACTCTGGCATACCCACATCATGTCCACAGTGGCTGCCAGACCTGCTGAGATTTTCCAGAATTTATGTTATTTCAGATTTCCATCATTTGCTGTATTTTTCTTTTATATTAGTCCTGTTCCTGTATAAAAAGCAACGTGCCCTGTTCTGGCTTATTGGCTTCTTTTCTCACTTAATCAGGGGAATTTGCAGGCAAGAGTTGGCAGTGACTTGAGAAACGGCAGCCTAACCCCATGTCCTCTCCATATACTCTTTGCGAAGGCTGGGTCCTGCTTCAGCCACACAGCACAGTTCCGGTTAATGCTGGACATCGCATGACTACATGGGTCCATGGAAAGAGTGGCAAATCTTGGATTTTGGATCTCAGCATCGTCACAGGAAATGCGTTCACACAAGCTCTAACGTGTATATACCACTGAAGGTTCACATTGCTGAATGAAAACCTGCAGCACAGACAAGTGCTGCTGCATGACACCACTCAACATGTTGATTACACTGCTTCAAGCAGTCCTGTCTGCCCAGAATCAGGATTCTGCAGACTCTGGATCTCCACATAACACCAGCAGCAGCCACCAGTACTGCCCCACCTCGGGGTCCTTGTGCATGAGTCGCAAAAACCCAGCTTGCAGGTGCAGCAGGTGGTCAGGAAGGCGAATGGGATGCTGGCCTTCATAGCGAGAGGGGATTGAATATAAAAGTAGGGAGGTCTTGCTGCAGCTGTATAGGGCATTGGTGAGGCCGCAGCTGGAGTACTGTGTGCAGTTTTGGGCGCCGCACCTGCGCAAGGATATTTTGGCCCTGGAGGGAGTGCAGAGGAGGTTTACTAGGCTGATACCGGAGTTGAGGGGATTGAGCTATGAGGAGAGGCTGAATAAACTAGGCTTGTACTCGTTAGAGTTTAGAAGAATGAGGGGAGATCTCATTGAGACGTATAAGATGATGAATGGGATGGATAGGATAGAGGTGGAGAGACTCTTCCCGCTCAAAAAAGACAGTAGGACTAGGGGGCACAGCCTCAAGGTAAAGGGGAGGTGGTTTAGAACAGAGTTGAGGAGGAACTTCTTCACTCAAAGGGTGGTGAATCTCTGGAATTCTCTGCCCGTTAAAGTGGTGGAGGCTGCCTCGCTAAATATTTTTAAGAAGCGGGTTGATGGGTTTTTGATAAGAGAAGGGATTAAGGGTTATGGGGAGAGGGCGGGAAAGTGGAGCTGAGCCACGACAGATCAGCCATGATCTTATTGAATGGCGGGGCAGGCTCGAAGGGCCAGATGGCCTACTCCTGCTCCTATTTCTTATGTTCTTATGTTCTTAAGGAGAAGTGACTCTCCCTGTACTTTCTCTGCCAAACCAATTCAGAACGTGTACCTCCAGGTGAGGCCTTCTTGAAGTGGTGGTAATACAGACTGCTGAAATGAGACTTAGTGTGGAGAGGACCTGCCAGGTTTGATTTCAGCCCTGGGTGACAGTCTGTGTGGAGTTTGCACATTCTCCCCATGTCTATGCGGATTTCCTCTGGCTGCTCTGATTTCCTCCCACTGTCCCAAGATGTGCAGGTGAGGCAGATTAGAAATTGACCCTTAGCGTCAGGGAGATTTGCAAGGGTTATGGGGATAGGGCCTGGGTGGCATTGTCACTGGTGCAAGCTTGATGGGCTGAATGGCCTCCTTCTGCACTGTAGGGATTCTATGATTCTATAATTCTTCTATGATCTCTTCTCTCTACCATGAGTTGCTATGCAACCAATAGGCTTAAAACGGATGATGTCATCTGTCCTAAATCTAGTCAGTTTTGACTGAGTCTCTCTGATGTGATATGGCTGGAGTAAATTTTAAAAAGTTGAGATGCATGACCAGTTAATCTATGTAAGTAGTGTTGGTTAAGTTGTATGCAATTCATGCCTTAGTGTCTTTAAGACCGTTGGAAGCACAGAATTCACATTCAAGAATTGGCTTTAATACCTCATCCAGAGAACACTGCAGCACTCCCTCAATATCTCCATCTAGATTCTGAACTCAGACTTTGAAGAGGAGCTAAAGCCTGCAAAATGCAGAACCTTGTGGATATGTATTCATCATATCAAAATATGTACATTGCAGACACTGTGAGCTTAATGATGAGTCTGAAGTCTGAATTTGCATACCTCGAACCTTGATGGATATGAAGTTCATTCTGTTCCTTTCTCTACACCTCCTGCCCAGATTGGAAAATTTACCCCAATGTCCCTTGTCATTTTGATAATATAGTCATTTAATGACTATATTACCAATTGGCCAGTCAAGTGAAATGGAAGATTAAATTGTCAGACCCGTTGCATTTTGGTGAGATTTTCCAAAGGACAGGTCCTTTGGAAACCTTTTTTACCAAACAAATGTTACCAAACCTTTTGCACCTTCATTGTTAAGGCCTCTAAGTCGTGCTGAGTTAGTTTATTTACTTAAGACCTCAACTTCTTTACTCGGCTCAATTTGAAATCCAGACAAATTTGCTGAACTGATAGGCCTCTGAAACAAAATCTACATCCCATATAAATAAATGCAGCAAAGACCAAAACTGGCAGAACAAGATTTCTACAAGCCTGGCGGTCTTTGGGGTTAACAGTTTGACTGCTTTTGGAAACATTTGGAAAAACAGCTTGGACATAAATAAATACAATTTATTGCAGGAGTTAAAAAAAGGAATGTCAGAAAGATTAACATGTTGGACAATAAGCAAGAATACATTCAAGGTAAAATGAAAAATGCTAGGAATGCACACTGTGTCAGTTAACGTCTGTATATTGAACAAGGTTTTAGATGTGATCATTTTTAGATAGTGTTAGTGGGTAAATTTAGAGATGCTTCATTCTTGTCTGAGAATTAGGATTGTCACATCTTCCCTCGACACAAATAAAACCCACTATTAGCATTTGAGGGTGACCATTGACCAAACATTGAACTGGACTAGCAATATAATTACTGTGGCTACCAGAGTAAGTCAAAAGCTAGGAATCCTGCATGAGTAATTCACATTCTGACTACCCAAAGACTGTCCACCATCTACAAGGCACAAGTCAGAGTGTAATGGAATACTCTCCACTTGCCTGGATGTGAGTCACTCCAACAACACCTGAAGCTTGACACCATCCAGGCCAAAGCGGCCCACTTGATTGGGTACCTCATTCACAAACATTCAACCCTTCCCCCATTGATGCACCGCAGGAATTCATCAAAGCTCTTAGACAGCACATTCCAAACTTACAATGAGGAATTTTTTTGGGGAGTTTTAATGGATAAGTTCTGAGTTCTACACCTAAAGCCTTGTTCAATGTACGGATGTCAACTGACCTGTTGTGCATTCCCAGCAGTTTTCTTTTTATCTTAAATGTATTCTTGCTTTTATCCAACTTATTCATCTTTCTGAAAGGGCACAACTTGGGAATATAACCACCTGGAGGCTCCCCTCCAAGGCTGACTGGGAAAAATATCGGTGTTCCTTTACTGTCGCTGGGTTAAAATCCTGGAAATTCCACCCTAACAGCACTGTGAGTGTACCTACACCACATGGACTCCAGGGGCTCAAGAAGGCAGCTCACTGCCACCTTCTCAAGGGCGGTTAGGGATGGCCAATAAACGCTGGCCTAACCAGCAAACCACATCACTTGAATGAATTAAAATACAAGTCTGCCTTTTGTGCTGTAGCTACATTGAATTTGTTCTTGAAAGTAAAGGAAGTTGGGAGAAATTGAATATCATGCCTGAATGTAGGGGCATTTCTCCCTGTTTACCCGAAGGTCAATCCTAGTCCAAGCATCATCCTCCTCTCTTTTTCCTTCATTCTCCAGTACCCAACTGTGGGAGCTGCCTGCCATCCATCACCACTTTGCAGGAAAAGCTTCTGGGGCACATAGTGAATGGTATTGCTTAGGGACTTTCTAAAATAAGGACACAGAGGATCACGATTGATCAGGCCTCGGGCCTACGTTATAGACATGAAGGTCACTCCCCTCAACCAATTCATGTTAGCCAAGAGATGCTAATGACTTTCTGCTGCTTACATCTCTCAGCAGCTAACAGCTCTAATTTCTTTCATTTTAAATAATGTTGTTTCTATGGAATAAGTAAACCTGCATTTAGAAAATATGTGGCAGTTTATTAAAACCAGACGTGTTAATCTTTCTCCGTTATATGTTGCACAGGACTCTCTTCCTCTGAATCTGAGCAAGACTCTGAGAACGAAGACATGACTCAGTAAGTACAATGAAGACCAGTCACACTCTGCAGTACCTGATACAACTTGTTGATCATCAGAAGACTCGAAGTACTTACAATGTTGGACCTCAAAATGGTCTCTGCAGTGGGCTACATGTAAAATGTTAGGTCAGAGTAAAGGTTCAGAATTTTACCAGCATGCCCGCCTCGATTCCAGAGCGAGTGAGGCTTACAGAATGGCATTCTCCATTGGCCTAGGGTGGGATCTGACAAGCTTGGGTGGGCAAGGTGGTAAAATTCCAGTAAAGATGTTTTTATGCTGTAATCTGTGTGAATTCCATATGTATCCTGTTATACCTTCCTTGAGAGTAGTTGATGTTGATCTTATTGGTGTAGTTTCTACCACTGCTGTTTGTTAACCAAGCAAGCATAAACTACATGTGGAATCCCCTACACTCTTCACTGAACCAGGAAGTCCTGTCTTCTGTTGAGGATACCCTCCATCATGTTGCAGTATCACTGTGCTAAATGGGATAGACTTCAAACAGACCTAGCAAGACTGGGCATCCATGAGGCATTGAGAGTCTTTGGCAGCAGCAGAACTGTATTCAAGCACAATCTCTGGATCCCCTGAAATCTCGGATCAAAGTTAAGGAAATTCCTGCTGATTGCCACTTTCCCTGTTGTCACACACACCACCACCCCCCACCCCCCATCCATCAGCTGGTAAATCAATATTCTTATCAGTTAAAAAAAGCACTGAGGGTGACAAGGCCGTTGACTGTACTCTGAGTGGAGGGCTTCAATGTTCATCAACAAGACAGACGCGGTAGTACCATCGCTGACCAAGTAGACTGAGTCCTGAGGGACATAGCTGCTACTCAGGGCCTAAAGAAGGAGAGGAGGGAACCAATAAGAGGGACAAACATACTTGACATCTTTACCAACCTGCCTGTCATGGATGTATCTGTCCACAAAATTGGCACCAGTGACCACCACACAGTCCGTGGAGTCGAAACCCCGTCTTTTGTCGAAGATACCCTCCATCATGTCATATGGCATTGCACTGTGCTAAATAGGATAGACATCAAACAGACCTAGCAACTCAAGACTGGGCATCCATGAAGCATTGTGAGCCCTTGGCAGCAGCAGAATTGTATTCAATCACAATCTATCACCTCATGGCCCAACATATCCATCATTCTACATCTACCACCAAGCCAAGGAATCGACTTTGGTTCAGTGAAGAGTGTAGGAGGGTATGGCAGGGGCAGCGCCAGGCTTACCTAATAATGAGGTGTCACTGGTAAAACTACAACACAGAAGTAAGTACTTGAGTGCCAAACAGCTGAACCAGCATCCAATAGATTGAACTATACAATCCCAGTTGTTTATATGTGGTGGGTGAAACCCTTCTGTATTTTATTTTGTAGTGAATAATTTTTAATGTTCAGATTATATCAGATTGAAAATATTTGAAGGCCAAAAGGTGATCAGGTATTGGGTCTAACCGATATTGTGTTTTATATTTAGGGTTCAGGATAAGATTCACATTGATGTTGCTGCTCCATCCCCTCCCTCCAATCCTACAACTGTTCATTCAGAGTTTCACTCCACAGTTGACTCATCTCCAGTGGGACCAGTACATCAGGTATTAATGATTCAAAGTTCTGAATTCTTTTCAGTATTTATCTAGAGTCATAGAGATGAAGGCATGGAATAAGTCCATTTGGGTCTTCACATCTGTCCCAAAGGAGGAAAAAACAATAAAAGGGGGACAACAGTATACTGATCCAAACTGCTTTTCCCTTCTGGGGTGCCAGTGCTGGTTCTTCAACTGAAGCTGTGTACCTATGACAATGTTTCATTTTCAATGTTCTCATTCTGAAATACACCTCGAATTCTTTTTAAAATCTGGGGGGAAATGTTCCCAGTTGAGGGGTGGGTGTGACACTGGTTTGAGTGCATGTGGAGAGTCAATTCCCCGATTCTGAGGTCAGGTTAGGATCCTTACCTCATCCCACCTTCTTCCAGGATTGTGAAAGGCAGGATTCTAGCCCTCGAGAAGCTCAGCAATCTCCCGTGGCAGATTGCTGCTGACAATATGTAGCTTTCTGAAACAAGACTTCCTTCACAGAGGAGCAGATGGGCACGCACTGCCAATGGTTGATAAGATGCTTGTGACTGTAGGGCCATCCCTAGCCAACCACACCCATTCTGCGCACTGGGTATCTGCTGCTACCAGCTTTGCACTCTCTTCTCCTGCAAGGAGGGAAAACAGAGAGCTGTTCTGTTTGTCTGTTTGTGTGGGGAAGAGGAAAGGACAACATTTATGGAGGGTGATGACGAGACATGGCTGTGAGAGGGCATAGCATGAGGGTAGGTGTTAGATGGGGTGGCTTAGATGGGGATGTGAGGTCCCTGTGAAGGAAAGGACTGAAGCTGCACCAGTCATGAGGCGTGCTGTCCACTGGATCAAGGTTTGAAAAGATAGGGCTAGGCACCTGGAATTGTTATCCCCTTTCTTGCCTTCCTGACGTTCTGTATTGTCTGGGTACATCACACCCAGATTGGAAGCTCCTGCTGCTCACATCCTTGGGCGTTTCCACCAACACCTACTTGATTTGAGAGCTTGTCTTATTTCTCCCCTCCTTGAGAAACTTCATCTCACTGCCATCCCTCAGATCACGAAGCAGGACCTCCAGATAAGAAAGAGGGAGCCAGTGATCTCCTTGTCATTTCTGTAGTTTCTGCAGCCTCAAAATTCCGAGTCCTGGTGATCTTTTGGAAGCCATACCATGTTTCCTTCAGTTAGAGCTCTTCCCTTTGATAGAATAGACACTCCATTCCAATCTCACCCCACCCTCATTCTCCCTAATTGTTTGGGCAACTTGGAGGGTTCACATGGATGTCATGGTGGAGCCATAGTTAATCCCGCCCATTAGTAAGTCGAGTATTGGATTTGGAAATGATCCCATTGTTCTGGCAGTGACTAAGTCCAGAAACATTCCATTCATTTTTAAAATTTTACATTATATTTGTTATAAACACTGGCTTGAGAATTATTGACTGTTTGAATTTTGGTAATTTAACAATTGCTGACTTCAATTAATTGTAATCCTTTCTGAATTAAAATTATTTTCTATTACTAGATTTTGAAACCCGCCATGGGCTTGTTATCTAACTTGCTGGTACCAACATTTAGCTCACAGCCTCACACACAGCAATGAAGCAGAAAGTTTTGTCTTAAAGAGCCAATTTCTCAATGGTATAGTGATACTATGGCAGGTGTAGAGGGTGCTGACTCCCAGGTTTGTGATTAACAAGTTCACAGTGTTTCTTTCTGACTACGAAGGTCGGTGGTGTTGTGGATGGTCTGGAAGGATGTCAAAAGTTGCAGCAGGACATAGATAGGATGCAGGAATGGGCGGAGAAGTGGCAGATGGACTTCAACGCGGATAAATGTGTAGTCGTCCATTTCGGCAGAACCAACGGGATGAACGAGTACACTATCAAGGGCAGGAGTCTTAGTAGCGTTGAAGAGCAGAAGGATCTCGGGGTCCAGGTCCACAGGACTCTTAAATCGGCCTCGCAGGTGGAGGACGTGGTCAAGAAGGCGTATAGTGTACTGGCCTTCATTAATCGAGGGATTGAGTTTAGGAGTCGGGAGGTAATGCTGCAACTTTACAGGACCCTTGTCAGGCCTCATTTGGAGTACTGTGTGCAGTTCTGGTTGCCTCACTATAGGAAAGACGTAGAAGCTATTGAAAGGGTGCAGAGGAGATTTACAAGGATGTTGCCTGGACTGGGAGGCATGCCTTATGAAGATAGGTTGAGGGAGCTGGGACTCTTTTCCTTGGAGAGGCGAAGGTTGAGAGGCGACCTGATAGAAGTTTATAAAATGTTGAGAGGAATAGATAGGGTGGACTCTCAGAGGCTGTTTCCCCGGGTTGAAATGGTCGCTACGAGAGGACACAGATTTAAGGTGCGGGGAGGGAAGTACAGAGGTGATGTTAGGGGTAAGTTTTTCACTCAGAGGGTGGTGAGTGAATGGAATCGGCTGCCGTCATCGGTGGTGGAGGCGAACTCGCTGGGGTCTTTTAAAAGACTTCTGGATGAGTATATGGGGTTTAATGGGATTGGGGGTTATAGATAGGTCTATAGATTGGTGGGGTTGATGCGATCGGCGCAACTCGAGGGCCGAAGGGCCTGTTTGTGCTGTAATGTTCTATGTTTCTATGTTTCTACTGAGCTAATTTACTGAGTAAATGGCATGTTTCCTGTTCCTGTACAGTTAGCAGTGACATCTTGTGAAACAAAACAAAAATTTGTTTTAAATAAAATGGAAATTGTTGCAAGCACATACGAGGTCTGTCAACATCTGTAAAAAGTAAGGACATCTTGATGTTTCACAATTGATTGGCCATGCTAGAGAAATTGCCCCTTAGTGTCTAGGGATGCGTAGCTTAGAGGGATTAGTGGGTATAATATGTAGGGATATGGGGATAGGGCCTGGGTGGGATTGTGTTCGGTGCAGACTCGATGGGCCAATGCACTGTAGGGTTCTATGGTTCTAATTCCAGAGGGTCCACCAATTGAGCCAACACCTTCAAGGGAGTCACATTCAGCAGAGCTGTGAATCAGAGGAATGGGACTGTAACCTTTTTCACAGACTCGCCTTGAGAGTTGGGGGCCATGGGATTGGTCAGTTTGCCCTTACACCTGAAACGATAACCTACCTGTCCCGTCCTCAGGTGCAGTTTTATCTGCTGTGCTTCTCCAGGATGTACTTTATTTTTGTTCTGACCTCTTCCAAAGCTTTTTGTCTGAAATTGGGTAAAACCGTTTATTCTTCCACCAGATACAAAGCCCCACAAACCTGCTGCAGGGATTGGATGGTCTACCCCTCATGGCTGCTCCAGTTTTTACAAAGGTATTGGAATTTGAAATAAATGATTTGTTTGATTGATAAACTGATCTATCAGCCCCGCGAGAGGCTTCCAATGGGACGGGCTGTGGAAACCAAGTGGCAACTTTTGCAACATCCAATCATTTTGGGACACTGGCCTGCTGCCATCCTGAGCTTACGTATAGTCTCAAGAACTTTGTTAAGTGGTCTACATCAGATTGCAAGTATGACTGTTCATGCCATACAGGATTCTCCGGTCCCACTGCAGTGAATGGAGATTTGGCACAACGCCAAATTCACCGTCCTCACTGGCAGCAGGTGCCAGGGCAAGAACGGACGGAGAATTCAGGTGCGGATATTTTTTGCCAGCTCACCCCCTCATAGTGCATGGCACTGCTGCTAAATGGATAGATTCAAAACTGATCAGGCAGCTTAAAATTGGGTATCTACGTGGCACTGTGGGCCATCAGCAGCAGCAGAATTGTATACAAGCACAGTCTAACATCTTGGCCCCGCATTACCATTACCACCAAGCCAGGGGATCAACCCTACTTCAGGACACCATGCCAGGAGCAGCACCAGGCACAAGAAGTGTCAGCTTGGTGAAGCTATGGTGTTACATGCATGCTAAACTGCAGAAGCAGCATGCAATCCCACAATGAATAGATGGAGTTGGTTCAGCATAGAACCCTACAGTGCAGAAACAGGCCCTTCGGCCCATCGAGTCTGCACCGACCACAATCCCACCCAGACCCTATCCCCATATCCCTACACATTTTACCTGCTAATCCCTCTAACCTACACATCCCAGGACACTAAGGGGCAATTTTAGCATAGCCAATGAACCTAACCCGCACATCTTTGGACTGTGGGAGGAAACCGGAGCACCCGGAGAAAACCCACGCAGACACGAGGAGAATGTGCAAACTCCACACAGGCAGTGACCCGAGCCGGGAATCGAACCCAGGACCCTGGAGCTGTGAAGCAGCAGTGCTAACGCACTGTGCTACCGTGCCGCCCTAGATCAGATCCAATCTGGCACAGCAGAGAATGGTGATGGACAATTGAACAACTGACTGGAGAACGGAAGCTTAACAAATATTCCCATCTTCAGTGATGGGGAGGCAAATGCAAAGGACAAGGGCTGAGGCATTTGCAACCACTTTCATAGATATAGATTCACAGACATTTGCAGCACAGGAAGAGGCCACTCTGCCCAAAATGTCCACACTGATCAACAAAGATCTGACTACACTAATCCTATTTTCTGTTGTTTGGCTGATAACCCTAGAGGTTATGGCATGCGATAAGTACTTATTAAGTGTTATGAGAGCTTCTAACTCAACATCCTTTTAGACAGTGAGTTCCAATCTCCCACCATCCTCTGAGTGAAAAGGTTTTTCCTTAACTCCTCTCTTACCTTTCTACCTCTTGCCTGAAATCTCTGCCCCTGCTTTTTGACCCCTCTACCAATGGAGAATGTGCCTCAATGTCCACCTAGCTATGACCCTCATAATCTTATCCATCTCTACCAGGTCCCCTCTCAACTTTCGCTGCCCCTGTGAAACCAGCCCCAGCCTATCCAATCTCTCCTCAGAGCTCAGACCCTGCGGCCCACGCAGAATCCTGGTAAATCTCCTCTGCAGTGCAATCATATCCTTCTTAAAATGTGGTGACCACAACTGCACACAGTACTCCAGTTGAGGCCGAATGAGTATTTATGCAGTTACAGCATGACCTCCCTGCTTTCCTATTCGATGCCTCAGCTAATAAAGGAAGTATCCCATATGCTTCCTTAACCACTTTATCTATCTGTCCTGCTGCCTTCAGGAATCTGTGGACATATGTCCTAAAGGTCTCTCTGATCTGAGTGTCAGTACTTTCCAGGGTCCTCCCATTCATAGTGTAATCCTTTGTCTAGTCAGCTCTCCCCAAGTGTATTACCTCACACTTTTCTGGTTAAATTCCATTTGCCACTGCTCTGCCCACCTAACCAGTCCATTGATACAATCCTGCAATCCACGGCTGTCCTCCTTGCTATTTACCATCCCATCAATTTTACCGTCCTACCGATGTTTAAGTCCAAATCATGAATATACATCACAAATAACAAGGGCTCCAGCACCGAGCTGTGTGGAAACAGATTTCCAGTCACACAAACATCCCTCTATCATCACCATCTCCTTCCTATCTCTCAGCCAGTATTGGATCCAATGTGCCACTTTGCCTTGGATCCCATGGGCCCTTACTTTCTTGATAATCTTCCATGAGGGATCTTATCAAAAGCCTTTCTAAAATCCATATAGACCACATCAAATGCATTACCCTCATCAACACTTCCTACAAATTCTTCAACGAGAAGTTGCCGAGTGGATTATCCATCTTGGCCTGCTCCTGAGGCCCCCAACATCACAAATGTCAGTCTTCAGTCAATCCAATTCCTTCCACATTGATATAAAAAAAATTCCCCCTCCCTCCCTCTGCAATGTCTTGCTCATTGAATCACCTGATCTGTAATGGCGCTCCTGGTCAGATCACCTTACCTGTGGATTTGTATTGTTTGGCTGGGGTTAGGGCCCTTTTCTTTTGAGTATGTGGGTAAGACCTTTCCCAAGTCAAAGAAACAATAGAAGACAAAACACACATATGCTGGGTCTGTTCCCAGCCGACACATGCACAAAAAACCTCAGAGAGGGCGGCATGGTGACAGAGTGGTTAACAATGCTGCCTCACAGTGCCGAGGATTCAGGCTTGATTCCAGCCTTGGGTGACTGTGTGGATTTTGTACATTCTCCCCAGGTCTGCATGGGCTGTCTTCTGGGTACTCTAGTTTCCTCTCACAGTCAAATATACGCAGGTTGGGTGGATACAAAGAACAAAGAACAACCCAGCACGGGAAACAGGCCCTTCGGCCCAACGAGCCCGTGCCGCCACATCACCCTACACCTATTCTACCCTACATGTCTACGAATGGAACCCTACTCAGTCAGATTCAGGGAAGAAATAGTGTCAATTATGGGCGGCACGGTAGCACAGTGGTTAGCACTGCTGCTTCACAGCTTCAGGGTCCTGAGTTCGATTCCCGGCTCAGGTCACTGCCTGTGTGGAGTTTGCACATTCTCCTCGTGTCTGCGTGGGTTTTCTCCGGGTGCTCCGGTTTCCTCCCACAGTCCAAAGATGTGCGGGTTAGGTTCATTGGCTATGCTAAAATTGCCCCTTAGTGTCCTGGGATGTGTAGGTTAGAGGGATTAGCAGGTAAATGTGTAGGGATATGGGGATAGGGTCTGGGTGGGATTGTGTTCGGTGCAGACTCGATGGGCCGAAGGGCCTGTTTCTGCACTGTAGGGTTCTATGCTAAATTTGGTAAAAACCGATTAGCCTGAGAGCACATCTTTGGGGTGTGGGAGGAAACCGGAGCGCCCGGAGGAAACCCACGCAACCACAGGGAGAATGCGCAAACTCCCACAGACACAGGCCCAAATCCATGTGCCTGCACAGCCAGCAGTGCTAGTCACTGAGCTGTTGCGGCGCCCATCTACCGGTCCAGGATCAAGCACACACACCGACATGAAATACTAGGCCACTCCTGGAACTTCCAAGAGCAGCCCACGCACGACCCGCCGTGTGAATGCCCCTCGTTTGACACGAGGTGGATTGGGAAAGCTAAACTGCCCCTTAGTATCAAAAGATAAGTTGGGGTTATTAGTGTGGTAAATACGTGTGGCTACTGGCATAGCAGTGCTCTAACATGTTCTGATAGCACTACACCACTGGTAACATCTTATCTGAAATTCCTCTCCAAACCACACACCATCCTGACTTTGAATTACATTATCTAAGCATCGCTGTTGTTGGGCCAAATTCCTGCAACTTCCTTCTTAACAGCATTTATCTCGAGCACCTAAACTAGATGGACTGTTCAAGAAAGCGGCTCAAGGCCACCTTCTCAAGACAATTTAGGGATGGAAAACAATTGCTGGCTTTGTCAGTGACTCTGACATCACGTGAAACTATTAAAAAACCCTCCCTATGCAAATCCTTGGGTCGATCCAGCCAAAATGAGATACTTGAAGCTAAGCTTTTATTGGAAAAAACAATGATAAATTTGTGCATTTTAATTAAAAACTATTATTGCTATTAGTGTATTTTTCTCTATTTGTTTTTTCTATGGAGGTCACTCTTTTTTCATGTTAAGAACTTTTATCCCAGTTTTTTTGCTTGCCATTGCAATAAGTTGCAGCAAATGAAAAGCTTGGAAGTTCCTTCAGTAAGATTTTTTGTGTCTTTACACCCTTAAGGCAGAAACAGACTTAGCGACAAAGCTTTGTTGTGAATTGGCCTTGACAGAAAGTCAGGCCATGTTTATTAAGTTTTCAGATAAGTTGCATCAACAAACTTCAGTAGTGATTTACAGTTTAATGCGGAATTTACTCTCATGTCAAGATCCAGACGATAGGACACACAAAACATTTTTTTCTAAACCTTTTAGACTTTTGCCCTTTGAGCTTTTCTTCTTCCCTCTTTCTCTCCTCCTCCCTCTCTTTCCTCGTCCTGCTTTCTCTGCTCTTCCCTCTTTCCTCCTCCTCCTTCTTTCTCACCTTCTCCCTCTTTCTCTGGCTATCTCCCTTGCCTCTTGTCTTTTTCTTGTGTCTGGACTGGATTTCTCTTCAACATGCAAAAGTCAAAGTGAGGATTTTTTTTTTATTCTGGCTGTTATCCAATTAACACCCCCCGCACACGAATCACCTTCAGCTCCTTGAATGAGAGGACCTTGACCAGCCAGATTGTGGCTGTTGATCCCCTGACTGAGGTTTGGAAGAAAGCCTAATTTTATGTGCTGTGATTTTTACATCCACCTCATTCATTTATCCTAACTGGTGGCACAGTGGTTAGTGCTGCTGCCTCACAGCACGAGGGAACCAGCTTGGGTCACTGTGTGGAGTTTGCACATTCTCCCCATGTCTGTGTGGGTTTCCTCTGGGTGCTCCAGTTTCCTCCCACAGGGTCTGAAAGATCTACTGGTTAGGTGGATTGCCCATGTTAAATTGCCCTTGGTGTCAGGGAGACTAGCTAGGGTAAATGTGTGGGGTTATGAGGATTGGGCCTGGATGGGATTGTGGTTAGTATGCTCCTGATGGGCTGAATGGCCTCCTTCTGCACTGTGTGATTCTATTAGTCAGCAATGTGGTGAAATTAATGATAAACAGACATGGTGGTTTATTTTGTGTGTGATATCTGAATACAATTTTCAAACAATTACAATCTATTTAATATCATTGTCAAAATGGGACATATGATCATGAGGAAGCCCTCAACCAATTAGATGGCTGCTCTCCACCTCATTTACTCATCTTAGTCCTTTATCAAACAAAAATCAGATTTTTACTACATTTTATATCAAATATTGCTTGTTGATTTCTCTCCTAAGTAAGCAAGTTCTAACTTTAAGTAATTCATTGCTTTGGATGATCTCACCAGAGGAAATAACTTCTCTGTATCTACCCTAGTGAATCCCTTAAATACCTAAATCAGATCTCTCCTCAATCTTCTAAACTCAAGAGAAAACAATCAACATTTATGTAGCCTGTTTTGTAATTTTATCGTTTAAGTTCTATATTGTTTTGGTGGATCTCTTCTGTATTCCCTCCAAGCTGAATATATTTTTACTGAGGTACTGTTTTAGAGAACTGAGTACAGTCCTCCAGGTGAAGGTATATCTGACCAAGACTGTCTGACTGAGGCTCCTCACTCCTGTCTTTTGGTCCCTTCAAGATAGTCAATATACTATTAATCAGTGTGTGTGCTAATTACCACGTTAAGGGAACTGCTAGTGAAATATATCACATTGACCGTCCTATAAGTAGACACAACACTTTGGGTAGAGAGCTTCTTGTAGGTTATTGGCAGTGAGGAAGTGTCTTACAATGAACCAGCTTGAACATAAAGACCAGTCTGGATTGATTCTTCCACCACAATTGTTTGTTGTTAGTGACAGATAGAAACCAAGCTTCCATTAGCATTTTGATTACTTTTACCTAAAAAAGTAGGCGACGGTGCAGAGGGACCTCGGGGTCCTTGTGCATGAGTCGCAAAAACCCAGTTTGCAGGTGCAGCAGGTGGTCAGGAAGGCGAATGGGTTGCTGGCCTTCATAGCGAAGGGGATTGAATATAAAAGTAGGGAGGTCTTGCTGCAGCTGTATAGGGC
Source organism: Prionace glauca (assembly GCA_037974335.1). Taxonomy (NCBI): domain Eukaryota; kingdom Metazoa; phylum Chordata; class Chondrichthyes; order Carcharhiniformes; family Carcharhinidae; genus Prionace; species Prionace glauca. The sequence continues at coordinate 59,285,139 of CM075737.1, forward strand.
ATTGGTGAGGCCGCAGCTGGAGTACTGTGTGCAGTTTTGCGCGCCGCACCTGCGCAAGGATGTTTTGGCCCTGGAGGGAGTGCAGAGGAGGTTTACTCGGCTGATACCGGAGTTGAGGGGATTGAGCTATGAGGAGAGGCTGAATAAACTAGGCTTGTACTCGTTAGAGTTTAGAAGAATGAGGGGAGATCTCATTGAGACGTATAAGATGATGAATGGGATGGATAGGATAGAGGTGGAGAGACTGTTCCCGCTCAAAAAAGACAGTAGGACTAGGGGGCACAGCCTCAAGATAAAGGGGAGGCGGTTTAGAACAGAGTTGAGGAGGAACTTCTTCACTCAAAGGGTGGTGAATCTCTGGAATTCTCTGCCCGTTGAAGTGGTGGAGGCTGCCTCGCTAAATATTTTTAAGAAATGGGTTGATGGGTTTTTGATAAGAGAAGGGATTAAGGGTTATGGGGAGAGGGCGGGAAGGTGGAGCTGAGTCACGACAGATCAGCCATGATCTTATTGAATGGCGGGGCAGGCTCGAAGGGCCAGATGGCCTACTCCTGCTCCTATTTCTTATGTTCTTATGTTCTTAAAATAATTTTGCTCATCCACAGCTTCCAATCTCTCACCATTAAGAAAATATTTGGATTTTGCTTTCACAAATCCAACAGCTGTCAGGTTTATTATTTTTCAGAAAAAAACCATCTTTGCAAAAAAGATTTTGGAATTGAGTTGTGTTGTTTTAAAACCCGAAATTCACGCAGATTAACATAAAGTCCCACAAACCAAAGGAATATTAAATCCACATGGGCTAGTTTTATGCTTCATCACAACTCAGTACGTCCAAAACAGATCCGAGGAGAACCATTTATCTCTTTAAAAATTATTTATTGACCAGGATGAGATCTATTCATTTTAAGAAGGTCTCTGGCATTTACACCCAAAGGTCACTGATGCTATTAACATACTTTCTGTTGAACTGATTTCTAAACAGCAAGGTAACCCATCACCCCTGACTAGAAACACAGGGAAAGGAACCAAAGAACAGGGATTTTGAACAGAGATGCATGAAACACAGGGGCTGGAGGCTGGGAAATCATTTTAAACCCAGCCCCCTCTCTCCACAATATGGATGAATATGAAGGCTTTTAAAATCTCAGATCCAACCCTAATTCAACTCCAATTCTCCCACTTAACAGTTTAATGGGCATAGGATAGGAAGCCAATCCACTCACAGTCTGGGTTAGTCATTTAATGCAAGAAATAAGAGCAGGAGTAGACCATTCGGCCCATCGAGCCTGCTCCACCACTGAATATGATCATGGCTAATCTTGGGCTTTGATTTCATTTTCCCACCAACTTCCCATAATCCCTTAATTCCCAGAGAGACTGAAAATCTATCTAACCTAGCATTAAATATATTCACTGATGGAGCATCCATAACCCTCTGGCATTTGATTTAATTTGATTTATTATTGTCACATATATTAGTACACAGTGAAAAGTATTGTTTCTTGCGTGCTACACAGACAAAGCGTACTGTTCATAGAGAAGGAAACAAGACAGTGCAGAATGTAGTGTTACAGTCAGAGCTAGGGTGTAGAGAAAGATCAACTTAATGTGAGGTAGATCCATTCAAAAGTCTGTTGGCAGCAGGGAAGAAACTATTCTTGAGTCAATTGGTATGTGACCTCAGACTTTTGTATCTTTTTCCCGATGGAAGAAGTTGGAAGAGAGAATGTCTAAGGTGAGTAGGGTCCTTAATTATGCTGGCTGCTTTGCTGAGGCAGCAGGAAGTGTAGACAGAGTCAATGGAAGGGAGGCTGGTTTGCATGATGGATTGGGCTACATTCACGACCCTGTGTAGTTTCTTGTGATCTTGGGCAGAGCAGGAGCCCGTATCAAGCTGTGGTGCAACCAGAAAGAATGCTTTCTATGTGCATCTGTAAAAGTTGTTGAGAGTCATAGCTGACATCTCAAAATTTCTTAGTTTTCTGAGAAAGTGGGCTTTCTTAACTGTGGTATCAGCATGCGGAGACCAGGACAGGACACTTAAAAAAACCTGAAGCTCTTGACCTTTTCCACTTCATACCCATTGATGTAGACAGGGGCATGTTCTCCTTTATGATTCCTGAAATTGATGACAATCACCTACGTTTTGTTGACATTGAGAGGAGAGATTATTGTCACCGCACCAGTTCAGCAGATTCTCTATCTTATTCCTGTACTCTTTTGAGTTGGAGGGGAATTTGGCCACACAGTCATAGTTGTATAAGGAGTATAGCAGGGGGCTGAGAGCACAGCCGTGTGGAAGCTGGTATTGAGGATGATCATGGAGGAGGTGTTGTTGCCTATCCTTACTGATTGTGGACTGTGGGTTAGGGAGGTCAGGATCCAGTTACAGAGGGAGGAGCTGAGGCCAGGCCACAGAGTTTGGAGATGAATTTTGTCGGAATAACAGTGTTGAAGGCTGAGCTGTAGTCAATAAATAGGAGTCTGACATAGGTGTCCTTGTTATCTGGGTGTTCCAGGGCTGAGTGCAGGGCCAGGGAGATAGTGTCTGCTGTGAACCTGTTGCGGTGGTAGGCGAACTGTAGTGGATCCAGGCAGTCTGGGAGGCAGGAATTGTTTTGTGACATGACCAGCCTTTCAAAGCATTCATAACCCAGAGGGTGGTGAGGGACTGGAATGCCCTGCCAGCTGCAGTTGTAAATGCGCCTAGTTTGGGGGCATTTAAGAGATCTGTGGATAGGTTTATGGACGAAAAGGGATTGGTTTAGGTTAGTGGGTCATTGTTTTGTAACTGGTCGGCGCAACATCGTGGGCCGAAGGGCCTGTTCTGCGCTGTAATGTTCTATGTTCTATAATGATGGATGTCAGAGCTCTGGGGTAGAGAATTCCAAAGAGTCATAACTTTTTGAATAAAGGAATTTCTCCTCATTTCAGTCCAAAATGATCAGCCCTTATCCTGAGGCTGCGTTCCTGTGTTAGATTCCCCAATCAGTGGAAACAACCTCTCAGCGTGCCCCCTCTCAAACCCCTTTAGAATTTTGCAGGTTTCAATGAAATCACCTCTCATTTTTCTAACTCCAGAGAATTATAAGCCCGATGTTCTCAGCCTCTCATTATAGGACAAACCCCTCATCCCAGGGACCAATCTAGTGAACCTCCGCTGTACCACTGATGCCCGTTATGGCACAGCACTAGTTCCTGCCTGCCTGCTAACTTGAAAAATCCCCACTTTATATCTATTCCCAGCTTTCTGTTAACCAATCTTAATCCATCCTAAAATATTACCGCCAATTCCTAAGGTGCTTATTTTGACCATTAACCTTTCTGTAGCATCCTATCATATGTCTTTTGGAAATCTGGGTATCTGGTTCCCCTTTATCTACCCAGTAGGGTGGCACAGTGGTTAGTGCTGCTGCCTCACAGCACCAGGGACCCAGGTTCAGTTCCAGCCTTGGGTGACTGTGCGGAGTCTGCACATTCTCCCCGTATCTGCGTGGGTTTCCTCCGAGCTCTCCGGTTTCCTCCCACAGTCCGAAAGACATGCTGATTAGGTGAATTGGCCGTGCTAAATTCTCCCTCAGTGTACCCTGAACAGGTGCCGGAGTGTGGCCACTAGGGGTTTTTCACAGTAACTTCATTGTAGCGTTAATGTAAGCCTACTTGTGACACTAATAAATCAACTTAAACTTCATTCATAACATTTTCAAAAAACACTAAGAAATTTGTGAAACAGGATTTCTGTTTCGTAAAAGTATATTGATTTTTTTTCTAATAACACCTCATTTTTGTAGGTGCATTGATATTACTTCCTTAATAATAGATTCCAACATTTTTCCAACTCCGGATGTTCGGCTAAGTAGCCATTTTCTCTTTCCCTTTTTTCTTGAGTAGCAGTGTAACACTTGCAAACTTCCAATCTAATTGGACCGTTCTTCAGTCTAAGGGATTTTATAAAGTAGTAACCAACACATCCACTATCTCCTTCAGAACCCTAGGGTGTAGCGATCTCCTTCAGAACCCTAGGGTGTAAAACAGCAGGTCCTGGGGATTGGTCACATTTTAGTTCATTAAGCCTCTCCAATAGTCAGTTCTCTCTTCACGCTGTCTCACTTAATTATTGTTTCACTTTAACGCCCTTATTAAGATAGTGTCAGTGTTTCCATTTAACATTATCAGTTTCATTTTAATATTGCTTGTCTCTTCCCGCTCAAAAAAGACAGTAGGACTAGGGGGCACAGCCTCAAGATAAAGGGGGGGCGGTTTAGAACAGAGTTGAGGAGGAACTTCTTCACTCAAAGGGTGGTGAATCTCTGGAATTCTCTGCCCGTTGAAGTGGTGGAGGCTGCCTCGCTAAATATTTTTAAGAAGCGGGTTGATGGGTTTTTGATAAGAGAGGGGATTAAGGGTTATGGGGAGAGGGCGGGAAGGTGGAACTGAGCCATGACAGATCAGCCATGATCTTATTGAATGGCGGGGCAGGCTCGAAGGGCTAGATGGCCTACTCCTGCTCCTATTTCTTATGTTCTTATGCTCTTAAGCTTTCTCTTCTGCAGCCTGCCTGTTCAAAAACGTTCCCTGCTTCCACACTTGTTTTCCGGTATTGCTTCTGGGCCTTGCCTCCCACCTTCTGTTCTTACCCTATGTCCCGAGGTCTGTTCTTCCCTTGTTGCTCACTCCGCTCCTATCCTTGTTGTTTGTTTCGCCCATGCTGGGCTCTACCTTGTGACAGAATGTGGTCAGTGTCGGGCAGCTGACTGCTCCAATCAACATTTGCCACTAGGTGGAGCCTGATCAAGCTAAAAGTATGATGAGTGCAATTTTTAAAAAATTAGACACTGCATTTTACAGTATTTTTTTAATATTTAGTGATATACTTTATTTTGCAAGTATACTTCACATATTCAATATAGTATTTTAACTTGTACGAAGCCTTGTTAGGTTGAGAAGTGTCCAAAGGAATCTAACTCCGATTTTAATACTAATTCCGAATAGGAACCATGGTTCATGTGAAGTTGTGATATCCGGAACACAGCTTTAAGTGAGACCTGCTGTATTTTGGCACTGATGATATGAGCTTCCTCATTCCCTGGGCTAATTTCTCCTGACTCTGCTTCTAAGGGAACAATGTTTACTTTAGTTACTCTGTTTTTTTTTTAATAAACTTACAGAAGCTCTTTCAATCTGTTTTTATATTCCTAACCGGTTTACTTTCCTACTCTATTTTTTTCTCCTTTTCCTGCCATTCTCAACTCGAAAAAGAAGGAAAAGTTAATCTCTCGCTTTCCCCATGGACTGGGGTCCATTGCATTGTCACATAAAACCACTGCTTTGAATGAGGGACCTGCATCCTTGTTGATATCTACTTTGCATTTTCACCTCCTGAATTCACTGAATGAAACCAATCCAACCTTACACATGCAAAAAAATCGTTTGTAAATGCTGAAATGTGCTAACAACCTTCCCAGTGTTTGGGATTGGTTTGATGTAATAATCCTACTGGCCCTTTGGGAGTTCAATGGCTAAATTTCGAACCACACTTTTGTTTCAGCAGCTTTGACCTCTGCCCATCCAGTCAGAAATGAATGTCCGAATTAATTCTTTGCATCATGAAACTGACATTTTACCAGAAACAAATTGTAACTTGAACAAATATTCCAACTAAGCCAATCCTGTAAAAAATCTTAAAATACAAAGACTTAGCTATTTATTATTATAATTATCTCCTTCTCAATCACCTATTATCCAGCTATCCTACTATCATCCATCTATCCTTTCATTCATCTGATCCATGGGTTTATTTAAACAGAAGTTGGATTTCTTTATCTGTAATGGTCTCTCCCATATATCAGTGCGTTGTAGCAATAACAGCTGTTTATAGTTACAATAATTCAAAAAAAGATATCTTATGAACTGAAATACGAAAGGGACACCTGGGGGACATTTTTCCTCTTTTGTAAAGCAGGAATGTCAGTCCCTAGCCAGGCTAATAAATTAATGTGTGTGTGATTTGCAGCCACTCCAGGATGTGACAGCTAAAGAAGGACAGCTGGTCGTGTTGGAATGCCGTATTAAAGGAGTGCCTTTCCCCAAAATTGAATGGTACCGAGAGGAAACATTAATAGAAGATTCTCCTGATTTTCGAATCCTACAGAAAAGTAAGTATTGTTTATTATAGTGGTGATTAATTAACACTGTAAATCAACAGTAATTGTCCATCCCGGAATCATGTCATATTCATTGGAAGGCTCTACAGGGATAAATTTACAAAGAATTTAAGAGTTAGCACAGCTGCCTCACAGCATCAGGGACCCAGGTTCAATTCCATTCTTGGATGACTGTGTGGAGTTTGCACATTCTTCCCATGTCTGCGTAGATTTCCTCTGGGTGCTCCGGTTTCCTCCCACATTCCAAAGAGATGCAGGTTAGATAGATTGGCCATGCTAAAATTCCCCTTAGTGTCCAAAGATGTGCAGGTAGGTGGATTGGCCATGCTAAGATGTCCCTTAGTCTCCAAAGATGTGCAGGTAGGTGGATTGGCCGTGTTAAATTGCCCCTTAGTCTCCAAAGATGTGCAGGTAGGTGGATTGGCCATGCTAAGATGCCCCTTAGTTATCCAAATATGTGTAGTTTAGGTGGATTGGTCACTGTAAATGCACTGGGTTATGGAGAGAGGGTAGGGGGTATGGGCCTGGGTAAGATGCTCTTTTGGTGAGTCGCTGCAGACTCAATGGGCCTCCTTCTGCACTGGGGATTCTATGGTTGTGGTTATGTTGTTGCAGGTTTATAAGTCCAATTGGTAATGTCTTCTAGGTAACAAACCTGGAAAGTTTGGTTGGTTAGTTTTTATTCAGCCGCAAGTAATTCTGTACTTTTGATATAGACACAATTGGCTTGGAACAGCTAATTATAAGTAGAATCAAAATGGAATCAACTACAATAAAACATATATAACATCTGACTTTAAAGTCTTTTTTACTATGTAAGGATGAGGTAGTATAGAAATTGGATGGGATAAAAATACTTAAAAAGTTGGCAGTATCCTAGATTATTGAGGGAAGTAAAGGTGTAGATATTAAAGACTCTGACCACAATCTTTCCTTCATTCTTAGACTAGTTTATGGGATTGTTTTTTACTTTATTCTTTCAATTGCTGCCTATCCCTATTGCCCTTGAACTGAGGGACAGTTAAGAGTTAACCACATTGATGCAGCTCATGTAGGGACGGCAAATTTCCTTCCCTAAAGGGCATTAATGAACCAGATGGATTTTTAACGACAATTAGCAATGATTTCATGCCTCTGGATTATTCCCCAGAGTCTCTAGATTGCTAATCCAGTGACAAAACCACTAAACCACCACCTCCCCATGCCAAAGGACAGCAAGATTGTAAATATACACTCAATAAGGAGAGATGGATAAATACACTCAATAAGGAGAGAGGCCATTCTGGGAGTAGTAGTAACAAATGAAGTTAAAGGTTCTTTATCTGAATGTATGAAACATTTGCAATAAAATAGATGAACCAGTAGTACAAATGGAGATAAATAGTTTTAATCTAATTGTCATTGCAGAGACTGCTTACATGGTGACTAAAGTTAGGAAATATATAATCCAGGGTACAATATTTTGAAAAGACAAACAGAATGGCAGAAGTTGAGAGGTAGTAAAGATTGACAAGAGGACATTAGTGAGAAAGGATCTTGGCTCTGAAGATCATGAAGTAGAATGAGTATAGATGGAGATTAAAGAATAGCAGAAAACACTGGTGGAGGTGTTTATAAATCCTGAACAATACTTATACTGTTGTTTAAAATATTAAAAGGGAAATTATTGAAGTTCATAACAAAGACAACATAATAATTATGGAAACCTCGCCATATAGACTGGACCAATCAAATGAAAATTAATTTGTAGAATGTTTTTGTGACCATTTACTGGAGCAATACTTTGGATGGAATTTTCTAACCCAAAGGCAGTGTGTTTTTGGATGTGAAGGTGGCTTGCCATTGTACACTAGCAGGATCTTCCAGTCTCACTGTACTGTCCTAACTATGCTAGGAGTAGTGGGTTTTAAACAAAAAGAAAAAAGAGGTGGTTTGCACACGTAGATTCAAACTAACTCATAGCAGGTTAATTGAGATGTTCTCTTCACAGAGTAGGCAGCTGGAACTGAGACTGGAGGATATGTTTTTAGTTAGGGAAAATGAGGAGGTAATGGGGAGGAATGGCAACACTGAGCTAATACCAGAACCTACAAGTAGAGATGGATGGGTTACAGTTAGGAAGAGCAAAAAGAAAAGTACTAGGAACGCCCCAGATGAATTACCCTGGAATGGCAAGGGTGGGGTGACAGTTGGGGTAGAGAAGGTAAGGGAGGGAGATCGGAAAGTGAAGAGTGCAGGGTGTGAGATAGTGGTGGGGGATGGGAATGTCAAGGGGATTGACAGGCGATTCTGTGGGCAAAAGCGGGACTCCAGGATGGTAGTCTGCCTCCCTGGAGCAGGGGTACAGGATGTCTCAGAAAGGGTAGAGGGAATTTTGAAGGGTGGAGGGACTGAGTCGAATGTGATAGTGCATGTAGGAGAGAAGGATGTAGGAACAAAGTGCAGGGGGGACATACGCAGGCAGTTCAGGGAGTTGGGGGCCAGGCTGAAATGTAGGGCCTCCAGGGTGGCGTTCTCTGGGCTGCTGCCGGTGCCTGGGGCTAGCAGGGCTAGAAATAATGAAATAATCCAATTAAATGCTTGGTTGAAAGATTGGTGTAGGGCAGAGAGATTTATATTCATAGACCACTGGGAAGTCTTTATGAAAGAACGGCAAATATACAAGAGGGATGGGGTACAGTTAACTGGGAAGGGCATACATATCTTAGCTGGAAGGTTAGCTGGTGTGTATCGGCAGGGTTTAAACTAATATGGAGGGGGGGTGGGGAGGTAGACGGAACTGGGATTGGGGGTAGGGTAGGCCCGGAGGGTAGGAAGAAGGATCGGGTTGTTTCGGAGGGTCTTCGGTGCATGTGTTTCAATGCTAGGAGTGTGACTGGCAAAACAGATGAACTGAAGGCATTAATGTTTGAAAGGAAGTTGGAAGTGGTGGCGGTGACAGAGACTTGGTTAAAGGAAGGGCAGGATTGGCAGTTGAATGTTCCTGGGTATAAGTGTTTCAGGCGAGATAGGGGTGGGTCGCTGAGAGGTGGGGGAGTGGCGTTGTTAGTTAAGGATTGCATCGTAGCAGTGCAGAGGGAGGGAGGTACGGAGGATATAGGAATCGAGTCGCTATGGGTGGAGTTGAGGAATAGGAAGGGTGATGTTACTATGCTGGGTGTTTACTACAGACCGCCCAACAGCCCGAGGGCTGTGGAAGAAGGGATAAGCATTCTAGATAAGTGCAGGAAGAATAGGGTGGTGGTAGTGGGAGATTTTAATCTCCCCAGGGTAGATTGGAATGTACTGAGATAAGAGGGTGCTGACGGGGAGGAATTTGTACAGTGTGTAATGGAAGGATCCCTGGAGCAGTACGTGGATAGACCGACCAGGGAGGGGGCTATACTTGACTTGGTTCTGGGGAATGAGCCTGGGCAGGTGGTTGACGTTGAGGTAGGAGAGCATGTGGCTAACAGTGACCACAACTCTGTCTGGTTCAAGATTTTAATGGATAAAGATGAAGCCTGTCCTAAGGGGAGGGTGTTAAATTGGGGGAGGGCTAGATACAACCGGATTAGGCAGGATCTTAAAGATACGGACTGGGGTACGCTGTTTAACGGTAGGTCGACGCTGGGTATGTGGGAGTCTCTCAAGGGAAAACTACAATCTTTACAGGAAAGACATGTGCCGGTCAAGAGGAAGGATGGGAAAGGTAGGATTAGAGAGCCGTGGGTGACTAGGGATATTGAGGACCTGGTCAGGAGAAAGAGGGAAGCGTACACTAGATCGAGGCATTTGAGGACAGAGATAGCGTTAGAAGAATACAGAGAATGTAGGAGAGAACTTAAAAGGGGCATCAGAAAGGCAAAAAGGGGCCACGAAATGGCTTTGGTAGGATTAAGGAAAATCCTAAGGCATTTTACTCTTATATTAGAAACAAAAGGATGGTTAGAGGGAACATTGGTCCTCTCAGGGACAGAGGAGGGGAACTATGCTTGGAGCCTGGGGGAATGGGGGAGATCTTGAATGAATACTTTGCGTCGGTATTCACTCAGGAGAGGGGTCAGTCCTCTGCTGCTGTGCTTGAGATGTTTGAGGATCCGTTGAGGGAAATAGTCATCACGAGGGAAGAGGTGTTGGGACTTTTAGACAATATAAGAACATAAGAACATAAGAAATAGGAGCAGGAGTAGGCCATCTGGCCCTTCGAGCCTGCCCCGCCATTCAATAAGATCATGGCTGATCTGTCATGACTCAGCTCCACCTTTCCGCCCTCTCCCCATAACCCTTAATCCCTTCTCTTATCAAAAACCCATCAACCCGTTTCTTAAAAATATTTAGCGAGGCAGCCTCCACCACTTCAACGGGCAGAGAATTCCAGAGATTCACCACCCTTTGAGTGAAGAAGTTCCTCCTCAACTCTGTTCTAAACCGCCCCCCCTTTATCTTGAGGCTGTGCCCCCTAGTCCTACTGTCTTTTTTGAGCGGGAACAGTCTCTCCACCTCTATCCTATCCATCCCATTCATCATCTTATACGTCTCAATGAGATCTCCCCTCATTCTTCTAAACTCTAACGAGTACAAGCCTAGTTTGTTCAGCCTCTCCTCATAGCTCAATCCCCTCAACTCCGGTATCAGCCGAGTAAACCTCCTCTGCACTCCCTCCAGGGCCAAAACATCCTTGCGCAGGTGCGGCGCCCAAAACTGCACACAGTACTCCAGCTGCGGCCTCACCAATGCCCTATACAGCTGCAGCAAGACCTCCCTACTTTTATATTCAATCCCCTTCGCTATGAAGGCCAGCATCCCATTCGCCTTCCTGACCACCTGCTGCACCTGCAAGCTGGGTTTTTGCGACTCATGCACAAGGACCCCGAGGTCCCTCTGCACCGTCGCCTGCTGCAGTTTTTCGCCCCGTAAGTAATAGTCCTTCCTACCATTCCTCCTACCAAAGTGGACCACCTCACACTTGCCAACATTAAATTCCATTTGCCATTTCCTGGCCCATTCGCCCAGCCTATCTAGATCCTTCTGCAGACTCTCCACACCCTCCGCACAATTTGCCTTTCCCCCAATCTTGGTGTCATCAGCAAATTTCGACACCCTGCACTCGGTTCCCTCCTCCAGATCATCTATATAAATGGTAAATAGCTGAGGCCCCAGCACCGATCCTAGGCTGCTAAGGGAGGTGAGGGATGAAATTGCTGGGCCTCTGACGCAAATCTTTGTCTCTTCTTTGGACACAGGTGAGGTCCCAGAGGATTGGCGGATTGCAAATGTAGTACCGTTGTTTAAGAAGGGTCAGAGGGATAACCCAGGGAACTATAGGCCAGTGAGCTTGACTTCAGTTATAGGCAAGATAATGGAGAGGATCCTCAAGGATAGGATGTATGAGCATCTGGAGCGCTGCAATCTGATCAGGGATACGCAGCATGGCTTCGTTACAGGGAGGTCGTGCCTTACGAATCTATTGGAATTTTTTGAAGAGGTGACAAAAACGGTTGACGAAGGACAAGCCGTTGATGTTGTCCATATGGATTTCAGTAAGGCGTTTGACAAGGTCCCTCACGGTAGGCTGATAGAAAAGGTGAAGGCTCATGGGATACAAGGCCAGGTATGTAGATGGGTGAAGAACTGGCTTGGGAGGAGGAGACAGCGGGTAGTAGTGGAGGGCTCCTTTTCCAATTGGAGGTCTGTCACCAGTGGGGTGCCGCAGGGCTCGGTACTAGGACCTCTACTATTTGTAGTATATATTAATGACTTGGAAGAGGGGGTAGGTGGTGTGATCAGCAAATTTGCTGATGACACTAAGATGGTTGGATTGGCGGGTACTGAGGAGCAGTGCCTGGCAATGCAACAGGACATAGATAAGCTGGTAGATTGGGCAGATAGATGGCAAATGGAATTTAATCCGGAGAAATGCGAGGTGATGCACTTTGGCCGGAATAATGTGGAAGGGAGTTATATGATAAAAGGTAGAACTATCCGGAGTATAGATACGCAGAGAGACCTGGGGGTGCAGGTACACAAGTCCCTGAAGGTGTCGGTGCAGGTGCAGAATGTGATGAGGAAAGCGTATGGCATGTTAGCCTTCATAGGAAGGGGTATTGAATATAAGAGTAGGAGTCTGATGTTGCAGTTGTATAGAACGTTGGTTAGGCCTCACCTGGAGTACTGCGTCCAGTTCTGGTCGCCGTACTACCGGAAGGATGTAGAGATCCTGGAGAGAGTGCAGAGGAGATTTACCAGGATGTTGCCTGGTATGGAAGGGCTGTCTTACGAGGAAAGATTGAATGCACTTGGACTGTTTTCCCTTGAGAGACGTCGGCTGAGGGGGGATCTAATAGAGGTTTATAAGATTATGAAGGGGATAGATAGAGTAGATGGTGATAAGCTTTTTCCGCTATTAGAAATGGATAGAACGAGGGGTCACGGGCTTAGGGTAAGGGGGGCTAGATATAAGACTAATATTAGAGGGCAGTTTTTCACACAAAGGGTAGTGGGGATGTGGAATGCACTGCCGAGTAAGGTGGTGGAAGCAGGCACGCTAGGGTTGTTCAAGAGTCACTTGGACAGCCACATGAGCGGTCTACATATAGAGGGATATAGCAGGCCTTACTAAGCATTGTAGGCTTGGGGTCAGTTTTAGCCTCAGGGATATAGAGTCTTTAATAATGAAATTTTTATCCACAGGTACTTACCATCTCGAGGGCATCATGGCAGCTCAGAGGCTATCTCTGTTGCTGTGCGGACACATGGAGTTGGGCCTGTGTCCGTGGGAGTTTGCGCATTCTCCCCGTGGTTGCGTGGGTTTCCTCCGGGTGCTCCGGTTTCCTCCCACATCCCAAAAATGTGCTTTTAGGCTGATTGATTGGGTAACAAATTGTCCCTATATTGGACCTCCCTGATCCTCACACACTAGGCATAGACTAGAGTCATGAATAGGTCACTGACCATGGGACGGCGGCGCGGGCTCGTTGGGCCGAAGGGCCTGTTTCCCGTGCTGTGTTGTTCTTTGTTCTTTGTTCTTGTTCTATAAACTGGAAGTAAACATCAGCCTGTGAAAAACCCTAATGACATCACCACCAAATCCTGTGATCAGTTCTTAAAGCAATCATACAACTATTTAAGTATATAACGCTTACGATGTCTTTGGCATTTTGCATGGCTTGCCCAGGGAACCCACCTTGTTTTCAGCAGGACTAAAAGGTCCCACTGGCAACAAGGGCCAGAAGATCCCATTCCTTATGGAACCGACAGGGAATAAAGCTATTTTAGATCCTTTAGGGTTAATTAGTAATCTCAGAGTGAAAGATCTGCTGGGAAGTAATGATCATAATTGGGTTGAATTCCATGTTAAGATTGAACATCACATATTCCAATCACAGAGAAGAATCTTAAACGAAGCTAACTAGATGGGGAGAACAGATGAAATTGATTGAGTAAATAGACTAAATGGTATGGTGATAAATGAACAGTGGGAAACAATTTAAACTATTTAACAAAAATACATTCCATTAAAAACCAGAGCCCAGCAAGAAAGATCCATCAGTGGCTTACTCGGGAAGTTAAGGATTGCATTAGATTAAAAGAAGAGGCTTACAATTTTGCAAAGAATAGTAGCAAGCCTGAGGATTGAGATTGTTTTAGAAACCAGCAGAAGGCCACCTGCTTGAATAGAGGATTGTTTAAAACACAATAAGCAAAGAATAGGCATAAATGGGGCATTCTCAAGTTGGTAGTGGGATACCACAAGAATCAATGTTGGGACAAAACTAGGTGGAAAGGATAGTTGTGAGGAGGATATAGAGAAGATGCAAAGAATTATAGACAGGTTAAGTGAGTGGACAACAAGAAGACAGATGGCATATAATGTGGGGAGATTATTCATTTTGCTCTTCAGAATGGAAAAGCAGAATATTTTTTAAAAGGCGTGAAACTTATAACTATTGATGTTCAGGGAACTTGAATGTGCTGGTACAAGGAACATAGAAAGTTAACATGCTGGTGCAGCAAGCACTTAGGGAGACAAATGGAGTGTTGGCCTTCAATGCAAGAGGATTGATGTACACAAGTAAAAAAATCTTGTTAAAATTATACAAGGTTTTGGTGAAGTCACATCTCCAAATTGAAGGAAGGATATACTTGCATTGGAGGTTGTACAACAAAGATTCACTAGATTGGTTCCTGGGAGGAGAGGGTTGATCTTTGAGAGGCTGAGTAAACAGTGCTGATATTCTCTATCATTTAGGGGAATGAGAGGTCACCTCACTGAAGCATGCAGAATTCTGAAGGGGCTTGACAGGATTGACACTGAGAGGTTGATTGCCCTGGCTGGGGAATCTAGAACATGCCTGTTAAAAGAGGTAGATAATTTAGGATTGCGGTGAGGAGAAATTCGCTCACTCAGAGGTTTGTGAGTCTTTGGAATTCTTTATCCCGGAGGGTTGTTGATGCTCCGTTGTTGAATTGATTTAAGGTTGGGATAGGCAAGTTTTTGGTGTTTCAGGGAATCAGGGATGTGGAGAGAGGGCAGGAAAATGAAGTTGAAGCCATGAGTGGTTGATTGGCAGAGCAAGCTCGACATGTCATGTGGCCATTCCTGCTCCTATCTCTGGGTTTTTGTGATATACAACTTTGAGGAAGAGTGGTAGGTATGGTTTTTCAGAAGGAGAATAATGAAGTACCTCAGGATTGAAGGATCAGTGCTGCCTGCTATGAAATCGACTTAGAGATAAAAAAGCAGAAAAGGTGGTGATTTGTGGTTTTCCAGATCAGAGGGAAGTATACAGTAATGTCTCACATTATAATACAGATTATAATCATTGTTCTTTTCATCTCTATCACATAGTTTTAGATATGCAATACAACTTTTTAACGTTTACAGAGACACACAAAACTGTAGTAAACATTGACAAGGGAAGTAATGGACTTCAGGAGGAAATGGAAAGGTGAAATGGACAGATGCAGGGTTTTAGGGTACAGTGCGGGCCTGGGTAAGATGCTATGTCGAGAGTTTGTGCAGACGCGATGCACCGAATGGCTTCCTTCTGCACTGTGGGGATACTGTGGTTCTATCAGATGAAATTTAATAGAGAAACTGATTCGTTTTGCAATGAAGAATAAGGAGACACAAAACAAAGCAGATGGGACAATTTTAAAGGGAGGGCAGAAAGAAAGAATCATGGGAGCATTTGTACACAATTCCTTGGAGGACAAGTGAGATTCTGTTGAAGTGCACAGCATCCCTTGGCTTTCTAAATAGAATAAAAAGTCTGACAACACCAGGTTTTAGTCCAACCGATTTATTTGATAATATTCTCACAAGCTTTCGGGGTTAGCCTCTTCGTCAGGTGAATGGAGAGTTCTGGCCTCAGACAGAGCATATAAAGCACAGACAGTTTAGAGATTACTGATTAGAATGCGAATCCTTACACCTAACCTGCTGTTCAAGTCTTAAAGTGGCTGATAATGTGAGTGGAAGGAGCACTGATCACAGTTTAAAGAGATGTGTATTGTCTCCAGACAGTACAGTAAGTGAGGTTTTGCAAACCCAGGCAAGTCACGGGGGTTACAGATAGTGCGACATGAACCCAAGATCCCTGTTGAGACCGTCCTCATGTGTGCGGAACTTGGCTATCAGTCTCTGTTCAGCGACTCTGCGCTGTCGTGTGTCATGAAGGCCGGAGACTGATAACCAAGTTCCGCACACATGAGGACGGTCTCAACTGGGATCTTGGGTTCATGTCGCACTATCTGTAACCCCCCATGACTTGCCTGGGTTTGCAAAACCTCACTTACTGTACTGTCTGGAAACAATACACATCTCTTTAACCTGTGATCAGTGCTCCTTCCACTCACATTATCAGCCACTTTAAGACTTGAACAGCAGGTTAGGTGTAAGGATTCGCATTCTAATCAGTAATCTCTAAACTGTCTGTGCTTTATATGCTCTGTCTGAGGCCAGAACTCTCCATTCACCTGACGAAGAGGCAGCCCCCTCGAAAGCTTGCTTGCTTGTGAGAATATTATCAAATAAATCGGTTGGACTAAAACCTGGTGTAGTCAGACTTTTTACTGTGTTTACGCCAGTCCAACGCCAGCATACCCACATCATTTCTAAATAGAAGTCATGATGTGGGTATGCCGGCGTTGGACTGGGGTAAACACAGTAAGAAGTCTGACAACACCAGGTTTAAGTCCAACTTAATGATCAATGATCAAATAAATCGGTTGGACTTAAACCTGGTGTTGTCAGACTTCTTACTTTCTAAATAGAGGCATTGAACTGGATTTTTATGTTACAGTCGGGAATCATGAGTCAGTCCATTTCCTGCTACTGCGTACCCAACTCCTGTAAAAACTGCAGGCATATGTTATCCTCCCTGCTGCCACCCCACCCCCCCCTCCCCCCCACACCACCCCAGGGAGTTGGTGTCAGGCAGGAGTTGCTGCCCTTTGACGTAGGTGGGAATGGATGTGGGTAGATGCCCCAGCTAACAGATTAAAAGGCCAGCTTTCATCTGTTGGGACACTGGCCCAGTTCTATTCATGACTATTAGTCCCCCATCTCTCACACTTCACCATCTCCCTTTTACCTCATGCATGCCCTCTTTATAATCACAGTAAAAAGTCTGACAACACCAGGTTTTAATCCAACCGATTTATTTGATAGTTTATTTATTTGACACATCATGACTCTTTATAATCTCCATGTCTTCTTCATGCCCCTATATATACTCCATAATTAGATAGCACTGTAGCACAGTGGTTAGCACTGCTGCTTCACAGCTCCAGGGTCCTGGGTTTGATTCCCGGCTCGGGTCACTGCCTGTGTGGAGTTTGCACATTCTCCTCGTGTCTGCGTGGGTTTTCTCCGGGTGCTCCGGTTTCCTCCCACAGTCCAAAGATGTGCGGGTTAGGTTCATTGGCTATGCTAAAATTGCCCCTTAGTGTCCTGGGATGTGTAGGTTAGAGGGATTAGCAGGTAAAATGTGTAGGGATATGGGGATAGGGTCTGGGTGGGATTGTGTTCGGTGCAGACTCGATGGGCCGAAGGGCCTGTTTCTGCACTGTAGGGTTCTATGGTAATTTCCATGTTTCCTCCATACCCTCCATTTTCTTTCAATTCACCTGTGCCTTCTCCATACTCCTACCCCTTATATCCCCCATGCACCCTCTATGCCCCCATTGTCCTCTCCATCCCTCGCATGCCCCCTCATATCTCCCCTTGCCCTCTCCATACTCCCCATGCCCCCTCCAATATCCCCTATGCATATGCCTCTATGCAACTGGGAAGACCTTAAAATGCTCATGAAACCATCAAAATAAAAAACAAACTCCACTCAAAAAATATTTACAAACAGCCATTCAAAAACAGCTTCAAAGAAATATAATCCTGTTAAATGATCATAAAACTATCAAGCAGACAAAGCTCACAATCATAGAACATAGAACATAGAACATTACAGCGCAGAACAGGCCCTTCGGCCCACGATGTTGCGCCGACCAGTTACAAAAACAATGACCCACTAGCCTAAACCAATCCCTTTTCGTCCATAAACCTATCTACAGATCTCTTAAACGCCCCCAAACTAGGTGCATTTACAACTGCAGCAGGCAGGGCATTCCAATCCCTCACCACCCTCTGGGTAAAGAACCTACCCCTGTCATCAGTCCTATAGCTAATTTACCGAGACAACCATATCGACAATGCTTGCTGGGCAATATCCGTTACTAGGATTTGGAACTCAACCAAGTAATCGTAATGGGATTCCATTGAATTCATTCTATAGCATTTCATATTCAGTTGGAGAGTGAGAAATGTTGGTCTAAAATCAGTGTCTGAAACTTAAATCAAAGTAATCACAAGGGTATGAAGATAGAGTTGGCTAAACAAGAATCTTGACACCATCCAAGACAAAGCAGCCTGCTTGATTGGTTCCCCTTCCACAAACATTCAATTCTTCGGGGACTGATACAAATGGCAGCCGTGTGTACCATCTACAAGATGCACTTAGGAATTCACCAAGGTTTCTTAAGCAGCACCTTCTAATACTATGACCAGTACCATCTAGAAGGACAGGGGCAGCAGATACATGGGAACACCATCACCTGGATCTTCCTCTCCAATCCTAATTTAGAAATATATTATTTTGTGGAGATGCCGGCATTTTGGACTGGGCTAAACACAGTAAGAAGTCTCACAACACCAGGTTAAAGCCCAACATTGGTAGCAAACATCACTAGCTTTCGGAGCACTGCTCTTTCATCAGTTGGGTGGGAGTTCTGGGAGTTCGAGGTTGATTGGCCATGCTAAAAAATGCCACTAGTGTTCTGAGATGCGTAGGTTAGAGGGATTAGTTGGTAAATATGTAGAGATATGGAGGTAGGGCCTGGGTGGGATTGTGGTCAGTGCAGACTCGATGGGCTGAATAGCCTCTTTCTGTACTGTAGGGTTTGTATGATTTCTACGAGAATCCTGGAACTCTCTTCCTCACAGCACTGTGGTAGATTCAGCTGAATTTAATGTTGCAAAGGCCACATTTCTAGTTTGAAAATCTTAACTATTATTAAAAGCTTCTTTTGAAAAACATCCAAATGAGGAAATTCCAAATGAACTGATTTTCTCTTGTCTCTTTTCTTCATCTAGAGCCTCGGTCGATGAGTGATTCAGGTAAGAGGCTGCACCTTGTGGGGGTTCACAGTCATTTTTATTGAGTAAGCACTTCAGCAAAGCGAGCTGTAAATGGCAGTGTTCAGAGGGAGGGGAAATGTCAGTGTAAACTCTTGTGAATTCACTTGTATAATCACAGGGCAGAACAAGAAACAGACAGAAACAGGGACTCCCAAAGAGCATTTCCAGAAATGCAGGAAGATTACGGCCCTTCAGGCAAGTCAGGGTGGTTTTCAAGATATAATTTGTGAGGTGGTGATAGGTGTACAGCACACAGCAATACTGCAATTACATTGCAAAAGCAGTCTAAATCCAAATGTAGTATCTAAGTTTACAGTTAAATATATGGAAAAATATATGGAAAAATTATGGGAAAACTTGTACCCTTAAGAAGTGGGGCAAGAAAGTTTCACTTGAGCATAAATATAAGAATTGGTGGGGCTGTTGGGCAGTAGATTTACAATCCGAATTTCAACATGCATCCCCTTTGTATGTGTAGGGAACGCAGTTGTGTTAAATTTAATTGTCATTACATATGCTTCCAGCAGAGGAAGCTTAGACTTGAAGGTGATATCGTTCTTCACTTTTCAGTGTAGCTGTCAGAGGGAGTGTTAGGGAACACCCAAGAAAGCATTCAACGTGCCCCCAATATCTCTGCCCCTGGTTTCTGTCAGAGCTGAGAGCCCTCGGTCACCTGCACACAAATATATGAGGCAAGCAGGTTAATTTTCTTAAGAGTTGACAACAGCAAATCGCATGGGCAGTTGTTTTCACTTCTGCATGGATTCCAGCATTCCGATGACTTTGGATTACATTCACATCCCAATGCAAGGACTAGCACAGAGGGAGGCCATTTGATCCATCGGCCCATGCTTGCTGTTTAAAGTGCAGCCACGTTATAGCCTCATATTCCCGCTTTGTTATTGATAATCCTGCCCATTCCTTATCCTCAAATATCTCTCCAATTCCCTGTTAAAATTACTCCTATGGTCAGCTTTCACCACATTTTCAGTCAAATCTTTCCATATCTTGATTACTCTCCGAGTGGACACATTCTCCTCATTTCTCTCTGCCTTTGGGCATTGACCCTCTTGTCAGAGAGAAAAGTTTTACTCTATCCATCCTTTCAAAACATTTCATCACCTGAAACCTCAATTGGGCCATCATTTAAACTTCTTTGCTCCTTGGAGAACAATTCTAACTTTTCCGATCTCCTTATAACTGAAGTCCCTGATCCCTGGTAAACATGGGCGGCACGGTAGCACAGTGGTTAGCACTGCTGCTTCACAGCTCCAGGGTCCTGGGTTCGATTCCCGGCTCGGGTCACTGCCTGTGTGGAGTTTGCACATTCTCCTCGTGTCTGCGTGGGTTTTCTCCGGGTGCTCCGGTTTCCTCCCACAGTCCAAAGATGTGCGGGTTAGGTTGATTGGCCATGCTGAGAAATTGCTCCATAGGACAAAGTGGATTTGATTGCTACCCCTTCCACAAACATTCACACCTTCACCACCAATAAACAATGGCAGTCATGTGTACCACTTACAAAATGCTCTGCAGACATTCACCAAGGCCTCTTGGATAGAACCTTCCAAACACATGACCACTGCCATCTAGAAGGACGAGAGCAGCAGTTACCTGGGAACAGGAGGGTAACCTGGAGGTTACCCTCCAACTCACTCATCATCCTGATTTGGAAATATATCGCCGTTCCTTCACTGTCACTGGATCAAAATCCTGGAACTCCCTCCTTAACAGCACTTTTTGGGTATACCTACACCACAGGGATCGCAGCAGTTCAAAAAGTCAGCTTATCACCATCTTCTCAGGGGCAATTAGGGATGGACAATAAATGCTAACTTAACCAGTGACACCCACATCCCATAAATGAATAAAAAATGAATTTGTTGCATATGGCCAAGGACTGCTTTATTCTCTGGGGAATTGAAAATAGCACTGAACATTGTCATTTGGCTGTACAGAATTTGAATGTTGCTGGAAAGAAGAACAGGTTGCCATAGTTTTTGTGAGGACGAATGCAAGAATGCCAAATTTCAAAGGACCGCAACAATTCACATTACAGGAAAAAAGGATGAAGATTGGTTGGCAAGAGCCATTTAAGAAGTTAACATTATGAAATCACTCACAAGCATTGCCGCATTTGACTTTTTGACAGAGAAAGGTCATTAATGAAGCAGATGAGGATGATTGGACTGAGGACATGGTTACATGCGGCAGTGCACTGGTGTCGATATTTTTAGCCTCCAGCCACTATTGTTCACAACTGGATGTGGCAGGACTGCAGGCTTGATCTGTTGAGTGTGAGAATGTTTAACTTATCTATAGCATGTTATGTCCTCTGTTTAGCATGCATGTGAAAATCTTGTGTTGTAGTTTCACCAGGTTGGTGCCTAGTTTTTAGATCTACCTGGTGCTGCTTAATGCCATGTTCATTCAACTAAAGTCAATCCCTCTGGCTTGATGTGAGGGACATGCCAAGCCACATGTTTACCACTTATCACAGAATCCCTACAGTGCCGAAGAGGTCACTTGGCTAATCGAGTCTGCACCTACTCTCTGGCAGGGTATCTTACTCGGGTGCTCTTCCCCCACCCTATTTCCATAACCCCACACATTTCCCATGGCTAATCCATTTAACCTATACACCTTGAAACACTAATGGAGAATTTAGCCTGGCCAGTCCACCTAACCTGCACATCTTTGGACTGTTGGAGGAAACCAGAGCACCCAGAGGAAACCCATACAGACACAGGCAGAACTTACAGATTCCACACAGACAGTGACCCAAGCTGGAATTGAATCTGGGTCCCTGGAGCAGTGCTAACCACTCTGCCACCATGCTGCATCTTACGGTGCAATGCAATTCTGATGCTGCTGATGACACACCTTACCTAATGAACACCTCCCTGGAGGGAGTGCAGAGGAGGTTTACTCGGCTGATACCGGAGTTGAGGGGATTGAGCTATGAGGAGAGGCTGAATAAACTAGGCTTGTACTCGTTAGAGTTTAGAAGAATGAGGGGAGATCTCATTGAGACGTATAAGATGATGAATGGGATGGATAGGATAGAGGTGGAGAGACTCTTCCCGCTCAAAAAAGACAGTAGGACTAGGGGGCACAGCCTCAAGATAAAGGGGGGGGGGGGCGGTTTAGAACAGAGTTGAGGAGGAACTTCTTCACTCAAAGGGTGGTGAATCTCTGGAATTCTCTGCCCGTTGAAGTGGTGGAGGCTGCCTCGCTAAATATTTTTAAGAAACGGGTTGATGGGTTTTTGATAAGAGAAGGGATTAAGGGTTATGGGGAGAGGGCGGGAAGGTGGAACTGAGCCACGACAGATCAGCCATGATCTTATTGAATGGCGGGGCAGGCTCGAAGGGCCAGATGGCCTACTCCTGCTCCTATTTCTTATGTTCTTATGTTCTTATATTGGAAGGAAAGTGTTTAAATAAATGTAAAAACACACTTTTTTCCAAAAGCGAAAATGCTGGAAAATCTCAGCAGGTCTGTCAGCATCGATAAGGTGAGAAAAGAGCTGATGTTGAGTCCAGATGACCCTTTGTAAAAGCCCTTCCAAATTTTCCAGCATTTTCTCTTTTGGTTTCAGATTCTAGCATCTGCAGTAATTTGCTTTTAACACATTTTTTTCAATGCCCCAAAGTATTTCTCACTAGTACCCAAGAGATGATTCTGGATGAATTGGCAACTCTCTTCTATGTTAGCGAAACAGGTAGAAATCATAAATTTTCTATTGGCCAGGAAATATTCACAGGTTCAGCAATTAACAATTTGTTTTGTCTTTCAATCTCTGTTGAATATCAGAAACAGGCAAAATTTCAGATGCTACTCCTGCCAAAAAGAAAGAGTTCACACACAGGAGCAATGATTGAAACACGGTGGCTGTGCATTTATCACCTACACTAACTCTTGTGTCTCTGGGATTAGAGTTCAATTTAAAACCATTACATCATGCAATGCCATGTGTAATTATCCTGTAGTCATGTGGGAGCTTGGCCATTAAAATAAAAGCTAAATACTGTGGATCTGAAATAGAAACTGCGTGCTGGAAAATCTCAGCCAGTTTGGCAGTATCAATCGAGAGAGAACCTGAATTAGTATTTTAATTCTAATGTGGATCAGTACACATGACTTGTGAATTCCATTGCAGTTAATAAATGTTTAATCATATCATGTGAACTTATTTTGGGTGCACTGAGATCTAGCCCCAGATTCCTGATATTCACTTCCAGTGTTATCGCTCTGGGAGGTGGCATGCTATTGTTGTAAACAGATGGAGTGGTTCCTGTGTTATGGAAGATTGACCCATGGTCTGTTGTCTTGAATAAATTGTCGACATCCAGTAGAGTGCACATTCTACTGAAGGGTGGTTGAAAGCTAAGTTTAAAAAAATGGGATAGTGCCATTGGCTCATTTGAACCCGTTGAGCAGCTCTCTTGTTTGTGTCCAGTTACACAAGGGAAAAATGAACTTGCATTTAACATAATGCCTTTGCCAACCCCAGTAGGTTCCAGTTAATGAAATATGTTCCCGTCACTGTGGTAATGCAGGAAAATTGTAAAATTTCACAAATGCCAATGAGGTAATTGGTCAATCATCTACCAATTTAGTAATGTTGGTTGAGAGATTAACATTAGAACTCTACAGTGCAGAAACAGGCCCTTCGGCCCATCGAGTCTGCACCGAACACAATCCCACCCAGAACCTATCCCCATATCCCTACACATTTACCTGCTAATCCCTCTAACCTACACATCCCAGGACACTAAGGGGCAATTTTAGCATAGCCAATGAACCTAACCCGCACATCTTTGGACTAACATTAGCTGAGACCTTCGAGGTGGTAGAGGCCATGTGTTTGGAAGCCGCTTCCAAAGGAAGCTTGGCAGGTGGAGAGACTCTTCCCGCTCAAAAAAGACAGTAAGACTAGGGGGCACAGCCTCAAGATAAAGGGGGGGCGTTTTAGAACGGAGTTGAGGAGGAACTTCTTCACTCAAAGGGTGGTGAATCTCTGGAATTCTCTACCCGTTGAAGTGGTGGAGGCTGCCTCGCTAAATATTTTTAAGAAGCGGGTTGATGGGTTTTTGATAAGAGAAGGGATTAAGGGTTATGGGGAGAGGGCGGGAAGGTGGAACTGAGCCACGACAGATCAGCCATGATCTTATTGAATGGCGGGGCAGGCTCGAAGGGCTAGATGGCCTACTCCTGCTCCTATTTTTTATGTTCTTATGTTTGCTACAGTGCATCTGGTAGATCATGCAAACTGTGGGCACGTTATACCAGTGATGGAGATGATGAATGCTTGGCTTAGACCTGCATAGCATTGAGCTTCTTGAATTTCAGTGGGGTATATTCATCCAGGAAGGTGGAGACTTTTCTATCACAGTCATGACTTGTGCATAGTAAATGCTGGAGTCAGTAGATTACTTACTGATAGGTTGCTTGCCAGGGCTGTCAGTTATGAGAACATTGTTTGCAATGATGCAAATGTCAAAATGAGTTATCAGTTGGTAGGCTTCTCCCGAGTGCAGGGCATCATTGCGAAGCCTTCTATTCCATCGACGTATCGCTGAGATTCAATTGCAAACAGATATTTCTACAGTTGCATGTAAGATTGCTAGTTTCATCCACCAACAGTCTATGGTCCCCAATTTCTTTTGACCTATAAGCACAATGTCATGCAAAGTTCCAGAAGACTGGAGAATAGTTAATGTTTTCCCTTGTTTAAGAAAGGATGTGGGGATAATCCAGGAAATTTTAAGCCTGTGAGCCTGATGTCTGTAGTGGTGGAGCTTTTGAAGAAGATATTGAGGGACAGGATATAGGCACGTTTGGAAGAAAATGAACTTGTTAGTGACAGGCAGCATAGTTTTGTACGGAAAAGGTCATGTCTCACCAACTTGATTGAATTTTTTTAAAGATTTTGATTTGATTTATTATTGTCACATGTGTTAGTTATGATGTGGAGATGCCTGTGTTGGACTGGGAAGGGCACAGTAAGAAGTCCCACACACCAGTTTAAAGTCCAACAGGTTTGTTTGGAATCACAAGCTTTCGGAGCACTGCTCCTTCATCAGATGAGTGGAGAGATAGATTTCACAAACTCAGTATATATAGACACAGACACAATTGCAAGATAATGGTTGGAATGTGAGTCTTTTCAGGTAATCAAGTCTTTACAGATACAGACAATACGAATGGAGAGAGGTTTAATCACAGGTTAAAGAACATAAGAACATAAGATATAGGAGCAGGAGTAGGCCATCTAGCCCTTTGAGCCTGCCCCGCCATTCAATAAGATCATGGCTGATCTGAAGTGGATCAGTTCCACTTTCCTGCTTTCTCCGCATAACCCTTAATTCCCTTGCCTACCAAAAACCTATCCACCCGCGTCTTAAATATATTTAGCGAGGTAGCCTCCACCACTTCAACGGGCAGAGAATTCCAGAGATTCACCACCCTTTGAGTGAAGAAGTTCCTCCTCAATTCTGATCTAAACTGCCCCCTCCCCTTATCTTGAGGCTGTGCCCCCTAGTCCTGTTATACTTTCTGAGCGGGAAGAATCTCTCTACCTCTACCCTATCCATCCCCTTCATTATCTTATACATCTCTATAAGATCCCCCCTCATCCTTCTAAACTCCAACGAGTACAGAGCCAGTCTATTTAGTCTCTCTTCATAGTCCAACCCCCTCATCTCCGGTATCAGCCTAGTGAACCCCCTCTGCACTCCCTCCAAAATATACTTGCGCAAGTGCGGCAAGTATATTTTGTGTCATCAGCAAATTTCGTCACCCTACACTCAGCCCCCTCCTCCAAATCATCTATATAAATGGTAAATAACTGAGGCCCCAGCACTGATCCCTACGGCACTCCACTACTTACCAACCGTCAATCAGAATAGCACCCATTGATACCAACTCTCTGCCTCCTATTAGATATGATGTGGGTATGCCGGCGTTGGACTGGCGTGAACACAGTAAAAAGTCTGACAACACCAGGTTTTAGTCCAACCGATTTATTTGATAATATTCTCACAAGCAAGCAAGCTTTCGAGGGGGCAGCCTCTTCGTCAAGTGAATGGAGAGTTCACCATTCACTCTCCATTCACTCCATTCATAGACTCTCCATTCACCTGACGAAGAGGCAGCCCCCTCGAAAGCTTGTGAGAATATTATCAAATAAATCGGTTGGACTAAAACCTGGTGTTGTCAGACTTTTTCCTATTAGATAACCAATCCTCTATCCACGCTAACACCTTACCCCCAACTCCGTGCAACCTTTTGTGCGGCACCTTATCAAACGAGATGTGAATTGTCTTAAACCAGGACAGTTAGTAGGATTTTGCAAGCCTGGGCCAAATGATGAGGGTTACATGTAGTGTGACAAGATCCTGGTTGAGGCTGTACTCATGCAAGTGGAACTTGACTATCAGTTTCTGCTCGGCGACTCTGCGTTGTCGTTTACCTTGAAGGCCGCCTTGGAGAACGCTTATCCAAAGATCAGAAGCTGAATGTCCTTAATTGCTGAGGTGTTCCCCGAATGGAAGGGAACACTCCTGCCTGGCAATTGTCACGTAGTGTCCGTTCATGGTTGTCATACCATCAGCATGGTCTCGCCAATGTACCACACCTCGCACCCACACCGTTCAGCATGATGTTCATTTACTGCCATGCTGAATGATACCTTCCAGGACAGTGTTGCTGGAATCAGCCTCAAGTACAGAGTGGTTGGGAAGCTTTTCAACCTGAGGAGACTTCAAGCTATTACCTAAGTGAAAGAGACTGTTCTGAGAGATTTCCTCTTTGCTGATGACTGCGCTCTATATGCTGGCTCAGAGCCAGAGATGCAAGTCAGTATGGACAAATTTTAGAACATAAGAACATAAGAAATAGGAGCAGGAGTCGGCCATCTGGCCCTTCGAGCCTGCCCCGCCATTCAATAAGATCATGGCTGATCTGTCGTGGCTCAGTTCCACATTCCCGCCCTCTCCCCATAACCCTTAATCCCCTCTCTTATCAAAAACCCATCAACCCGCTTCTTAAAAATATTTAGCGAGGCAGCCTCCACCACTTCAACGGGTAGAGAATTCCAGAGATTCACCACCCTTTGAGTGAAGAAGTTCCTCCTCAACTCCGTTCTAAAACGCCCCCCCTTTATCTTGAGGCTGTGCCCCCTTGTCCTACTGTCTTTTCTGAGCGGGAAGAGTCTCTCCACCTCTATCCTATCCATCCCATTCATCATCTTATACGTCTCAATGAGATCTCCCCTCATTCTTCTAAACTCTAACGAGTACAAGCCAAGTTCATTCAGTCTCTCCTCATAGCTCAACCCCCTCAACTCCGGTATCAGCCTAGTAAACCTCCTCTGCACTCCCTCCAAGGCCAAAATATCTTTGCGCAGGTGCGACGCCCAAAACTGCACACACTTTCCATGGCTTGTGACAACTTTGGACTCACCTTCAACATTAAAAAGACCAAAGTCGTGCACCAGCCTGCTCCTCATGCACTGTACACAGAACCCATAATCACAATCAAAGGGCAGAAACTACAGGCAATGGACCAGTTCACTTATCTTGAGCGCACCCTCTCCCAAACAGCGACTATTGATGCAGAAGTTAACTGCAGAATAGCAACGGCAAGTTCTGCTTTTGGTAGACTGCGCTCCACTGTATGGGAACGTCGAGGAATCAGCCCAGCAACAAAACTGAAGATCTACAGCGCTGCGGTACTCACTACCCTCCTGTATGTCTGTGAAACGTGGACTGTGTATCGAAGGCATGCAAGACAGCTCAATCATATCTACATGACTTGACTTCGCAGAATATTACATATCCGACGGCAAGACAAAGTACCAGACACTGAAGTTCTCTCTAGAGCAAGTCTACCATCAGTCCACACACTGCTGATGAGAGCACAGACCCGGTGAGCAGGTCATGTCATCCGTATGTCAGACGGGCGCATACCCGAGCAGCTCCTTTTTGGGGAACTCTCTGCTGGAAAACACTCACATGGAGGGCAGATGAAACGTTTCAAAGACACACACAAAGCCTCCCTGGAGTCGCTTGACATTGACACGACCACCTGGGAAACGCTGGCACAAAACCACCCTACCTGGCGCTGCCTCATCCACAAAGGCTGTCAAGCTCACGAAGCAAGGTGTATTGCTGAAGCACAACTTAAGCGCGAGCTGTGTAAGTCCAGAGACACCAGCACAACAACTACACTGTCTACACAAGTCTGTCTAATATGTGCCAGGACATTCCATGCCCGAGTTGGCCCTGATCAGTCATAAGAACATAAGAACATAAGAAATAGGAGCAGGAGTCGGCCATCTGGCCCTTCGAGCCTGCCCCGCCATTCAATAAGATCATGGCTGATCAGACACTCCGTCACCAGCCTCAAAATGACCAATGGTATCGAGGTCCTCATTGATGACGATGGATGAACAACCCCCCTGTTCATCGTTGTCATACCGTCAGCATGGTCTCGCCAATGTACCACACCTCGGACATCCTTCCCAGCATGTATCAGGTAGACAACATTGGCCAAGTTGTATGACTATGTACCATGTACCTGGTGGATGGTGTTCTCGTGTGTGATGGTGGTATCTAGGTCAATGATCCAGCATGTCTTACAGAGGTTGCTGTGGCAGGATCGTGTTGTGTCGGGGTCGCTGTTCTCCTGAAGGCTGGGTAGTTTGCTGCGAACAGGTTGTTGGTGATCTGCACACCTAAAAACTTGAAGCTCTTGACTATTTCTACTTCGGCCCCATTGATGTAGACATGAACATGTTCTCCACTACACTTCCTGAAATTGATGACTATCCCCTTCGTCTTGTTTATATTGAGGGAGACGACAAAGACAATTGTTGAGGGACGGGCTGTGTATGTACTTTATATGGAGTTTGACAAGGTGTTTGACATTTGACAAGGTCGCACAAGGTAGACTGATTCAAAAGCTAAAATCATATAGGGTTTGGGTTGGACTGACTAGAGGGATACATAATTGGCCTGGTCATAAAAGACGGAGAGTAATGATGGAAGGGTGTTTTTGAGAATAGAGATTTGCAGCTAGTAGTGTTGTTCAGGGATCAGTGCAGGGATCTGTTTTTTGTAGTATATACAATTGATCTAGAGGAAAGTATGGGTGATCTGATTAGTAAGTTTGCGGATGACATGATGATTGGTGGAGTTGCTGATGGTGCTGGGGATCATCAGAGGCTACAACAAGATATAGATAGATTGGACACTTGGGCACAGAATTGGCGGATGTAGCTGGGTAAATGCGGGATGAAGGATCAAATTTAGGTGTGAATTATACTGTAAATAGCAGAACCTTAGGAACAAATGTGAGTGCATTAACACCTTCTAACTCCCCTTGTCACCCACTTATCCTCCTCTACCTGTTGCCTATCCTCTCCCATTCCCTTCAGCATTGACATCCCCATGCCCCTCGTTAATCTGACTCTCTGTTTCTCAAGGTCACCTACATCCTTACCTTTCAAGACCCCCCATCCCATCAAACCATCCAATACCCCCACATAATGTTAGAATTGCCACTGCACCTGTTGCAAATACCTCCCCTGAAAGTGACTGTGCCTTCTGTGTCCCAGTGTTATGCACTGAATCTCCAGGACAAAATACTGTAGGTGACGGAGCAGACCCTGCTCTCAACTCTGTGTGAGATCATCACTGTCTAGTGAGTCCTTCCCCTGCCCAAAACAGGTGAGATCTACAGCAACGGTGCAGCGACCAACAGATGCAAAAGCAGTGCAGTGATTTGCTGGATTTGTGAACTACTTCACAAAATCTTTGCCCACGTTGTCACTGGTGTGTGAGGCATTGCACAGAGCTCAGTGCCAAGTAGGTGCGGTGGTACTGGGGCACAGAACAAGGTGCTGTGTTCACAAAACTCCAACAATGAGTGATGACAATGCCAGTACTGAAATACTATAGCATCAACGATAAAATCACCTTGCAGTGTGACACCAGAGAAACCGATCTTGGAGCAACCTCAATGCAGTAAGGACAATCAGTTGGATTCGCATGCAGACCATGTTTGAGGATCAGTTGCCCATTGATGGGGCTTTTCTCCATGACCAGTGGGGCACATTTCTGTGGGAATTCATTTCAGGTCTAATTTGCATCGGTGTGATTGGCCAGCTGTTCCTGACAGAGGCGTGTAAAACGGGATGGAAGTTAAACCATTGAAGGGGGCATGGCCCCTGGACAGCAGTTAGATGCAAGCTCCAAGCCTCACCAATCTCAGCTGGCTGACAAGGCACAGTGCTGAAAGTCTTGACATAACATGTCCTATATAGACTATCTAGACTAATGGAGGCAAGTACAACTGGATGGCACTGCACTCAGATCGAGAAAGAGTGCCTGGCTATTATTCTTGCTTGTGAACATTTTCATCAGTTGAAGCTTAGGAGAGACTATTCTGACCACCAATCACTACTTAGCATTTTTCTCAAAACCACTACTCTCTGTTTCAAAGCATCTGCAGAGCATGTTACTTTCTTCAAATCATCTGGACATGACATACAAGAAGGGAAACAGATGTAATCGCTGACCCGCTGTCGAGAGCAACGCTTCTAAGAAGAAAGTTCAGGATGGGACAATGAAGTGTGAAATCTTCCAGATTCAACATGAGGCAACATCTCAAAATGAATTGGAAGCCATTAACCCAAAAGAGGCATTGATTCTGACAATGCATCCGACTCAATTCAAGCAAGATACCCAATAGGATGCAACTCTCCGAGCATTAGAAGTAGTGATGAGTGGATGTGGTCACAAGAGCATATTGGACATACTGACATGATTTGACAGCCCAAGATGGCATCTTGTACAAAGCAAATAGAGTCATCATCCCTAAGGAAATGAGAGGAAAGATGCTGAAGTTCATCTATGCAAACCATCAAGGAATTGAACTGAGTCTGAGGAAGGTAAGAGATGCCCTCTACTGGCCAAACATAAACAATGAAATTAAAAACCTGATTGGCCAGTGGAGTGCTTGTGACAAGTAGCAAGGTAAACAAGCTAGAGAGCCATGGATGACGCATGACAGACCATGGACGAAGCTGGGGATAGACTTCTTCACTATAGCAGGAACTCATTGTCTTGTCACTATAGACAACTATTCTGACTACTGGGACTAAGTAGTCATGATGTGAAGATGCTGGCGTTGGACTGGGGTAAACACAATAAGAAGTCTCACAACACCAGGTTAAAGTCCAACCAAATTTACTAGCAAATAAATTGGTTGGACTTTAACCTGATGATGTGAGACGGGACTAAGACCAGCTGACTTCAGTGCCATCAGGAGAAATGATAGAATGCCTGAAAATTACTTCATTTGTTCTGGCATTCCAGACTTTGTGACGAGTGACAATGGTCCTCAATTCACAAGCGAAGAGTCCAGCTGATTCAGAAAGGGTTGGGAAATTCAACACTACACTTCCCCACACTATCTGCAGTCAAATGGAAAGGCTGAGGTGGGAGTAGAAATTGCCAGAGGAATCATCAAGAAATTGAGCAAGTCCAACACCAATGGACACAAGGCAATCTTCGAGTGGTGAAACACACCAATTAAAGGCATGGAAAGTAGCCCAGTCCAAAGACTAATGCCATGCCACACCCAACCTACTCTTCTTATAGCAAAAAAAACCTGCTGAAGCCAGAAGTAATAGCAGACGTGAGTGAAAAAGACCAAAGTGAAATGGCAAAAAGACAAATTTCATTTTGACAAGACTGCCAGACTATTGAGCCATGTGAGAACAAAGAACAAAGAACAAAGAACAACACAGCACGGGAAACAGGCCCTTCGGCCCAACGAGCCCGTGCCGCCGTCCCATGGTCAGTGACCTATTCATGATTTTAGTCTATGCCTAATGTGTGAGGATCAGGGAGGTCCAATATAGGGACAATTTGTTACCCAATCAATCAGCCTAAAAGCACATTTTTGGGATGTGGGAGGAAACTGGAGTACCCGGAGGAAACCCACGCAACCACGGGGAGAACGCGCAAACTCCCACGGACACAGGCCCAAATCCATGTGTCCGCATAGCAACAGAGATAGTCTCTGAGCTGTCATGATGCCCTCGAGATGGTCCAGTTTACGCACACCAACGACATGAAGCAGTAGGCAACTCCTGAAGCAATATCCAAGAGCAGCCCACCACAACCTGCCGCCCGCATGCCCCTTGCTGGACTTAAATGCCTGTGGATAAAAATTCATTATTAAAAGACTCTATATCCCTGAGGCTAAAACTGACCCCAAGCCTACAATGCTTAGTAAGGCCTGCTTAGTAAGAGCTGATGTGGATATGCCGGCGTTGGACTGGCGTAAACACAGTAAAAAGTCTGACAACACCAGGTTTTAGTCCAACCGATTTATTTGATAATATTATCAAATAAATCGGTTGGACTAAAACCTGGTGTTGTCAGATTTTTTACTGTAGTAAGAGCTGGGCATTGGAGAACCAGTCAGGATACAATCCTTCATGCTCTCAATAGGAATCAGCCCAAGTGGCAATTCAGGACGTGTGTAGAGTATTTGACAGCTCGACTGTACGCTGTATGTGGTGAAAATGAACAATGAAATATCCTAGCTCAAATGCAGATATATAAACACAAGCAGCAAAACTATTCCTTTCACAGCAATCGGCCGATCTGGAAGAAGGATCTCACCGGCTGTACTGAGTAGAGCGCTAATATTAATCCCAGAGGCCCACATGTCTCCCAGTAACTGCAATGGAATAACAAGTTACCTTATCAACAAGTGCCATGGAAAGACACTCTCTGAAAAGGAAAAATACCCAGATGAACAGCCAATGCAACACGTATGCGGACAATTAACAGACCTGCACACTTTAAGGACTGTGTGTGTAATGCAGAGGCAGAAACTGACTTGTTAACATGTGGGATCAGTGGGTGATTAATGGGTAGCTTTGATAATTCACAGTTACACGTGATCATACTTACAAATGTGTTATTTGTTCGCTAGGAAAAGGAGAATGTTTGGGTTTTGAAATGTAGCAAAACCGGCTGTCCTACCTGGCTGTTTTGGTCAAGTGGGGCAAACGCACTGTAGGCTGCCATTCAGATCAGTCCAATAAAGACCCCTCACTGAGGAACTCTGCTCTGTGTAAACATGAAACAAGGAGGACTGCTGCATTTGTGATTATTGTCCATGCAGATCACTATCAAGGGCAGGAGTCTTAGTAGCGTTGAAGAGCAGAAGGATCTCGGGGTCCGGGTCCACAGGACTCTTAAATCGGCCTCGCAGGTGGTCAAGAAGGCGTATGGTGTACTGGCCTTCATTAATCGAGGGATTGAGTTTAGGAGTCGGGAGGTAATGCTACAACTTTACAGGACCCTTGTCAGGCCTCATTTGGAGTACTGTGCTCTGTTCTGGTCGCCTCACTATAGGAAAGACGTAGAAGCTATTGAAAGGGTGCAGAGGAGATTTACAAGGATGTTGCCTGGACTGGGAGGCATGCCTTATGAAGATAGGTTGAGGGAGCTGGGACTCTTTTCCCTAGAGAGGCGAAGGTTGAGAGGCGACCTGATAGAGGTTTATAAAATGTTGTGAGGAATAGATAGGGTGGACTCTCAGAGGCTATTTCCCCGGGTTGAAATGGTCGCTACGAGAGGACACAGATTTAAGGTGCGGGGAGGGAAGTACAGAGGTGATGTTAGGGGTAAGTTTTTCACTCAGAGGGTGGTGAGTGAATGGAATCGGCTGCCGTCATCGGTGGTGGAGGCGAACTCGCTGGGGTCTTTTAAAAGACTTCTGGATGAGTATATGGGGTTTAATGGGATTGGGGGTTATAGATAGGTCTATAGATTGGTGGGGTTGATGTGATCGGTGCAACTCGAGGGCCGAAGGGCCTGTTTGTGCTGTAATGTTCTATGTTCTATGTAGATCACAGAATTTATAAAATTATCTTATGACTGTCTGAGATCTTCAGAAAGGTCACAGACCTGAAACATTAACTGTATACCTACATTAGTCTGGCTATCTTTTATTTCAGATTGGTATCATCCACAGTATTTTGCTTCTCAGATGATCTTTCCTGAGGTTTGATGCCCAGAGCTAAACACAGTCCTCAAAATGAAATTTGACAACAGTACTGCAAAATATAACAGCAGTAACAGACAGCAGTATTGCAAACTCTTATGTGGAGGTTGCACATTCTCCTCATGTCTGCGTGGGTTTCCTCTGGGTGCTCCAGTTTCCTCCCACAGTCCAAAGATGTGCGGGTTAGGTTGATTGGCCATGCTGAGAAATTGCTCCATAGTGTCCTAGGATGTGTAGGTTAGAGGGATTAGTGGGTATAAAATGTAGGGAGATGGGGGTAGGGCCAGGGTGGGATTGTGTTCGGTGCAGACTTGATGGGCCGAAGGACCTCTTTCTGCACTGTAGGGTTCTATGATCTATGATCTATAAATGTAACCTTTCCAAACTTCCTGAGATAAATGCCAACATTACGTTAGCAACTTTGACTTCTCTTTGTACATTTCCATTCGCTTCCAATGATTAAGTGGACTCCAAGGTTTCTTTGCACCCACAACTTATGGCTTCTCAGTATGTTAGAAAATATTCCCATTCATCCACTACTCAACTACAAGAGTCTCAAGGTTAATTATCTAGAATGTGACAGGACTGGAGCTGAATTGAAGGTAGCACTGACAATTATTTCATGGTGTAAAAATAGGCATTGTTAATCCTGGTATGATTACTGGGATAAGGGCAAACTAAGTTGTGAGTGGTAAATTCACTGCGACATGTTGACATATGAATAATGCTTGAGGATTGACTGTAAGGTACCATTAATCTGTTTTAATATTTTTAGAGGAAATCTGTACCCTGGTAATTGCTGAAGCTTTCCCTGAAGACTCTGGGACGTTTACTTGTACAGCTAGCAACAAGTATGGCACCATGTCGAGCACTTCTCATCTCACTGTACACGGTAGGTCACCACCATTTCTTTAATGTCCTACATTAAAAGCATGGTGCTTCAAATGGAAATTTAAAAGATCAATTTCTCCGGAAGAAGCAGTGCATTATTCTAATTATACAAATAAAACCCAAGGGATTGGGCAGCAGTCTCACAGGATAAGGTACTAGGGGTTAAACATCTGTTTTACAGGAGTAGACAGCCACTGGCTGGGATGAGACAGCAATCTCAGGTTTAGCAACAGCCTATAAGGGTTGAGAAAAGCAGAAACAGCCAAAAGTAAAATTTCTAAATTGGAAGAGGGCTAACTTCAACGGGATGAGAAGGAATCCAGTCAGGATAAAATGGTGCCAAACATTGACAGCAAAAATGCTAACAGAAGAATGAATAATCTTTAACTGGAGATGTTTTCAGGTATGGACTAGGTAGATTCCAACAAGAGCAAAAGGCAGAGAAATGAAATCTGGGTCTCATTGAAAGATGGGAGATCAATCATTTGCTGCAAATGAACTTTGCAATGGAGTGCCAGTCCAAATTCAGAGGGGAAGTGAAGAGGAAATAAGACTGGCAAAGTAAGAATATGGGAATAGGTTGGCATGAAAGGGAACTCAAAAATCTTTCAGCCAAACATAAATAGTAAGTGGGAAATAAAAGACAGGGTGTAGCCTATTTGGGACAAAGAGGGTGATGTGTGCTTAGGGGAACAGGGAAAGACTAGAATACTTAATAAATTCCCGCTCAAAAAAGACAGTAGGACTAGGGGGCACAGCCTCAAGGTAAAGGGGGGGCGGTTTAGAACGGAGTTGAGGAGGAACTTCTTCACTCAAAGGGTGGTGAATCTCTGGAATTCTCTGCCCGTTGAAGTGGTGGAGGCTGCCTCGCTAAATATTTTTAAGAAACGGGTTGATGGGTTTTTGATAAGAGAAGGGATTAAGGGTTATGGGGAGAGGGCGGGAAGGTGGAGCTGAGTCACGACAGATCAGCCATGATCTTATTGAATGGCGGGGCAGGCTCGAAGGGCCAGATGGCCTACTCCTGCTCCTATTTCTTATGTTCTTATGTTCTTAAATACTTGGTATCAAGTTTACTAAGGAGGACAATGGTGGCAAAATATTGATGGAATCAAAGGTGGTAAAACTGCTGAGAGAGGTAAGGATTGATAGCAAGGATATACTGAATAGGTTGGTGTTGCTTCAGGGATAAGTTGCCTGGTCCAGGTGGCTTAGCTTCATAGTTTTACCGCATAGCAAGAGGTCATTTGGCCCATCATATCAATGCTGGCCTTGCAGCACCTATCTATTCTAATCCCATTTTCTAGCATTTGGTGTTTCAAGTGCTCATTTAAATGCTTTTTAAATGTTATGAGGGTTCCTGTCCCTATCATCCTTTCAAGCAGCGAATTCCAGATTTCCATCTGGGTGAAAGAGTTTTGCCTCAAATTCCATCCAAGTCTCCTGTCCCGTACCTTAAACCTATGCCGCCTGGTTATTAACCCCTTTACAAAGGAAAAGTTCCATTCCATCTACTCTATCTGTATCCCTGCACACCTCAACCAGGTCCCCCCTCAACCTTCTCAGCTCCAAGGCAAATAATCCAGTCTATCCAGCCTCTCTTCATAGCTGAAACATTCCAGACCAGGCAACATCCTGGTGAATCTCCTCTGCACCCATTCCAGTGCAATCACATCCTTCCTGTACTATGGTGACCAGAACTGCCTCACTCTAGCTGTAGTTATACAGCTCCATGATAACTTCTCTGCTCCCATATTCTTTGTCTCAGCTAATAAAGGGAAGTATCCTATATGCCTTCTTAACCACCTTATCTACCTTTTCTATTACCTTCAAGAATGTTGAACATGCACCCCAAGGTCCCTCTGACCCTCTGTACTTCCTAGCATCTTATCGTTGCCCCCACCCCATATTCACATCAGACCATTAATATATACTACAACCATCAAGAGACCCAGCAGTGATCCCTGTGGTAGACCACTGGACATAGGCTTCCAGTCACAAAAACAATCTTCAACCAACACCTTCTGTTTCCTGCACAAAGCCAATTTTGGATCCAATTTGCCAAATTGCCCTGGATCCCATGGACTCTTACCTTCTGGATTGGCCTCCCATGTGGGACCTTGTTAAAAGCCTTACTAAAATCTATGTAGGTTACGTCAACTGCACTGCCTATAATCCACACACCCAGTCACCTCCTCAAAATTCAATCAGATTTGTTCGACATGATCTCTCCCTGACCAAACCATGCTGACTGTCCTTGATTAGTCTTTGCCTTTCCAAGTGGTGGTTATTTCTGTACCTCAGAATTTTTTACAATAATTTCCCAACCAGTGATGTTAGACTCACTTGGCCTGTAATTACCTGGGTTTCCCCTACTTCATTTCTTGAATAATGGTATCACACTAGCTCTCCTCCAGGCCTCTGACCCCTCATCTGTGATGTGGAGATGCTGGCGTTGGACTGGGGTAAACACAGTCTCACAACACCAGGTTAGAGTCCAACCAGTTTATTTGACAGTAATCTCGCAAGCTTTCGGAAACGGTGTTCCTTCGTCAGGTGTGTGCAAGGTTCTGATCAGAGAAAGGCGTATAAAGACACACACAGTATACAGAATATTGATTAGAACGCAAGCCTTCTTCCTTCCTGACGAAGGAACACCATTTCCGAAAGCTTGTGGGATTACTATCAAATAAATTGGTTGGACTTAAACTTGGTGTTGTCAGACTTCTTACTGCTCTCATCTGTGGCCAGAGAGGATTTGAAAATTAGCTTCGGACCTCCTGTAATCTCCACTCTTGCCTCCCACAGTAGCCTGGCATACATCCAGTCTGGGCCTGTGGACTTATCCACTTTTAAGCCCGCTAAAACCTCCTCCCTCTCAATACTAATCTGTTCAATTATAACATGCCACTTTCCTGCTTTTTGTACCAACTCGTTCTTCTCCACAGTAAATACAGATGCAAAATACTCATTTAATACCTCACCTACCTTTCAGCTCCACAGACAGATTGCCACCTTGCTCCCTAATGGAGCGTACTCTTTTCCTGGTTACCTTCTTGTCCTTAATATACTTACAGGCACCTTATGATTTTCCTTTATTTTGCCCGCCAGTGTATCTTCATGCCCCCGCTTCACTCTCCTAATTCCTTTTTTGAGTACCCTGCTATAGAACTGCCTGTCTGCATCTCTCACTATTACGTCTCCAACCCCTATAGCTCTTAGCATTGTATCCCAGGATGCAAAGGGAAGGGATGGAGATAGCGGAAGGGCTTCTCATAATTGTCCAGTTTCCCTGGATGCGGGGAGAGGTGCCTGAGGATTGCGGAGTAGCAAAGGTGATGCCTCATTCAAGAAAGGACATAAGAATGTTTGTGGTAACCACAGGCTGGTCAGTTTAGCATCAGTGGTGGATAAAGTTTTAGAAACAATAATCAAGGAGAAAATATGGCAAAGGAATTAATTAATAAGCACCAGTGTGTATTTATAAAAGGAAGATCATCCTTAACTAATCCAATTGAATTTTTTGATGCCATAATAAAGAACATTGATGAAGAAGTTGTCTAAATGGATTCTTAAAAAAGTGACTGACAAAGTAGAACATAAAATGCTAGTTAACAAAATTGAACCCCATGCAATAGGAGAGTCAGTGTCAGATTGGATAAAATAATGGCTAAAAGACAGGAAGCAGTGAGTTGTAGTAAATGATTACTTTTCAATCTGGAGGACATGTGGACAATGGAGTTCCCCAAGGGCACAGCTCCGTCTCCCACTTTCGTTGATATCTAGAAATGACTTGTATTTTGAAATACAGAGCAATATTTCAAAATGTCCTGAATTCTAATTTGGAGCTGTGGCAAACGTTGAGAATGATGCCAATTGACTGCAACAGGAGACAGCTAGACTAGTGCAATGGGCAGACATGTGACAGATAGAATTTAAAACCAGGAAGTGTGAGGTGACACATTTTGATGGAATTAGTAAGGAAAGATACTGTAAACTTTTTGGCACATTACTAAAGAATCTTTAGGGACAGAGAGGCCTGAGCTGCCATCTGCACAGATCTTTGGAGGTGACAGGACAAATTGAGCTAAGCATTGCGAGAGCTTGGGCTTCATAAAGAGAGGGGTTGGATAGAATTCCCCATTATCTTCTCTAGCAGCGCTGTTCCTGCTGGCTGGCATGGTAAGATTCACACTTGGATTCACAATAATTTACAAGTGAGTATCTGTCAGAACCATCTAGTGAGTCGTTGTCGTGTATCCTCTCCAAGGCAGCCTTCATGACACACAACACAGAATCGCTGAGCAGAGACTGATAGCCAAGTTCCACACACATGAGGACGGTCTCAACAAGGAACTTGGGTTCATGTCGCACTATCTGTAACCCCCATGACTTGCCTGGGCTCGCAAAATCTCACTTACTGTCCTGTCTGGAGACAATACACATCTCTTTAACCTGTGTTTAACCCTCTCTCCACTCACATTGTCTGCACCTTTAAGATTTGATTACCTGTAAAGATTTGCGTTCCAACCATTATCTTGTAAATGGAGTTTGTGTCTATATATGCCCTGATTGTGAACAGAACTCCTACTCACCCGATGAAGGAGCAGTGCTCTGAAAGCTTTTTCTACCAAATAAACCTGTTAGACTTTAACCTGGTGTTGTGAGACTTCTTACTCTTCTATTCCACCAGGATAAGTCCTCTCTCAGCCTCCTCCAAACTCTCAGCACGGCATCGTGTACTGAAAAACCTACTCTATATACAGCACCTATCAACACCCATTCTCTCTCAGAGAATTTCACATTATCACCATCCCATCTGTCTTGTTGCTTACACTCCATCCTCTGTCCCTAATAAGGAAGGCTCACCACACATGGGGGACACACACCTCACCCACCCTCTGTCCCATCCCCTCTGATCACATGCCTTTCTTTTATCTTCATACAGGCCAGGCTGGTACACAGTGAGAGGGTGAACCCAGACATGGGGAGGGGCAGCAGAGATCCTCGCCATCCCTGAACTTGAGGAGGTTACAGCTGAGCTTGTTGGGTTGACAGGGCTCATTGCTGTGGGGAAGAGGAGATTGATCTCTCCTAATAACTGACTGGATCTCAGTCCCAATGTTTAATCAGATCCTGATAGTCACAGTGAATCAAATGAACTCTGATACTGAAGCTCATCCACTAAAACTCTTCTTTGTATAGTACAGACACCAGCAGGCAGAGACCAGCCAGGCAGCACTTCCCAGGACCTAGAGCATAGAACATTACAGCACAAACAGGCCCTTCAGCCCTCGAGTTGCGCCGATCACATCAACCCCACCAATCTATAGACCTATCTATAACCCCCAATCCCATTAAACCCCATATACTCATCCAGAAGTCTTTTAAAAGACCCCAGTGAGTTCGCCTCCACCACCGATGACGGCAGCCGATTCCATTCACTCACCACCCTCTGAGTGAAAAACTTACCCCTAACATCACCTCTGTACTTCCCTCCCCGCACCTTAAATCTGTGTCCTCTCGTAGCGACCATTTCAACCTGGGGAAATAGCCTCTGAGAGTCCACCCTATCTATTCCTCTCAACATTTTATAAACTTCTATCAGGTCACCTCTCAACCTTCGTCTCTCCAGGGAAAAGAGTCCCAGCTCCCTCAACCTATCTTCATAAGGCATGCCTCCCAGTCCAAGCAACATCCTTGTAAATTTCCTCTGCACCCTTTCAATAGCTTCTACATCTTTCCTATAGTGAGGCGACCAGAACTGCGCACAGTACTCCAAATGAGGCCTGACAAGGGTCCTGTAAAGTTGCAGCATTACCTCCCGATTCCTAAACTCAATCCCTCGATTAATGAAGGCCAGTACACCATACACCATCTTGACCACATCCTCCACCTGCGAGGCCGATTTAAGAGTCCTGTGGACCCGGACCCCGAGATCCTTCTGCTCTTCAACGCTACTAAGACTCCTGCCCTTGATAGTGTACTCGTTCATCCCGTTGGTTCTGCCAAAATGGACGACTACACATTTATCCACGTTGAAGTCCATCTGCCACTTCTCCGCCCAGTCCTGCATCCTGACATCGGGACTCACAAAGATCTGCCACAGTGCTCACACACACCCTCCACTAGCACAGACACTTTGGTGGGGCATAGATTAGACTTGGCGTCTTTGTCTGAAGAACACCTCACTGGCATGTACCTGCGGCAATCAGAAGTAGGGACGGTTCTGTCTCTGGCATTTGGAAGGGCAGCTGGAATTCAGCCACCCATTCAGGCCCAGTCAGATGGCAAACCTGTGGAAGCAGCTATTAGTTCACGGGTGGACATGTAACGGCAGGCAGTGGAACACTGGACAGAGATTTGGCTGGCACTGAGTAGACTAGAGTGAACAATGGAGGAGGAGTCTGTCCACATTCTGTCTGATGTTGTGGCTCTGATATGTGAACGTTTCAACGTCACCATGGGAAGGTTGAAGGCCAACATGGAGACCTTGGTCCAGGAGGTCTTGATGGATTTGCGTTTGGCCATGCGCACTGACGCTGTAAGCTACTCAGGGACAAGCACCTTGACCCCCCCCCCCCACTTCCCCAGGTTCCCCTTCTGCTGCAGCAGTGAGGCCAAGGCCCTTTGGTACCCACAGGGAAGTTGAGCATCAGCCAGACATAGAACATAGAACATTACAGTGCAGAACAGGCCCTTCGGCCCACAATGTTGCGCCGACCAGTTACAAAAACAATGACCCACTAGCCTAAACCAATCCCTTTTCGTCCATAAACCTATCCACAGATCTCTTAAACGCCCCCAAACTAGGCGCATTTACAACTGCAGCAGGCAGGGCATTCCAGTCCCTCACCACCCTCTGGGTAAAGAACCTACCCCTGACATCAGTCCTATAACTACCACCCCTTAATTTAAAGTCATGCCCCCTCGTGCTAGCTTTCTCCATCCTAGGAAAAAGGCTATCACTATCTACCCTGTCTAAACCTCTAATCCCAAGCACTCAGGACAATCCGAGGGTACACAGCTGCTCAGAGTCCCCTCTGTCTGTGTCCACAATAACCCCAGCAGTGCAAGCCATGGAGGGTGCTTCTGTCCCTCTATCAGGCCAGGCCTCAGGCCATCGAAGGACATATGCCAAGGTCACCACTGGCATCAGGGTGTGGCAGTCAGCAGGCTGCCTTCACCCTACTGTTACTGCAGAGGTTAGGGCTGCAACCTGGTGGGTGGGATTAGGAAAGTTAAAACATTTTGACATCACCTTTGGTTGGTGGGTGTGCTATCAGTGCAAATTGCACTCTCTGACCTTCCTTGGATGGATGTTCTGGTTAACTGACAGTGGTTTGAATTTGTGCTTTGAACCCTCTCATCTGGAGGTTTGCCGCTCATGTGACCATGTTTCATTGTAAGATGAAGAGTAGATGATGTCAGCCTCATCCTTGTGTGTTGTCAGGGGAGACGTGTTTAACTCTTTATAAGAAGTGCACAAGAGGAAAGTTGTGACCTCCTCCAGATGTCTTACATCCTGTCAGAGTCTGCCTGGGGCCTACCCACAGGGAGGATTACCCTCAGCTGGACAACCCCAGACGCTGCACCCAGGCCACCCTTATTCCTCAAGGGACAGCAAGGGTTGGGGCTTCTGATCCGCAACAACACTGGAGCGGCATCTGGGATTCTTCAGTGTCAGATGAGATCACGAGGCCAATTGCACCTCATTCGCAGCATCATTAAATAGTGCTGGAAACGTCAAGCCTCGTCTCACATTACTGGTGTTCCTCAGTGGACTTGACAGAGTGAGCACATTAGCTGATCACCACTGACTAAGATCTTACCTGAACGAGCCATGAGTTCAGAATGCACAAATGTGAATGAAGAAATCGTACTGTCAGTGATATGAAAGCTAATTACTGTGGATGCTGGAATCTCAAACAAAGTAAAAAGTCTGACAACACCAGGTTTTAGTCCAACCGGTTTATTTGATAATATACTCACAAGCTTTCGAGGTTACCCTCTTCGTCTGACGAAGGGGCTAACCCCGAAAGCTTGTGAGAATATTATCAAATAAATCGGTTGGACTAAAACCTGGTGTTGTCAGACTTTTTACTGTGTTTACGCCAGTCCAACGCCGGCACACCCACATCATCTCAAACAAAAACAGGAAATGCTGGAAAATCTCTTGTCAGTCCGACAGCAGCTGTGGAGAGAGAATGGAGCCAAAGTTTTAAGTCAGGATGACACTTTGTCAGGTGTTAACCCTATTCTCTCTCCACAGAGGCTCATAGACCTGATGAGATTTTCCAGCCTTTTCTCTGTGATGGTTCAGCTATGCTGCGAGATGACGGAATGGAGAGCTGTGGGAGATAAGTCAGATGACCTCACTTAGCTTACTGTTCCTGGAGCCTGTCAGTTATTTAAGGAATGCAGGGCCAAGAGCAAATCTGTCTCTTGTGTCTTCCTCATCAGCTTGTCACGTTATATATTAATGATTTGGATGAGGGAACAAAATGTAACATCTCAAAGTTTGCAGAC
This sequence comes from Prionace glauca, assembly GCA_037974335.1. Lineage (NCBI taxonomy): Eukaryota > Metazoa > Chordata > Chondrichthyes > Carcharhiniformes > Carcharhinidae > Prionace > Prionace glauca. The sequence continues at coordinate 59,328,495 of CM075737.1, forward strand.
GACACCAAGTTGGGTGGGAGGGTGAACTGTGATGCGAATGCAGAGATCCTTCAGAATGATCTGGACGGTTGGGTGAGTGGGCAAATCACTGGCAGATGCAGTATAATTTGAATAAATGTTGAGTTATTCACTTTGGAAGCAAAAACAAGAAGACAGATTACCACCTGAATGACCCCCCCCCTCTGTCACAGGCCCCTCCCCTGCACATAGCCCTCACTCAGGTTCCAACCCACTCCCTTGGCAGTGCCAGGGTGCCAGGTGGGCAGTGCCTGGTCATGCCCAGATTGCCTAGAAGCTCCAAGACTGAGGCTGGATGGATGTGTGTTGGGGTTGTTGATCATGTCAGTGAGGGAGGAGCCACGATTGTCAGAAGGGAGGCTGAAAGTTTGCTTGAGGATTGGGGAATATTCATGGTCTTCTAGCCTCACAAGATGTGCCGGAGACAGTGGCTGCAATGTTCTATTGCTAACACTTTTTTTTTTAAAGGAAGCTTCCCTAAATTGTTCAATTCCATACCTGAGGGCAGGTTTTATAAAATCCCACTCATGGGACTCATTCCTCAAGAATGGGAGCTTCTCGGAACCTGTCCACAATCCCCTGCAATGTGTCCCTGTGAATGAGGCTCATGGCTAGGAGTGACCTTTCTTAAATCTGGCTCTGGATTGTAGAGAAACTGCTGCGTTAACATTTATTTTGTGTAAACTGAGTCTCATCCTGTTTGATAACCTTCTCCGCAGGAACTGAAGACAGTAATGCCGTTAGTATGAATGCTTCAAGCTCTGTAACAGTCGAGGCCAGTGAGGCTAGAGTGCCAGCCCAGCCAAACAAAACACTGCTGCGTCCCACTGCCCACTTAAAACCCAAACTGGAGGGCGTTCTTGTGAACCATCATGATCACAAACCGAAAGCAAGGCTGCGAGTGCATTTCAAATTGCCTGAAGATGACACTGGAAATGAGCCTTCATTTGGGAGGGAACATGGCGCAACGAATGGACAAAATACTTGGGCGTCAGGGCCAATCTCACCCACTAAGGAGCCGCCACCAGTATCTGCCAAACCAAAACTGTGAGTATTTAATATGCTATTTATAGTCATCTGAAGCGCTGAGAGTTTGAGAGCAGAACGTTTCCTGATTGATGTATTCGTACCATGATGCTATTATTCCGATAGTTGTTACTGACAGTTCTATTGGTTGCTTCAGTTTTGAATGTTCTTCTGCCATTAAAGCAGACTTGTGGCACCAGAACAATGTACAAAGATTGAGATGCACATTTTAAAATGATAAACTTCCTGATAGATTCATGCTGCAATCTGAAGAGGTCTTGGAGGAAGTAATGTTTTGTTCTACTAATAAAATTCCACCCTCTGATTGGACAGGCAGCTTTGAACACTGGGGCCACCTTTCCCGTGAATGGCAGTCCAGGTCCCGGCTCTTCCTAAATTGGCTGCCACCTGTAAAATCCTTCCTGACATCCCGGTATCCACCTGGGCTCACGAATGCTTGGGGTCTCAGCAGGAGGAATTCTGAGGGTTTCTGAAAGATTCGGGCCGTAGAATGAAAGCACAGAGATAGAACGTTCACCCCCCTGACTCAGTGTTTATCTCCACATTCATCCAATCCGACACCTCTACATTCTCCAATATCTATTAGAATCATAGAACCCTACAGTGCAGAAAGAGGCCCTTCGGCCCATCGAGTCTGCACCGACCACAATCCCACCCAGACCCTATCCCCATATCCCTACACATTTACCTGCTAATCCCTCTAACCTACACATCCCAGGACACTAAGGGGCAATTTTAGCATAGCCAATGAACCTAACCCGCACATCTTTGGACTGTGGGAGGAAACCGGAGCACCCGGAGGAAACCCACGCAAACACGAGGAGAATGTGCAAACTCCACACAGACAGTGACCCCCGAGCCGGGAATCGAACCCAGGACCCTGGAGCTGTGAAGCAGCAGTGCTAACCACTGTGCTACCGTGCCGCCCATAATGCAGGATGCATTAGCATCTTGATTTTTCAAGCTAATGGCTGATTGCCTGTTTTAAAACAAAAATATATAGACCCTCCAAGACTGCTAACAGTGAATTCCACTTTTTGTGGTCAAGCGTGGTTCCAGAATTTGGACCCTGGGATCCGGACTAATGAATCCAGAACTTCCAGCAAGATAGCAGCCACCAGCGGTCTCTGCTAGTGTCTCTGTTGAAGTATGTGGCAGTGAGAGACAAGTCAAATACCTCCAGTGTGCACATCTCATCCGGATTCCCCCCAGAGACTGGAAAACTGGCTGTCTACTCCTAGTAGGGGATAGTACATCGCAATGTCCCACCTTCTGAGGGAAAAAGGTACCTCCTTTGCAAGAGGGCTACATTTAACCAAAACTTGATAACAGATTCCTCTTTGGAGGGCCGCATAAAAAGGAGTGGGTCAGGTACTGAGATTGGTATTGATAGATCCAGTTTGAGTAGCTGGATGGCAGCATGAATCTGAGTAGTACTGTAATCTAGCTCTCTGTCCTGTCCTGTAAAGTTCTGAATAAACCTCACTGTCCCGAAGAGTATTTCCTTTGCAATTCAGTTTCACTTTGCATTTAAAGCATTAAAGGATCTGAAAGTTGCCATTGCTGTTGGGGTCTGAAGACTAATTATGGGGTTTGGCCCGATTTTGCCAGTGATTTTGAGTGAGTTGGCAAAGTTGCAAAGTTGGGTGAGTATTTCTCAGGATTTGTTGCTTATCCAATTCACAGGCCGTCATCCAGCAGCCAGGCTGACTTTCCATTGCCAAGTGATGCAACTGTACACATCTCTGGTGCGGCCGCACTTGGAGTTTTGTGTGCAGTTCTGGTCCCCACATTACAGGAAGGATGTAGAGGCTTTGGAGAGGGTGCAGAGGAGGTTTACCAGGATGTTGCCTGGTATGGAGGGGAGATCCTATGAGGAGAGATTGAGAGATTTGGGGTTGTTTTCGCTGGAAAGAAGGCGGCTAAGAGGGGATCTCATTGAAACATATAAGATGATTAGAGGTTTAGACAGGGTAGATAGTGATAGCCTTTTTCCTAGGATGGAGAAAGCTAGCACGAGGGGGCACGATTTTAAATTAAGGGGGGGTAGTTATAGGACAGATGTCAGGGGTAGGTTCTTTACCCAGAGGGTGGTGAGGGACTGGAATGCCCTGCCAGCTGCAGTTGTAAATGCACCTAGTTTGGGGGCGTTTAAGAGATCTGTGGATAGGTTTATGGATGAAAAGGGATTGGTTTAGGCTAGTGGGTCATTGTTTTGTAACTGGTCGGCGCAACATCGTGGGCCGAAGGGCCTGTTCTGCGCTGCAATGTTCTATGTTCTATGTTCTAAGTGTGTTTGCACTTCTCATGCATTCTCCTTTAGAAGGACTTAAAATATAGCACCACGTACATGTTTCACATCCAGATGAACCTGAATGGTTAAGTATTGATTTAAAATGGGTGCTGCATTGAAATGTATTTCAAAGGTCTGTAGCTATTTTGATTGTTTCTGGGAATGCCACTATTCACAGTCAAACATTGTTTTGCTGTAGTACATTATTGATTTGACATTTGCAGCTGTTATGGTCTAAGTTTTTGCATTTTTTGGATTGGGTTGCAGACCCTTATATTTCATCCGTGACTTTTCAGCTACAAGTTAAGATGTTGCAACAACAGTTTTGAACATAGGTACCTTGTTGTGCATGGCTGCTGTTTTTTTGTTTTAAAAGGAGAAAAAGGATCACAAAACAAGTGAGGCAGCCTTAGCATCCATCCTCACATAAACCGACATGTCTTTATGAGGCAAAACCTTCACTGTCTTTGACAAAGAAGACAGACCTTAGACAAGATTGAGGACAGAGATGGCTCTGCCAGTGGCAAGAACTGCAGGTTCCTGTTCCATCTACTCCCCCCCCGGCCCACCCACCGGCCCACCCACCCAAGTTGCTGAATAGTTTCTGCTTTGGTGTTATACTTTGGCTTCTCATGGGTGGTGGATTGTCCCTTTAAGATTCAATCAGTAAAGTAAGGGTCATATGACCCAGGGAACCAATCAGTGAGCAGGGTGGGGGATCACCTGAGTAAACATGGGATTCTGCACTTCAGCGTCACCTTGGGAGCTGTCTGCAGCCACGAGGGCGCAAGCCTCTGTATAGTTTTAACCAGTAAATAAACAAGTTGCATTTTCCTTAACCTGGCAAACAAGCATCTTTACACCATGCTGACTTTGCTCGCTTCACTTCTCCTTCAAAGCTCAGCATTCACCCTTTACTACATTATGTTGTGCCATCTTACTGAGCACTTGTTGCTGCTCCCAGTTTTGTGTGGATCTTACTTCCTGACAGCTGTTCCCCAGGCCTTGCCTGAATTGATCCTGTGGATTTATCTTTGACCCTGTCTGGCTTTCCTGACGTCACTGTTTCCAGTGGGTTAAACAGGCTGCTCCTCACTCCCCTGTTGATATATTGGAACTGCTAATGCAGACGACTGAGATCTGAGAGCACTTCCTAACCCTCCACCAGACACCCAAATGTAATCATTCTCATCAGCCCCCACCAAACTCTGTCTGCCAGCTACCGACTGCATTCCCTTCCTTAGTGACTGGTTCAAACTTCTAAAAGTATTTATGAGCTGCAAGATTCTTCAGATTATCCTGAAATATGAAAGGCATGACATAAATTCAAAGAACAAAGAACAACACAGCACGGGAAACAGGCCCTTCGGCCCAACGAGCCCACGCCGCCGTCCCATGGTCAGTGACCTATTCATGATTTTAGTCTACGCCTAATGTGTGAGGATCAGGGAGGTCCAATATAGGGACAATTTGTTACCCAATCAATCAGCCTAAAAGCACATTTTTGGGATGTGGGAGGAAACCGGAGCACCCGGAGGAAACCCACGCAACCATGGGGAGAACGCGCAAACTCCCACGGACACAGGCCCAAATCCATGTGTCCGCATAGTTTCTTTCCGCAAATTCAAGTTTCTTTCTGACCCCGATTTAGCAACCTGCACTCTCATCTAGCCTGGTTCCCCACAAAGGATAAAATTAAATTATATATTAGATAATTAGCACTTTTTAAACTTTATTCTTCTAACCTAGTTGAAGCATAGGAAAATATTCTTTGAAGTATTGACTCAATCTTCACAGGTTGACTGAAGTATCATGAAGGAAACCAGACCAGTTATTTTAAATGGTAAAACTGAATCATAAGGCTGCACATGTATATCTGTATTTATACCTACCATGGGAGTGATTCTTCAGAACAAATAGGACAGCTTAACTGCTTTGCTTGATATAAGCCTCCATTTTTTGTGTAACACAATTTCTTTATAAAATACTGTAGGACAGATAATGAATAAAAAAATCAGGACTGCGAGGGGAAACAATAATATCTGTAGACCATTTTGTACTAACATATCCCGTTCAAAATATGCAAAACTATTTCTAAATGGTTTAATTGTCTTTCCTTGGTCTGGAGGCCTCATGGATTTGAGGAATTCTTTGACATGTTTTGACATCTATTTCCTCTAATTTCCAAGAACGGAGATTAAGAGTATACAGTCCTGTGAAATGACAGTTATATCGGCCAGGAATGAATTTGGGTGAAGGGGGTCTTGCCTTGACATGGAGTCCCATATCACTTTCCTCCTGTAGGCCCGAATGCAATTTAATTTCATTCAGGCACTTACCTGGGCAGCCCAGTTCTCCCATCAGATTAAGCCCCCAGTAGGCTGGAAATCTGACCCCCGAGACCCATTGGTCAATCGGAGGCTGCCAGCTCTGCACTGCCATCGTGAGTGCTGCCTGCTGCCAGTATTACAGTGGGCACTGCAGAAGGAGACAGCAAGTAGATCCCTAGATGGAAATGAGTGTAGGTGTAATGATAATTGTGGGGAGAAGAGAGATAATTCCCAGATGGTGACCCGCAGCCACAGGATAAGGCCCTGAAGTGGTCTTCAGGCTGAAGACCTTACTGCAGGACCTTACTGCCCTGGATGTTTTAATCAGAGGGGAGAAAGGCAGGTGATGGATCTCCACTTGCAATCTTCTCCCCAATCTCACATCCCATCCGCCCACCTCCAAACCCACCTGGGGCATATTATGTCACCGAAATATTTGCACAAGAAAGCATCATTCAGTCCAGTGCCTGAACTGGCGCTAGTTCACAGAATCATAGAATTCCTACAGTGCAGAAGGATGCCATTCGGCCCATCAGGTCTGCACTGACATCCAAAGATGTGCGGGTTAGGTTCATTGGCTATGCTAAAATTGCCCCTTAGTGTCCTGGGATGTGTAGATTAGAGGGATTAGCAGGTAAATGTGTAGGGATATGGGGATAGGGTCTGGGTGGGATTGTGTTCGGTGCAGACTCGATGGGCCGAAGGGCCTGTTTCTGCACTGTAGGGTTCTATGTAATCAATCCCACCCAAGTCCTATGCCTGTAACCCCAAGTATTTACCTCGCTGGTCTCCCTGACACTAAGGGGCAATTTAGCATGACCAGTCCACCTAACCGGCACATCTTTGGAGTGTGGGATGAAACCAGAGCACCCGGAGAAAACCCACAAGATGCGGGAAAAACGTGCAAACTCCACACAGTCACCCGAGGCCGGAGTTGTGCTTGGATCCCTGGCAGCTGTGAGGCAGCAGTGCTAACCACCGTACCACCGTGCCAGCCCTCAACTGCAGTTCCAGTTAATATCATTTCCCTGTGTTGTTTTATATACTTCCTTTGCATATGTCCATCCGTTTCCCTTTTTTAACAGTAGCAACTTGCATTCTTTTAGCATAAAGGTACCCCAAAGTCTGTCTCATATAGGCACAAGGAAGTTGATCAAGTGTCAGAAAGGGAAGTGTTAGAAGTGATGGCCAGAAGCTGAGTCAAAGAGATGAGTTTTCAGGAGGCTTTTTTTAAAGTGAGTTGAGTTGACACTCAGACCATACAGGCAGTTCATAAGAGTTTCATAAGAGAAGAGTTCATAACGAGTTATAGAAAATGCCCAGTCATTTATATATTAATAGAACTATGAACTTCAAATGGTAAAAGAGATATTTACACTTTTACTCAGAACACAGCTCACACAATCAGTGTTGTGGGTAATCAGCACGCACCTCACTTCACTTGCCTTTGCTTCACATGCATTTCGTATCTGTCACACTGTTGGAAAAAGAATAGTAGTCATGATGTGGGTATGCCGGCGTTGGACTGGCGTAAACACAGTAAAAAGTCTGACAACACCAGGTTTTAGTCCAACCGATTTATTTGATAATATTCTCATTATCAAATAAATCGGTTGGATTAAAACCTGGTGTTGTCAGACTTTTTACTGGGAAAAAGAATACGCAGATGGGAATCAGTGGAATAGGGCAACCCTACACGGAGGAATGGTCAACAAAATGTTTTGAACCCAGATGGGCTGCAGGCCACCCACCACCCACCCAAGAGCATCTTGGGGTCTCAACGTTATGTGGAAAAAAGTCTAATTGCCCTTTGAACATAGAACATAGAACATTACAGCGCAGAACAGGCCCTTCGGCCCACGATGTTGCGCCGACCAGTTACAAAAACAATGACCCACTAACCTAAACCAATCCCTTTTCATCCATAAACCTATCCACAGATCTCTTAAACGCCCCCAAACTAGGCGCATTTACAACTACAACTGCTCTGTTAATAATGCTGAGTCTGAGCTCCCTTGTTACCAATTGATTAACCAACAGAAACCAGCTTGTGATCTGAAGTAGAAACCCCTTTATAGCTGTGTCTGCCAATATTATTTATAGCTGTATCTGCCAATATTATTTATAGCTGTGTCTGCCAATATTATTTCATTAGCGATGCAAGTTGACAAGCTATTTTATTGTTGTGCAGTTTCTATTCCTTTGGATTTGTCCTGTTTTGTTTAGAATGAATAGGTTTACGTTGTGGATCCTGTTGCTGTATTTGAATTAAAATCTTTGACATCTGCTAAGCCAAAACCCCGGATTAATTATGTACTTTCATACAACAATTAAGTGACAATTGTTTTTTATTTGTTTATTGCGGAAGGAATAATTCAGTCAGAGACAGACTGTTTCATGTTCTCATTAATGTAAGCCAGCTGTCTGTAGACCCCCAGAACTTGCAAACAGGATTGATGATTTAATTTGTAACCTTGCTGAAGAGCACATTCAATGATAACCTTGTGAACAAAGACGACAGTCAGAGATTCTAATTAGAGTGCTTCTTCCCGGTGCATATTCTCTTTCAGTTTTTCTTCAAAAGTTCCCACAACACTCAGATCGTAAAGGCATTTGTTTTAATGGCAAACATCAGCACAACTGATGGGTGGCACGGTAGCACAGTGGGTAGCACTGCTGCTTCACAGCTCCAGGGTCCTGGGTTCGATTCCCGGCTCGGGTCACTGTCTGTGTGGAGTTTGCACATTCTCCTCGTGTCTGCGTGGGTTTCCTTCGGGTGCTCCGGTTTCCTCCCACAGTCCAAAGATGTGCGGGTTAGGTTGATTGGCCGTGCTAAGAAATTGCCCCTTAGTGTCCAGGGATGTGTAAGTTAGAGGGATTAGTGGGTAAATGTGTAGGGGTATGGGGGTAGGGCCTGGGTGGGATTGTGGTCAGTGCAGACTCGATGGGCCGAAGGGCCTGTTTCTGCACTGTCGGGCTCTATGTTCTATGTTCAACTGATTTTGGTCTCCTCAATCGATGATATCTACTGCGATGAGATGACATAGACTTTACAAATCCTGACGCGTGTCCACATTTGTCACACCGGCGGAGTAGGTTCAAAGAGCCAGCAAAATGTCAGCTTTCCAGAGATCGCGTAGTCCTTTTCAAAGAGCTTTGGTTAAAAACAAACAAGAACCTCCCACCCACATGCACACTGGGACACCCCCCACCCCTCCCAACACATATACAGCAAACCTCTGCAATGTACCTGGGGAGCCTCCCGCATAGAAATCCCCAAAGGAATCAACCCCAGCAGCCTAACACTGCTGTTGCCATAGTGGGCAGTGCCATAGTGCCAGCAGGCAGTGCCTGAGTACTGCCCAGGTATGGCCCTTTCCCCTCAAAGGCTATACTTATCTGTGCACCGCCAGTGGATTCCCCCCGCCTGCTTCCCAAAAACCTGTTGTAAACCTTATTGACATGATGAGGCGCTGGTGAGGGCTAAACCCAAATGTGGGGGGAATGGCGGGAAAGCCCACTAATCAGGTCTTTAAATGAGGTTCCTGACCTTCCTGGGTGGTCTCGTTATGTCAATGGTGGGCGGCAGGGGCAATTGTGTTGCAATGTTTTAGTCTCAGAGAATCACGGGTAATGGGGAAGGACAAAACAAACTCTCCTCATTAACTGCACAGCAACACAGCACGGTTTACTGATACTAATTTGTTCACATTTAAAAGTGCTCCTTCTGTGTTATTAATACATTACTAACAATCTTTTCTTTTAAAAAGTGTTTAGATAATTACATCGGGTACAATAGGGATAGAGAGATAGGGGCTAAATGTGAGAAATTGGGACTAGTTTAGGGGTTTAAAAATAGGCTGGCACGGACAAGTTGGGCCGAAGGGCCTGTTTCCATGCTGTAAACCTCGATGACAGGAAAGTGGGTGGATGTCCAGGATCAGCTATGATCATATCGAATGATGGAGCAGGCTTGATGGGCCAAATGGTCTACTCCTACTTCTTGCGTTTTTGTGTAGTCCCAAAAGTCCCAAAGGGCCATGTAAAAGAGGCAGAGATTGGAGTAATGGATACATCTATGTCCCTTTATCCTCCTCCTCGATCTCAGAACTGAGCATTCCCAGCACAGTGGAGAACAACACTGGGGATGATATTTTTTCTTGGGGATAGTATTTTTCTTCCTGATTTATGGATAAACAGAACAGTAGTTTTTAGCCCAGTTGATGATTATGCTCTCAGATGAAGGGAGTAATTTAAACCTCTTTAGGTAGACAGACAAGTTGCTGAGGAAAATAAGTCTAAGAATCTTTAATGTGCTCCTCCAAAATTAAAGTAACAGTGAATGGCGAGTGAGATCTGGACCTCAAGGGAGATGCAAAATTATCAGTCTATGGGAACGGGAGCAGGGAGCAGGTCCCAAAAGAAAAGGAGAAAGGTTCCATGAAGACCTTTAAGTGATGACAGGAAATGTGCAACAGATCCTGCTCAGTAAAGTTAAGGATGAGGAGCAGAGGAAGGCTCCAAGTCTAAAGTGAGAAAGCTGCAGGAAGCAGATTTACAGCAGATTAGGCCTGTGAGGTGCCAGAAATCTAAGGAGCCAAAGGCTGTAATCCTTACTATGGGCCTATGAAGTGGTGGTGTTGTATTGGAACAGCTGAATAACTGCTCACTGTTCTCTGGAACAGAGATTTCGACGAGTGGCTGCCTTTTGGTGAGTGTGCTGCCTTGTAATTACTGCATTTTGACTTACTTCTAGGTCGGGAGGGTTTTTGTTTGTTTTGGTGCTCCGTAGCGGGAGATAGGCGCAGGGGCTGCTGCGAAGGGAGCGCGGGAGTATAAAAAGAAGGCCAAGGTGATAGCGGGCAGCGTCGGGAGCGGGCAGCGGAGTGAGGAGGGAAGCAGAGTGAGAGGAAAAAGGGCTTAAGCTCACTGGGCTTGGGCGAGGGCAGGTTTGATAACAGGGCTTCATATCACACCTTTACAGGGGTCAACCATAATGCCAGGGTCTAGGGTTACACGTGTGCACTGTGTTCGTTGTCATATGTGGACATTTCTGGAGACAGCACATCTCCCGAAAGCCCACATATGCGGGAAATGTCTCGAGGTGCAGTGATTAAGGGCCCGGGTGAGGCAGCTGGAACTGAAACTGGAGGATATGTTTTTAGTTAGGGAAAATGAGGAGGTAATGGAGAGGAATGGCAACACTGAGCTACTACCAGAACCTACAAGTATAGATGGTTGGGTTACAGTTAGGAAGAGCAAAAAGAAAAGTACTAGGAATGCCCCAGATGAATTACCCCGGAATGTCAAGGGTGGGGTGACAGTTGGGGTAGAGAAGGTAAGGGAGGGAGATCAGAAAGTGAAGAGTGCAGGGTGTGAGATAGTGGTGGGGGATGGGAATGTCAAGGGGATTGACAGGCGATTCTGTGGGCAAAAGCGGGACTCCAGGATGGTAGTCTGCCTCCCTGGAGCAGGGGTACAGGATGTCTCAGAAAGGGTAGAGGGAATTTTGAAGGGTGGAGGGACTGAGTCGAATGTGATAGTGCATGTAGGAGAGAAGGATGTAGGAACAAAGTGCAGGGGGGACATACGCAGGCAGTTCAGGGAGTTGGGGGCCAGGCTGAAATGTAGGGCCTCCAGGGTGGCGTTCTCTGGGCTGCTGCCGGTGCCTGGGGCTAGCAGGGCTAGAAATAATGAAATAATCCAATTAAATGCTTGGTTGAAAGATTGGTGTAGGGCAGAGAGATTTATATTCATAGACCACTGGGAAGTCTTTATGAAAGAACGGCAAATATACAAGAGGGATGGGGTACAGTTAACTGGGAAGGGCATACATATCTTAGCTGGAAGGTTAGCTGGTGTGTATCGGCAGGGTTTAAACTAATATGGAGGGGGGGTGGGGAGGTAGACGGAACTGGGATTGGGGATAGGGTAGGCCCGGAGGGTAGGAAGAAGGATCGGGTTGTTTCGGAGGGTCTTCGGTGCATGTGTTTCAATGCTAGGAGTGTGACTGGCAAAACAGATGAACTGAAGGCATTAATGTTTGAAAGGAAGTTGGAAGTGGTGGCGGTGACAGAGACTTGGTTAAAGGAAGGGCAGGATTGGCAGTTGAATGTTCCTGGGTATAAGTGTTTCAGGCGAGATAGGGGTGGGTCGCTGAGAGGTGGGGGAATGGCGTTGTTAGTTAAGGATTGCATCGTAGCAGTGCAGAGGGAGGGAGGTACGGAGGATATAGGAATCGAGTCGCTATGGGTGGAGTTGAGGAATAGGAAGGGTGATGTTACTATGCTGGGTGTTTACTACAGACCGCCCAACAGCCCGAGGGCTGTGGAAGAAGGGATAAGCATTCTAGATAAGTGCAGGAAGAATAGGGTGGTGGTAGTGGGAGATTTTAATCTCCCCAGGGTAGATTGGAATGTACTGAGATAAGAGGGTGCTGACGGGGAGGAATTTGTACAGTGTGTAATGGAAGGATCCCTGGAGCAGTACGTGGATAGACCGACCAGGGAGGGGGCTATACTTGACTTGGTTCTGGGGAATGAGCCTGGGCAGGTGGTTGACGTTGAGGTAGGAGAGCATGTGGCTAACAGTGACCACAACTCTGTCTGGTTCAAGATTTTAATGGATAAAGATGAAGCCTGTCCTAAGGGGAGGGTGTTAAATTGGGGGAGGGCTAGATACAACCGGATTAGGCAGGATCTTAAAGATACGGACTGGGGTACGCTGTTTAACGGTAGGTCGACGCTGGGTATGTGGGAGTCTCTCAAGGGAAAACTACAATCTTTACAGGAAAGACATGTGCCGGTCAAGAGGAAGGATGGGAAAGGTAGGATTAGAGAGCCGTGAGTAACTAGGGATATTGAGGACCTGGTCAGGAGAAAGAGGGAAGCGTACACTAGATCGAGGCATTTGAGGACAGAGATAGCGTTAGAAGAATACAGAGAATGTAGGAGAGAACTTAAAAGGGGCATCAGAAAGGCAAAAAGGGGCCACGAAATGGCTTTGGCGGGTAGGATTAAGGAAAATCCTAAGGCATTTTACTCTTATATTAGAAACAAAAGGATGGTTAGAGGGAACATTGGTCCTCTCAGGGACAGAGGAGGGGAACTATGCTTGGAGCCTGGGGTAATGGAGGAGATCTTGAATGAATACTTTGCGTCGGTATTCACTCAGGAGAGGGGTCAGTCCTCTGCTGCTGTGCTTGAGAAGTTTGAGGATCCGTTGAGGGAAATAGTCATCACGAGGGAAGAGGTGTTGGGACTTTTAGACAATATAAAGACGGACAAATCTCCAGGGCCTGATGGCATCTATCCTAGGCTGCTAAGGGAGGTGAGGGATGAAATTGCTGGGCCTCTGACGCAAATCTTTGTCTCTTCTTTGGACACAGGTGAGGTCCCAGAGGATTGGCGGATTGCAAATGTTGTACCGTTGTTTAAGAAGGGTCAGAGGGATAACCCAGGGAACTATAGGCCAGTGAGCTTGACTTCAGTTATAGGCAAGATAATGGAGAGGATCCTCAAGGATAGGATGTATGAGCATCTGGAGCGCTGCAATCTGATCAGGGATACGCATCATGGCTTCGTTACAGGGAGGTCGTGCCTTACGAATCTATTGGAATTTTTTGAAGAGGTGACAAAAACGGTTGACGAAGGACAAGCCGTTGATGTTGTCTATATGGATTTCAGTAAGGCGTTTGACAAGGTCCCTCACGGTAGGCTGATAGAAAAGGTGAAGGCTCATGGGATACAAGGCCAGGTATGTAGATGGGTGAAGAACTGGCTTGGGAGGAGGAGACAGCGGGTAGTAGTGGAAGGCTCCTTTTCCAATTGGAGGTCTGTCACCAGTGGTGTGCCGCAGGGCTCGGTACTAGGACCTCTACTATTTGTAGTATATATTAATGACTTGGAAGAGGGGGTAGGTGGTGTGATCAGCAAATTTGCTGATGACACTAAGATGGTTGGATTGGCGGGTACTGAGGAGCAGTGCCTGGCAATGCAACAGGACATAGATAGGCTGGTAGATTGGGCAGATAGATGGCAAATGGAATTTAATCCGGACAAATGCGAGGTGATGCACTTTGGCCGGAATAATGTGGAAGGGAGTTATATGATAAAAGGTAGAACTATCCGGAGTATAGGTACGCAGAGAGACCTGGGGGTGCAGGTACACAAGTCCCTGAAGGTGTCGGTGCAGGTGCAGAATGTGATGAGGAAAGCGTATGGCATGTTAGCCTTCATAGGAAGGGGTATAGAATATAAGAGTAGGAGTCTGATGTTGCAGTTGTATAGAACGTTGGTTAGGCCTCACCTGGAGTACTGCATCCAGTTCTGGTCGCCGTACTACCGGAAGGATGTAGAGATCCTGGAGAGAGTGCAGAGGAGATTTACCAGGATGTTGCCTGGTATGGAAGGGCTGTCTTACGAGGAAAGATTGAACGCACTTGGGCTGTTTTCCCTTGAGAGACGTCGGCTGAGGGGGGATTTAATAGAGGTTTATAAGATTATGAAGGGGACAGATAGAGTAGATGGTGATAAGCTTTTTCCGCTATTAGAAATGGATCGAACGAGGGGTCACGGGCTTAGGGTGAGGGGGGCTAGATATAAGAATAATGTTAGAGGGCAGTTTTTCACACAAAGGGTAGTGGGGATGTGGAATGCACTGCCGAGTAAGGTGGTGGAAGCAGGCACGCTAGGGTTGTTCAAGAGTCACTTGGACAGCCACATGAGCGGTCTACATATAGGGGGATATAGCAGGCCTTACTAAGCATTGTAGGCTTGGGGTCAGTTTTAGTCTCAGGGATATAGAGTCTTTAATAATGAAATTTTTATCCACAGGCACTTACCATCTCGAGGGCATCATGGCAGCACAGAGGCTATCTCTGTTGCTGTGCGGACACATGGAGTTGGGCCTGTGTCCGTGGGAGTTTGCGCGTTCTCCCCGTGGTTGCGTGGGTTTCCTCCGGGTGCTCCGGTTTCCTCCCACATCCCAAAAATGTGCTTTTAGGCTGATTGATTGGGTAACAAATTGTCCCTATATTGGACCTCCCTGATCCTCACACATTAGGCATAGACTAGAGTCATGAATAGGTCACTGACCATGGGACGGCGGCGCGGGCTCGTTGGGCCGAAGGGCCTGTTTCCCGTGCTGTTTTGTTCTTTGTTCTTTGTTCTTTAACTGAGAGAGCGTGTGAAAGATGAAGCTTGAATGCATGTGGCGATCCAGAACAGAGAAACATCAGAAGGAGGAATCAAAATCCTGGAGTTGGACCCTTGTGGAAGAGAGAAAAGGAAAAGTTTCAAAGTGTTTACTCTGGACTTTGAGATTGGAAACCCTTGTGTGAAAGACAGAATTCCAATGAGACTAGTGTGACATATATCGGAGGGGGAGTTGGTTCGAGATACAAAACATCTGTTTGGGATCTGTCACTTGATTTCGGACTGTGGTGTGTCCGACCCACCTATTGGATTACTGGACCGTGTACTTTCTGTCTGAGAATATAAGTTGTAATTTGAATCTGTATATATCTATAAAAGTATAGTTGTGGGTGAAGAAGTAGCATAATAATCCAATGGGATGAAGGAGTACAATATCAAGGGTGGGAGTCTTAGCAGTGTAGAGGATCAGAAGGACCTTGGGGTCTGGGTCTATAGGACTCTTAGATCAGCCTCACAGGTGGAGGATTGGTCAAGAAGGCGTATGGTGTACTGGCCTTCGTTAATCGAGGGATTGAGTTTAGGAGTCGGGAGATAATGCTGCTACTTTATAAGATCCTTGTCAGACCCCACTTGGAGTACTGGGGGCAGTTCTGGTCGCCTCACTACAGGAAGGATGTGGAAGCTATTGAGAGGGTGCAGAGGAGATTTACAAGGATGTTGCCTGGATTGGGAGGCATGCCTTATGAGGATAGGTTGAGGGAGCTGGGACTCTTCTCCCTGGAGAGACGAAGGTTGAGAGGCGACCTGATAGAGGTTTATAAAATAAGAACATAAGAACATAAGAAATAGGAGCAGGAGTAGGCCATCTAGCCCTTCGAGCCTGCCCCGCCATTCAATAAGATCATGGCTGATCTGTCGTGGCTCAGCTCCACCTTCCCGCCCTCTCCCCACAACCCTTAATCCCTTCTCTTATCAAAAACCCATCAACCCGTTTCTTAAAAATATTTAGCGAGGCAGCCTCCACCACTTCAACGGGCAGAGAATTCCAGAGATTCACCACCCTTTGAGTGAAGAAGTTCCTCCTCAACTCTGTTCTAAACCGCCTCCCCTTTATCTTGAGGCTGTGCCCCCGAGTCCTACTGTCGTTTTTGAGCGGGAAGAGTCTCTCCACCTCTATCCTATCCATCCCATTCATCATCTTATACGTCTCAATGAGATCTCCCCTCATTCTTCTAAACTCTAACGAGTACAAGCCTAGTTTATTCAGCCTCTCCTCATAGCTCAATCCCCTCAACTCCGGTATCAGCCTAGTAAACCTCCTCTGCACTCCCTCCAGGGCCAAAATATCCTTGCGCAGGTGCGGCGCCCAAAACTGCACACAGTACTCCAGCTGCGGCCTCACCAATGCCCTATACAGCTGCAGCAAGACCTCCCTACTTTTATATTCAATCCCCCTCGCTATGAAGGCCAGCATCCCATTCGCCTTCCTGACCACCTGCTGCACCTGCAAGCTGGGTTTTTGCGACTCATGCACAAGGACCCCGAGGTCCCTCTACACCGTCGCCTGCTGCAGTTTTTCTCCACGTAAGTAATAGTCCTTCCTACCATTCCTCCTACCAAAGTGGACCACCTCACACTTGCCAACATAGAACATAGAACATTACAGCACAAACAGGCCCTTTGGCCCTCGAGTTGCGCCGATCACATCAACCCCACCAATCTATAGACCTATCTATAACCCCCAATCCCATTAAACCCCATATACTCATCCAGAAGTCTTTTAAAAGACCCCAGCGAGTTCGCCTCCACCACCGATGATGGCAGCCGATTCCATTCACTCACCACCCTCTGAGTGAAAAACTTACCCCTAACATCGCCTCTGTACTTCCCTCCCCGCACCTTAAATCTGTGTCCTCTCGTAGCGACCATTTCAACCCAGGGAAATAGCCTCTGAGAATCCACCCTATCTATTCCCCTCAACATTTTATAAACTTCTATCAGGTCGCCTCTCAACCTTCGCCTCTCCAGGGAAAAGAGTCCCAGCTCCCTCAACCTATCTTCATAAGGCATGCCTCCCAGTCCAGGCAACATCCTTGTAAATCTCCTCTGCGCCCTTTCAATAGCTTCTACATCTTTCCTATAGTGGGGCGACCAGAACTGCGCACAGTACTCCAAATGAGGCCTGACGAGGGTCCTGTAAAGTTGCAGCATTACCTCCCGACTCCTAAACTCAATCCCTCGATTAATGAAGGCCAGTACACCATACGCCTTCTTGACCACCTCCTCCACCTGCGAGGCCGATTTAAGAGTCCTGTGGACCCGGACCCCGAGATCCTTCTGCTCTTCAACGCTACTAAGACTCCTGCCCTTGATAGTGTACTCGTTCATCCCGTTGGTTCTGCCGAAATGGACGACTACACATTTATCCGCGTTGAAGTCCATCTGCCACTTCTCCGCCCATTCCTGCATCCTATCTATGTCCTGCTGCAACTTTTGACATCCTTCCAGACCATCCACAACACCGCCGATCTTGGTGTCATCAGCGAACTTGCTAACCCATCCCTCCACTTCCTCATCCAGGTCATTTATGAAAATGACAAACAGCAAGGGTCCCAGAACAGATGCCTGGGGCACCCCACTGGTGACTGACCTCCATTCCGAAAAAGACCCATCCACAACCACTCTCTGCCTTCTGCAGGCAATCCAGTTCTGGATCCACAAGGCCAAAGGCCCTTGGATCCCATGCCCTCTCACCTTCTCAAGAAGTCTTGCATGGGGGACCTTATCAAAAGCCTTGCTGAAGTCCATGTACACTACGTCCACGGCACTTCCTTCGTCAATGTGTTGAGTCACATTAGGCTCGTAAGGCACGACCTGCCCTTGACAAATCCATGCTGACTATTCCTGATCATATCAAACCTCTCCAAATGCTCATAAATCTTGTCCCTCAGAAGCCTCTCCATCAGCTTACCAACCACTGAGGTCAGACTCACCGGGCAGTAATTTCCCGGGCTATCTCTGTTCCCTTTCTTGAAAATAGGGACTACATCCGCAATCCTCCAATCTTCCGGAACCTCTCCCGTCTCCATTGAATTCCATTAAATTCCATTTGCCATTTCCTGGCCCATTCGCCCAGCCTATCTAGATCCTTCTGCAGACTCTCCACACCCTCCTCACAATTTGCCTTTCCCCCAATCTTGGTGTCATCAGCAAATTTCGACACCCTGCACTCGGTTCCCTCCTCCAGATCATCTATGTAAATGGTAAAAAGCTGAGGCCCCAGCACCGACCCCTGGGGCACCCCACAAGTCACCAACCGCCAATCCGAATAGCACCCATTGACCCCCACTCTCTGCCTCCTATTTGACAACCAATCCTCTATCCACGCTAACACCCTACCCCCAACTCCATGTCCCCTGACCTTCTGCAATAACCTCTTGTGAGGTACCTTGTCAAACGCCTTCTGAAAATCATGTTGAGGGAATAGATAGGGTGGATTCTCAGAGGCTATTTCCCAGGGCTGAAATGGTCGCTACGAGAGGACACAGATTTAAGGTTCTGGGGAGCAGGTACAGAGGAGATGTTAGGGGTAAGTTTTTCACTCAGAGGGTGGTGAGTGAATGGAATCGGCTGCCGTTGGTGGTGGTGGAGGCGAACTCACTGGGATCTTTTAAAAGACTTCTGGATGAGTATATGGGGTTTAATGGGATTGGGGGTTATAGATAGGTCTATAGATTGGTGGGGTTGATGTGATCGGCGCAACTTGTGGGCCGAAGGGCCTGTTTGTGCTGTAATGTTCTATGTTCTATCATATTCATCTTTTCTTGTTCAATATATATTTTGCTTGTTAAAAGTACATTAGTGGACTCTGTGACTCTATTCAGTAGCTGCTCACCACATGTCTACATAAAAAAAATTAGAATCTATCAGACATAGTTCCACCCTGGGACCTAACTTGCCAGTAGTAAAACCAGCTGGGATCGTAATGGTCCATAACTTTGGAGCTCCAGGACAGTGTATCTATCATCACCAAACTCCACTGCCTGGACTGCCCAACCTCTCACCCTACCCCCCTCGAACTGCACATCCCCCGGACTGCGTAAACCCCCTGCTCCTGACTAACCCCTCAAAGACCTGTCTAACTCAGCTGTGATATATTCAGTGAGCCGGCCTCCACTGCTTTCTGCAGAATAAGTTCAAACACTAATATCCATCTCAGAGAAGAAACTCCTCCTTATCTCCATCTGAAATGCGAGACCCCTTATTTTGAAATTGTGCTCCCAGAATTCATTTTGATTACTTAAAGTTTTTAAAATTTCAAGTTGTGGCTTCTGAATCTTCAAAACAAAATTAACCTAACAAACTTCAGGAAGTGGAGTTTAAAAAAATGCTGCAACAGACCACCTGAACAGTATTAAAATGTACCGAGCAACAATTAGCTACTGTACAGAACTCAGCAAAGCATATTCCTCCAGGAGTTTGGTTTGTCTGGAGGTGATTTGTGGTGAAGGGTTTAATGTGTGTTTGACTTCCTTCCCTGGATCACTGCCAAAAATTAAAGCTATGTTGGTTTCACTTTGCTCTGCTTTGTCTTGTTATATTCTGGGCAATTGCATATTTGATTTTTCTAATTCATTTTTTTGTTTAGCTTATACTCTTGTACTTTCGTATAACTAGGATTTACTGAAGGATGTACTTACACTGAGTGATTGCTCCCTTAGATTTGTGAGCCCTGGCTCTGGGCACTGTCTCATAGTGCGAGTGTGGGCTGAATTGAAACACAGATACTGCAAGTTATTTCCCCATTCAGTGAGGCTCCTGCTTGTACAGTGGGACCTCCATTCCATGACTTTACACTGAATTTCCCAAATCATCAACATCGCTGGCAAAGTTACAGCTTTGCTCCCATTCCTCTTAAAACGTGTTTACGCTGTGGTCCAGCCCCTGTAGGCTGTATGAGTAGGTCTAGTGAAATTCAATAAGCTTTAGAATCATAGAATCCCTACAGTGCAGTAGGAGGCTGTTCGACCATCAAGTCTGCGCAATCCCACCCAGGCCCTATTCCTGTAACCCCACATATTTACCCTGCTAATCCCCCTGACACTAGGGTCAATTTCGCACGGCCAATCAACCTAACCCGCACATCTTTGGACTGTGGGAGGAAACCGGAACATACGCAGGAATCCCACGCTGACACTGTGAGAATGTGCAAACTCACACTGATAGTGACCCGAGGCTGGAATTGAACCCAGATCCCTGACTTTAGACCAACATTTCTCACTCTCCAACTGAATATCAAATTCATAGAATTCCTACAATGCAGAAGAAGAACATTCAGCCCATCGACTCTGTACCGACAACAATCCCACCCAGGCCCTATCCCTGTAACACCATGCATTTACTCTGCTAATCCTCCTGACTTTAATGGACAATTTATCATGGCCAATCTACCTAACCCGCATTCTGTGGAATGTGGGAGAGACCGGAGTACCTGGAGAAAACCCACGCAGACACAGGGAGAATGTGCAAACTCTACACAGACAGTAACCAAAGCTGGGAATCGAACCCAGGCCCCTGGAGCCATGAGGCAGCAGTGCTGACCACTGCACCATCATAGAACATAGAACATAGAACATTACAGCACAAACAGGCCCTTCGGCCCTCGAGTTGCGCCGATCACATCAATCCCACCAATCTATAGACCTATCTATAACCCCCAATCCCATTAAACCCCATATACTCATCCAGAAGTCTTTTAAAAGACCCCAGCGAGTTCGCCTCCACCACCGACGACGGCAGCCAATTCCACTCACTCACCACCCTCTGAGTGAAAAACTTACCCCTAACATCACCTCTGTACTTCCCTCCCCGCACCTTAAATCTGTGTCCTCTCGTAGCGACCATTTCAACCCGGGGAAATAGCCTCTGAGAGTCCACCCTATCTATTCCTCTCAACATTTTATAAACTTCTATCAGGTCGCCTCTCAACCTTCGCCTCTCTAGGGAAAAGAGTCCCAGCTCCCTCAACCTATCTTCGTAAGGCATGCCTCCCAGTCCAGGCAACATCCTTGTAAATCTCCTCTGCACCCTTTCAATAGCTTCTACGTCTTTCCTATAGTGAGGCGACCAGAACTGCGCACAGTACTCCAAATGAGGCCGCACTAATTCATCAACTTCAGTATTACAGCACGGTGAACACCAGTTCACGGTGATACTAATATTGACATGCACCAAAATGTTTCCAGTGGTCTGTACAAAGCTCAAAGACAAGACTATTGTACTGAACTTGATTGCCTTCCTGCTGGACACAGTTATGATATTGCTGTGATTAATGATGACTTCATTCCTAGTTCACTTTCACTTATTATATGATAGATTTTACTTCAGATATAAGAGAGGTTTCAACACCTCTAACAAGCTGTATAGGGCATTGGTGAGGCCGCAGCTGGAGTACTGTGTGCAGTTTTGGGCGCCGCACCTGCGCAAGGATATTTTGGCCCTGGAGGGAGTACAGAGGAGGTTTACTCGGCTGATACCGGAGTTGAGGGGATTGAGCTATGAGGAGAGGCTGAATAAACTAGGCTTGTACTCGTTAGAGTTTAGAAGAATGAGGGGAGATCTCATTGAGACGTATAAGATGATGAATGGGATGGATAGGATAGAGGTGGAGAGACTCTTCCCGCTCAAAAAAGACAGTAGGTCTAGGGGGCACAGCCTCAAGATAAAGGGGGAGGCGGTTTAGAACGGAGTTGAGGAGGAACTTCTTCACTCAAAGGGTGGTGAATCTCTGGAATTCTCTGCCCGTTGAAGTGGTGGAGGCTGCCTCACTAAATATTTTTAAGACGCGGGTTGATGGGTTTTTGATAAGAGAGGGGATTAAGAGTTATGGGGAGAGGGCGGGAAGGTGGAGCTGAGTCATGACAGATCAGCCATGATCTTACTGAATGGCAGGGCAGGCTCGAAGGGCCAGATGGCCTACTCCTGCTCCTATTTCTTATGTTCTTATGTTCTTAAGACAGAAGCAGATTTTTAAAAAATTTGTTGATGGGATGTGGGCACTGCTGGTTGGGCCAATATTTATTGCCAATCCTTAAGGGCATTTAAGAGTCAACCCCCTTGCTGTGGGTTTGCGGTCACGTGTAGGCCAAGTTTAGATGGCTGGTTTTCTTCCCTAAAAGGCATGAGTGAACCAGACAATAGTTGCACAGTCATCATTGGACTTGTAATTCCAGAATTTTATTGAATTCAAATTTCACCATCTGCTATGGTGTGATTTGAACCTGGGTCCCCAGAGCATAAGCCTGTGTCTCTGGATTACTAGTCCAGTGACCTTAAGATATAGGAGCAAATTAAACCATTCGACCCATCATGTCTGTTCTACCATTCGATCGTGGCTGATACGTTTATCAACCCCGTTTTCCCTTCTTTTTCCCAGAACCATTACCTTACCAATCAAAAACCTATCTCTGATTTAAACACTAATGTAGAGATGCCGGCGTTGGACTGGGGTAAACACAGTAAGAAGTCTCACACCACCAGGTTAAAGTCCAACAGGTTTATTTGATAGTAATCCCACAAGCTTTCAGAAATGGTGTCCCTTCGTAAGGTGTGTGAGCCTTCCACACATCTGACGAAGGAACACCATTTCCAAAAGCTTGTGGGATTACTATCAAATAAACTGGTTGGACTCTAACCTGGTGTTGTTAAACACTGATACCATATGTCACTGTCTCGCTGAGTTCATCTTGGCGTTCCACTTTCCAGTCTCCAATCCCATGTGCTTATCATGTCCACATATCCTTTTAACTTCATTTCCTTCAATGATGAAATGTGCTGCTGTGATAATCCATTGCTCAGCTTCAATACTCCCTGTGTAATACTCTTGGTCCTGAACCTCTTAGTGTTTAATCTTAAAACTATGAGTGTGATTTTCTGGACCCACCGTGGGGGGACCCACTGTGACGGATTTGGCGGACCAGCCAGTAATCCATTGACTTTAATCGGGACTGGAAGATCCCGGAGGAGGGTGGATGTGAAAAATCCCAGTTATGTCTTATTGTTCTAGATTGTCAGTCACTGGGAAACACCATTTGTATCGACCCTCCTCATTCATTCACTGCACTCAAACACCCTTTAACTTCCTCTGTTCCAACAAAAAAACCATCCCCAATTAAATCTGCCTTCATAGCCATACTTCATTAAACCAAGCAACATCCTAGATAGTCTCTGCACATTCTTTTATTCTTTTCCCCCTTGTGTGGTTATCCAACTTCATCTTAAATGTCCAGTCAACCCACCACCCAGCCCCCTGCCCCCACCACCAGAAAGGAGTCTGAGTTGCTATGGCAACATGCATGTCTTTCTACATGTCCGTTTAGTCTATAGGTATGAATTTAAATGACACTGGCTCTAATTTCTATCTTTCAAATAACTAGCCAGCGATCTCCTCCAATCTCACTGCCCATCATAGGTGTGTGTTGGAAGGATTTGCAGCTAGATTCTCAAATTGTTTCATCATTTTATGGCCATCATGGAATGGGACTCAAACCTGGAACCTCAGTCTCAGAGGCAGGGATACCACCCAATGTTCACAAGACAACGTGAAAGTGCAAATGTCACTTACCTATAGAATCTACAATGCAGAAGAAGGCCATTTGGCCCATCAAGCCTGCACTGACAACAATCCCACCTAGGTCCTGTCATAACCCCACATATTTACCCTTCTAATCCTCCTGAAATTAAAGAGCAATTTATCATAGAACATAGAACATTACAGCACAAACAGGCCCTTCAGCCCTCGAGTTGCACCGATCACATCAACCCCACCAATCTATAGACCTTTCTATAACCCCCAATCCCATTAAACCCCATATACTCATCCAGAAGTCTTTTAAAAGACCCCAGCGAGTTCGCCTCCACCACCGATGACGGCAGCCGATTCCATTCACTCACCACACTCTGAGTGAAAAACTTACCCCTAACATCACCTCTGTACTTCCCTCCCCGCACCTTAAATCTGTGTCCTCTCGTAGCGACCATTTCAACCTGGGGAAATAGCCTCTGAGAGTCCACCCTATCTATTCCTCTCAACATTTTATAAACTTCTATCAGGTCGCCTCTCAACCTTCGCCTCTCTAGGGAAAAGAGTCCCAGCTCCCTCAACCTATCTTCATAAGGCATGCCTCCCAGTCCAGGCAACATCCTTGTAAATCTCCTCTGCACCCTTTCAATAGCTTCTACGTCTTTCCTATAGTGAGGCGACCAGAACTGCGCACAGTACTCCAAATGAGGCCTGACAAGGGTCCTATAAAGTTGCAGCATTACCTCCCGACTCCTAAACTCAATCCCTCGATTAATGAAGGCCAGTACACCATACGCCTTCTTGACCACCTCCTCCACCTGCGAGGCCGATTTAAGAGTCCTGTGGACCCGGACCCCGAGATCATGGCTAATCAATCTAACCCGCACATATTTGGACTGTGCGAGGAAACCGGAGCAGCTGGAGGAAACCCAGCAGACACAGGGACAATTTGCAAACTCTACATAGACAGTCACCCGAGGCCGGAATTGAACCTGGGTCCCTGGCACTGTGAGGCAGCAGTGCTAACCACCGTGCTGCCCCTGTATTGAATTTAATTTACCAATTTGCCCTCTGCATTAACTGCCCTCCACCCTTCTTTGAAAGCTAAGGGGCCGAATGGCCTCCTTTTGTTTATGTTCTGCTTTTCTTCTAAACCTGTCACGAGCTCATTAATATCCATCTGTGAGAGCATTGATTTAATTGTCCATCTGCTAACATTCCAGGCTTTCTGCAGAATTGCACCGAAGTGTTGGCCAACATTGTGTCCCTACAGCGGAAAGTAAACTCACAACCTTCTGCCTCAGCAGGCAGCGTGCTATCACTGAGTAAAAGTTAGCCTTGAAAGATCTGTTCCATCTCCAAGAGAGTTTGTTTAACAGATTTCACCATGTATAGCATAGTAAGGTGGAATGGTTTGTATGAAGCCATACATGGCTTCACAAAATGATCCAAACATAGTTTTGCCAAATATCTGGCACAATGAAAGATGGCCAAATAAAGGCAATAGATGTGTCAGTGAATATGTTTCCACTGAATCTGTTTGGACATTTCGCTGCAGTTTATGTGTCCTTCAGCGATCCATGGTGGTAGTGATTGCGTATGTGGTGAGTCCCTGGTCTAAACCAGTGGAGATACTGAGCAGACACTGAGAATGCAAGTTAACCCCTCCTACACTTTCTAAAATCTGCAGAGCTGTGAAGATGCAATGGCCGAGGAGAGGTTAGCCTGCTCACTCTCTTGGCCAGTGCATAACGGAAATAGGCTGAAATGAGTGACATCTAAAATGAATCTACTTTTGGTATGTTTGTGTTTGGCACCTTCAGTAGTAGAGATAATGGCTGGAATTCGCCAATGTTGTACCATCACTGCCAGTGAGAATGGAGAATTTGGCATTAGCCAAATCTCCAATCACAGCAGCGGGACTGGAGAATCCCAGCCATGGATGAGGTCAAAGAATCCCAACCAATGTTTTCACCGCTGATTTTTGAGTGACTGTTAGCAAATAATACATCTCCAGACGGACAGATTTTAACTCAGCCTGTTACATAGATAGGGTGTGCCTCAAGGAAGAACAGACTTGTTTTTTTGGCAAAGATCCAGGCTTAGATCTGGACCCTGACTCTGTTTTTTAAAGGATCATTAACATAGAGTAGGGAATGGTTGTTTCTTGGATTGGGGGAAGGCACAAAATGGGATAGATGAGTGACTCAAGCTTGGGCGGAAAGGACACCATTTAAGAATTTGTAGATGACATAACACTTGGAAGTACAATGAACTGTGAGGAAGATAGTGGAAAACTACAGAAGTAACTACAGAGCAGTGACTCTCATGTCAGGGAAACTATTGAAAAAATTTCTGGAGGAGAGCATTTATCTCCACTTGGAGAGGCAAAGCTTGATCAGGAGTAACCAACATGGCTCCCTCAGAGAGAGGCCATGCCTAACAAGTTTGATTGAATTTTTTACCAGATGTACAGATGAGGGTTGTGCAGTTTGGATTTCAGCAAAAGACTTTGACAAAGTCTTACATGGGAATCTTTCAAAGAAGGCAAATGCACGTGGGAAACAGAGTGATTTGATAAGGGTCAATTCAAAATTGACTGAATTGTGGGAGATAGAGGGTGATGACAGAAGGCTGCTTTAGTAACTGGAAACCAGTGTCCAGTGGCATACCACAAGGATCTGTGCTATGTCCCCTATTATTCGTCAGAATGTTTAGGAGTACATAACTCTCACAACTTCTGTGAGGCCGCAGCTGGAGTACTGTGTGAGGTTCTGGTCACCACATTATAGGAAGGACGTGGTTGTACTGGGAGGATTACAGAGGAGATCCACCAGGGTGCTGCCTCGGATGGAGCATGTAAGTTATGAAGAAAGGTTGGATAGGCTTGGATTATCCTTATTAGAGCAGAGAAGACCGAGGGGGTGACCTGATCAAGATGTACATGAGGGACATGGACAGGGTGGATAAGGGACAGATTTTCTCCTTAGTTGAAAGGTCAGTCAAAGGGGATATAGATTCAAGGTGAGGGGCAGGAGGTTTGAGGGGAATGTAAGGAAAAACATTTTACCCAGAGCACGGTGACAGCCTGGAATGCGCTCCCTGGGAGAGGCAAATTGCTTCACATCCTTTAAAAAGTACCTGGATGAGCACCTGGCACATCATAGCATTCAAGGCTATGGGCCAAGTGCTGGTAAATGGGATTAGGTGGGAGGTCAGGTGTTTCTCAAGTTTGCCGCAGACTTAATGAGCCAAAAGGCCTTTTCTGCACTCCATGATTCTGTGACATTGACTGGTCAAATGGACAAGAATGTGGTGGATTAAATACAATGCAGAGAAGTGTAAGTTGATACATTTGGGTAGATAAATATGGAGAGGCAATGTAAATGAAAAAGGTTCAATTCCAGAGGGACATTCAAAATAGGAGCAAGAGTAGGCCGTTCAGCCCTTTGAATCTGCTCCACCATTCATGGCTGACCTTCTATCTTAACACCATGCCTCTGTACTCTCCCCATATCCCTTGTCACCTTTAGAGTCGAGAAATAAATATATTGTGATTTGGCCTCCAGTGCCTTGTGTGATGGAGATTTTCACAGGTTCACCACCCTCTGACTGAAGACTTTTCTCTCTGTTCAGTTTTAAATGGCCTACATTATATCCTGAGACCGTGACCCCTTTTTCTACATCCTCCCCACCGCCACCACCCCCCACAATACACACACACACACACACACACACACACACACACACAACCAGAGGAAACAACATCCTTCTATCCACACAGTCCAGCTCTGAGGGGAATTCCCAGCCTGGAGTTGGGGGGAGGCAGGAATCACACTTTAGAATACCAAACCATATAATCACAATATAGTGGGCCTTATTTCATGGAGAGTTGTGGACTTCATATTTTTTCAAAAAGTTAGTGACTGCTAGGAGCTAAATTAACATCATTATTTTCAGTTGTTTAAAAAGAGTCTCTGACTCCCCAATTTGGGCTAGTTTAGAGAACAGAATTATTCTGACCAATACACCTAGCCTTACAGCTAGCTCCCACGTGGCTTTTTAACCTAATCCTGTCTAATTTTACAAAATGAATTGTAAGCATCCCAGGCCATGTACTGTGTTCTGATGATTCAGTGTCAGCTATGTAACTTGATAAAGTACTGTATGCATAAAGTAGTTGTGTCATTTGTCCCAAAAACTTTAACAGATGTGGGAAATATCAGTTTAAAAAAACTAGTCTGCTGTGGACTCTCAATTCTAATTTAAAATTCCCCAGTATCTCTATGTGTTATGGAAGATTAACAGAAAATTCCTTCAGAGACATAAACATGTGTAAACCATTCAGAATTATTTGACCAGCTTGGAGATAAGGTTCTGTAGTTGGGGACTTTGATATAAAGACACAATTTGGAAAGAAGCTGCTGGAAGAGACATTTACACAGAAGCACAATTTTTAATATCAACGTGGCACAGTCAGCACTGCTGCCTCACAGTGGGTCAGCACTGCGGCCTCACAGTGGGTCAGCACTGCGGCCTCACAGTGAGTTAACACTGCGGCCTCACAGTGAGTTAACACTGTGGCCTCACAGTGGGTTAACACTGCGGCCTCACAGTGGGTTAACACTGCGGCCTCACAGTGGGTTAACACTGCTGCCTCACAGTGGGTTAACACTGCGGCCTCACAGTGGGTTAACACTGCGGCCTCACAGTGGGTTAACACTGCTGCCTCACAGTGGGTTAACACTGCGGCTTCACAGTGGGTTAACACTGCGGCCTCACAGTGGGTTAACACTGCGGCTTCACAGTGGGTTAACACTGCGGCCTCACAGTGGGTTAACACTGCGGCCTCACAGTGGGTTAACACTGCGGCCTCTCAGTGGGTTAACACTGCGGCCTCACAGTGGGTTAACACTGCTGCCTCACAGTGGGTCAACACTGCGGCCTCACAGTGGGTTAACACTGCTGCCTCACAGTGGGTTAACACTGCGGCCTCACAGTGGGTTAACACTGCGGCCTCACAGTGGGTTAACACTGCGGCCTCTCAGTGGGTTAACACTGCGGCCTCACAGTGGGTTAACACTGCGGCCTCACAGTGGGTTAACACTGCTGCCTCACAGTGGGTCAACACTGCGGCCTCACAGTGGGTTAACACTGCTGCCTCACAGTGGGTCAACACTGCGGCCTCACAGTGGGTTAACACTGCTGCCTCACAGTGGGTTAACATTGCAGCCTCACAGTGGGTTAACACTGTGGCCTCACAGTGGGTTAACACTGCGGCCTCACAGTGGGTTAACACTGCGGCCTCACAGTGGGTTAACACTGCGGCCTCACAGTGGGTTAACACTGCGGCCTCACAGTGGGTCAGCACTGCGGCCTCACAGTGGGTCAACACTGCGGCCTCACAGTGGGTTAACACTGCTGCCTCACAGTGGGTCAACACTGCGGCCTCACAGTGGATTAACACTGCTGCCTCACAGTGGGTCAACACTGCGGCCTCACAGTGGGTTAACACTGCTGCCTCACAGTGGGTTAGCACTGCGGCCTCACAGTGGGTTAACACTGCGGCCTCACAGTGGGTTAACACTGCGGCCTCACAGTGGGTTAACACTGCTGCCTCTCAGTGAGTTAACACTGCGGCCTCACAGTGGGTTAACACTGCGGCCTCACAGTGGGTTAACACTGCGGCCTCACAGTGGGTTAACACTGCGGCCTCACAGTGGGTTAACACTGCGGCCTCACAGTGGGTCAGCACTGCGGCCTCACAGTGGGTTAACACTGCGGCCTCACAGTGGGTTAGCACTGCGGCCTCACAGTGGGTCAACACTGCAGCCTCACAGTGGGTCAACACTGCGGCCTCACAGTGGGTTAACACTGCGGCCTCACAGTGGGTTAACACTGCGGCCTCACAGTGGGTTAACACTGCAGCCTCACAGTGGGTTAACACTGCTGCCTCACAGTGGGTTAACACTGCTGCCTCACAGTGGGTTAACACTGCTGCCTCACAGTGGGTTAACACTGCGGCCTCACAGTGGGTTAACACTGCGGCCTCACAGTGGGTTAACACTGCTGCCTCACAGTGGGTTAACACTGCGGCCTCACAGTGGGTTAACACTGCTGCCTCACAGTGGGTTAACACTGCGGCCTCACAGTGGGTTAACACTGCGGCCTCACAGTGGGTTAACACTGCGGCCTCACAGTGGGTCAGCACTGCGGCCTCACAGTGGGTCAACACTGCAGCCTCACAGTGGGTTAACACTGCGGCCTCACAGTGGGTTAACACTGCGGCCTCACAGTGGGTTAACACTGCGGCCTCACAGTGGGTTAACACTGCAGCCTCACAGTGGGTTAACACTGCTGCCTCACAGTGGGTCAACACTGCGGCCTCACAGTGGGTTAACACTGCGGCTTCACAGTGGGTTAACACTGCGGCCTCACAGTGGGTTAACACTGCGGCCTCACAGTGGGTTAACACTGCGGCCTCTCAGTGGGTTAACACTGCGGCCTCACAGTGGGTTAACACTGCTGCCTCACAGTGGGTCAACACTGCGGCCTCACAGTGGGTTAACACTGCTGCCTCACAGTGGGTTAACACTGCGGCCTCACAGTGGGTTAACACTGCGGCCTCACAGTGGGTTAACACTGCGGCCTCTCAGTGGGTTAACACTGCGGCCTCACAGTGGGTTAACACTGCTGCCTCACAGTGGGTCAACACTGCGGCCTCACAGTGGGTTAACACTGCTGCCTCACAGTGTGTCAACACTGCGGCCTCACAGTGGGTTAAAATCTGCGGCCTCACAGTGGGTTAACACTGCGGCCTCACAGTGGGTTAACACTGCGGCCTCACAGTGGGTTAACACTGCGGCCTCACAGTGGGTTAACACTGCGGCCTCACAGTGGGTCAGCACTGCGGCCTCACAGTGGGTCAACACTGCGGCCTCACAGTGGGTTAACACTGCTGCCTCACAGTGGGTCAACACTGCGGCCTCACAGTGGATTAACACTGCTGCCTCACAGTGGGTCAACACTGCGGCCTCACAGTGGGTTAACACTGCTGCCTCACAGTGGGTTAGCACTGCGGCCTCACAGTGGGTTAACACTGCGGCCTCACAGTGGGTTAACACTGCGGCCTCACAGTGGGTTAACACTGCGGCCTCACAGTGGGTTAACACTGCGGCCTCACAGTAGGTCAACACTGCGGCCTCACAGTGGGTTAACACTGCGGCCTCACAGTGGGTTAACACTGCGGCCTCACAGTGGGTTAACACTGCGGCCTCACAGTGGGTTAACACTGCGGCCTCACAGTGGGTTAACACTGCGGCCTCACAGTGGGTTAACACTGCGGCCTCACAGTGGGTTAACACTGCTGCCTCACAGTGGGTTAACACTGCGGCCTCACAGTGGGTTAACACTGCGGCCTCACAGTGGGTTAACACTGCGGCCTCACAGTGGGTTAACACTGCTGCCTCTCAGTGAGTTAACACTGCGGCCTCACAGTGGGTTAACACTGCGGCCTCACAGTGGGTTAACACTGCGGCCTCACAGTGGGTTAACACTGCGGCTTCACAGTGGGTTAACACTGCGGCCTCACAGTGGGTTAACACTGCGGCCTCACAGTGGGTTAACACTGCGGCCTCACAGTGGGTCAGCACTGCAGCCTCACAGTGGGTCAACACTGCGGCCTCACAGTGGGTTAACACTGCGGCCTCACAGTGGGTTAACACTGCGGCCTCACAGTGGGTTAACACTGCGGCCTCACAGTGGGTTAACACTGCAGCCTCACAGTGGGTTAACACTGCTGCCTCACAGTGGGTTAACACTGCTGCCTCACAGTGGGTTAACACTGCGGCCTCACAGTGGGTTAACACTGCGGCCTCACAGTGGGTTAACACTGCGGCCTCACAGTGGGTTAACACTGCGGCCTCACAGTAGGTCAACACTGCGGCCTCACAGTGGGTTAACACTGCGGCCTCACAGTGGGTTAACACTGCGGCCTCACAGTGGGTTAACACTGCGGCCTCACAGTAGGTCAACACTGCGGCCTCACAGTGGGTTAACACTGCGGCCTCACAGTGGGTTAACACTGCGGCCTCACAGTGGGTTAACACTGCGGCCTCACAGTGGGTTAACACTGCTGCCTCACAGTGGGTTAACACTGCGGCCTCACAGTGGGTTAACACTGCTGCCTCATAGTGGGTTAACACTGCGGCCTCACAGTGGGTTAACACTGCGGCCTCACAGTGGGTTAACACTGCGGCCTCACAGTGGGTTAACACTGCGGCCTCACAGTGGGTTAACATTGCGGCCTCACAGTGGGTTAACACTGCGGCCTCACAGTGGGTCAACACTGCGGCCTCACAGTGGGTTAACACTGCGGCCTCACAGTGGGTTAACACTGCGGCCTCACAGTGGGTTAACACTGCGGCCTCACAGTGGGTTAACACTGCGGCCTCACAGTGGGTTAACACTGCGGCCTCACAGTGGGTTAACACTGCGGCCTCACAGTGGGTTAACACTGCGGCCTCACAGTGGGTTAACATTGCGGCCTCACAGTGGGTTAACACTGCGGCCTCACAGTGGGTTAACACTGCAGCCTCACAGTGGGTTAACACTGCAGCCTCACAGCGCCAGGGACCTGGATTCTATGTGGAGTCACTTCGATCACTGTGTATGTGGAGTTTGCACATTCTCCCCGTGTCTGCATGGGTTTCCTCCGGGTGCTCCAGTTTCCTTCCACACTCCAAAGATGTGCTGGTTAGGTGGATTGGCCACGCTGAAACTGACCATTCGTGCCAGGGGACTTGCAGGATAAATGCATGAGCATGAGGTTATGGGGATAGGGCCTGGGTGGGATTGTGATCAGTGCAGCCTTGATGGGCCGAATGGCCTCCTTGTGTACTGTAAGGATTCTATGATCCAACAGTGCAGTTTGGAAATTGGGAAAAATGCTGATTGGAATTTCTTCCACAAGCTCCATTAACGATTCCAGTGATAAACCCGGGCATTAGCAGGAGCCTTAAAATGTGAAACATTGTTCAGATTAAACTTGCTGACAGTACAAATATATTTAAAGATCAGAGTGATTGTGTAAACCAGTGCCTCCAGCTTGTTACAGCACTCACAGGAACATTGCTGCAGGCACCAGTGGATCCTGGGATCCCTGTATTTGTATCATTCACATCTGAGCTATTTTAATGGCATTAATTAGCTTTTAGGAATTCATGTTTGTGCCAAAGGCAGAAACTTACACATATTAACTCTGAAAATATTAAGGCTTCAATATTCAGATCTGTACCCAGACATCAGGCGCGATCAGTCCAAAGATGTGTGGGTTAGGTTCATTGGCTATGCTAAAATTGCCCCTTAGTGTCCTGGGATGTGTAGGTTAGAGGGATTAGCAGGTAAATGTGTAGGGATATGGGGATAGGGTCTGGGTGGGATTGTGTTCGGTGCAGACTCGATGGGCCGAAGGGCCTGTTTCTGCACTGTAGGGTTCTATGTTCTATGTAGGGTTCTATCTTTACTGGCCATTCACTCTCTGCTGCCGCTCGATAGACAGGGGAATTCTGATAGCCAAGGGAATTAAGGGTTATGGGGAGAGAGCGGGAAAGTGGAACTGAGCCACAACAGATCAGCCATGATCTTATTGAATGGCGGGGCAGGCTCGAAGGGCTGGATGGCCGACTCCTGCTCCTATTTCTTATGTTCGAGTGAAGACAGATGATTTGGCACCAGCCAATTCTCCGTTCATTGCAGTGGGATGGGAAAGTCCTGCCACTGTGAATGGCTTTACGATTCTGCCATTGTGTGTGAGTTGGAAAGCTATAGAGTGGGCAGATCGCTCAGTTAGTGTCCCATGCTGAGTTGGTGCACAGACTGACATTTTGGACTTTGTATGCAGAGGTGAACTTGTGCTTTAGGAGGCCCTGCGCTGTCTGTTACAGCAGGACCCCCTCCCAATGATTCACTGTCAGCCCCCTGGTGACATGGCAGCTGGCCCAGTGTGGGTCTAACCAACGCCCTCATCTACCCAGCACTGGCCTGCGATTGAGTCACCCCTCCATCTGATCCCCTTGATAACCTAAGCTTCATCAAGCTTCCAGGTGTATCGGTGACTCACTGGCTACCTGTCTGCTGCTGCTGGCAACCTGGCTTGGCCTCTGCTCTCACCTGAACCCAGTCCTTCTCACTTTCAGCCCTGGCATCTGCTGTCGGTCTCATTGATCCAGCTGCCCAGCCCTCTCTCTCGTTCCTGGTGTGTGTGCTCACTCTCTCGCCTGGACCCGGTCCAGTTGCCCAGCCCTTTCTCTCTCAGCCTTGGCCTGGGTTCTCAGTCTCACCAGTCCAGCTGCACCTAGCCGTCACACACACACACACACACACACACACACACACACACTCACACACACACACACACACACACACACACACACACACACACACACACACACACACACCTCTGGCCTCTGCTCTTGCCAGTCCAGTTGCGAAGCCCTCTGTCTTTCAGCCCTGGCCGCTGCTCCCTGCAAACCACACAAATTCAGAGTTCCCAGGCTCTGATTGGTGCTCCAATAGCCACCTCTCAGTATGAGACCCCTCACTGTTCAGGGCCTCGTGCCTCAGCACTGTGTATTTCATTGTAAGTCCACCTCTGCTCATAGGTCCTGTTTAATACACACACTGTAAAAAGTCTGACAACACCAGGTTTTAGTCCAACCTATTTATTTGATAATATCCTCACAAGCTTTCGGGATTTCCCCTCTTCGTCAGGTGAATGGAGAGTTCTGGCCTCAGACAGAGCATATAAAGCACAGACAGTTTAGAGATTACTGATTAGAATGTGATTAGAATCTCTAAACTGTCTGTGCTTTATATGCTCTGTCTGAGGCCAGAACTCTCCATTCACCTGACGAAGGGGCAGTCCCCCCGAAAGCTTGTGAGAATATTATCAAATAAATCGGTTGGACTAAAACCTGGTGTTGTCAGACTTTTTACTGTGTTTACGCCAGTCCAACGCCGGCAAACCCACATCGTAATACACACACGGCCAGACATGTACTGAGCTGCTCGGCTATGTAAGGGGATCACAAAGCAACTTTCAGATAAAGTGCTCTTGACTTTATATTCCTGCTGTAACATCAGTGAAAATCCTGTATCTTGTGTTTGTCGGAGTTGACAGAAGGTTTTTCAATCAGAGAGGAATCATGCTGCACCTTTGGAAGGAGTGGATTTGAAAGGTCTCTGAGCAATAAGCCAGTCATGGAGGATGGAGCTGGAGTCTCTCTAGGGATGCAGCATGTTAGCAGAGAGGGGAAGCTGTTTGCAGGGGGGGAGGAGGACAATTAACGTTTCTGCCTGGGATGTTCAGAGAGCCCCTCTCTTACATTCATCTCAGCCTGAAGCTGCACTTTGGCATGGCTTCACCAAGGAAATGTTCACTGAACCATTCCAGCTCTTCCAACTAGGCTTACAACTGTAGAACAAGGCAAAGTGTGGCACTGCCACTGTCTGACACGGTCACAGCAGTCCTCAAATTCTATGCTGGCAGATTCTGCCATATTGCAGCTGGCAACATCACCAATGCTTCTCAGTTCACTATTGCACTCGTTGCGTTGGAGAGTTAATAGAGGGCTTGTGCAGAAGAAGACAGAACTGAATTGCCTCCTCCCTAACCACAGAGAAGCAGGGAGAGCAAGCATGTGGTTTTGCCAGGGTAACAAGATTGCCATGATGTGGAGATGCCGGCGTTGGACTGGGGTAAACACAATAAGAAGTCTCACAACACAAGGTTTATTTGGTAGTAAATGCCACTAGCTTTCGGAGCGCTGCTGATGAGTCCTGTTAAATACACACTGAAGGCAGCACTCTGAAAGCTGGTGGTGTTTATTACCAAATAAACCTGTCGGACTTTAACCTGGTGTTGTGAGACTTCTTATTGTGTTAACAAGATTGCCAAGCAGTGAGCCATGGATTGCGGATGGGTGGTTCTGTGGGTTTCACATCTCAATGTGGGGGTGTACTGATAAAGATTCCACTCCCTGTAAGTATAGTTGGTCTGTGGTCACTCATTGGTGAATGTGGCCATCACATTGGTGAATTCCCACTATCGTGTTGTGATTTATTCTTTTTTATTATTATTTATGATTATATTATTTATTTATTATTGTCACATGTATTGGTATACAGTATTGTTTGCTGCACTCTATACAGATGAAACATATTGTTCATAGAGTACATAGGCGAGAAGGAAAGGAGAAGGTGCAGAATGTAGTATTACAGTGGTAGCTATGGTGTAGAGAAAGATCAACTCAATATAAGGTTGATGCATTTACTTTGTCACTCAGTTGTTTCCATCGTATTTGAAGCAAAGGTTGGTTTCTCAAAGACAAGATTTACCCATTGTTCATGTAATTAAAGCCCACAGCTTTCAAACAGCTCACCTGTAGTGGAGCTGGTTACACTAGGGTTGAATATCAGTAAGTGACTACAAAAGTAACACAACAGGAGTGTGTTAACCCAGTTCTTGAACCTGTTGGAGATTTAAGTGCAGAAAGTGCACAAGAAAGAGAGCCTCTTCCCTAATGGGGCAGGAGGATCTCAAGACAGACACCGAAAAGGCAGAGGAGCAAGTTGTCATTGCAGTCAATGCAAGCAGCCTAAGCTCAAGGGCCTGGATAATGTGCCAAAAACCCCTCACCAGTGGCCAACACCTTACACCACATTTATTCCCTGGAGTTCAGAAGAAGGAGGAGGTGGAAAGATCTCACAGAAATCTATAAAATCTTAACAGGACCTGACAAGATGCAGAAAGGATATTCCTGGTGATGGGGTTGTCCAGAACCAGAGGTCACAGTCTAGGGATAGAGGGTAAACCTTTTAGGACTGAGATGAGAAGTTTCCTCATGCAGAGAGGGGTCAGCCTGTGAAATTCACTACCACAGAAAGCAGGCAAGGCCAGGAAAGTGAATGTTTTCAAGAAGCAGCTGGCTTTGGTCCTTGGGGCAAAAGGCATCAAAGAATCTTTGGGGGGGTGGGGGAGGCTGGTTTAGGCAAAGAACAAAGAACAAAAATCAGCCGGGGAAACAGGCCCCCCGGCCCAGCAGCCCGGCTGTTGTGTTGGATGATCAGCCATGATCATAATGAATAGCGGAGCAGGATCACAGGGCTCAATGGCCTCTCCGGCTCCTATTTTCGGTGTTTCTGAGTTCATAGAGATGACAATGAAGTCCCATTGCCTGCATTACACACCATCTGCCATCAATCAGATGCTGCGGTGATGAACTGGGGAAGATGAGCTTTGTCATTTTTCCCAGTCCAGAAGGAACAAGCTGTGAAGGAATTCAGGATCACAATCATCCTCACAGTCATCGGCAGTGCCATCCTAACCCTCCTCTGAGGCTGGAGATCAGATTAAGAGATGGCAGGGTTTAATGACCGTGTGTTTTGTGAATCCTAGATGCCAAATACACTGCTTCTGACATGGGGCTGGTAGAAGTGCTTCTAGAAGGTGAATAAGACTGACAGCTCTTCTCTTTCTCCCCCCCCCTTCCTGTGTGAGCCGCCTTGTTTGCTGCCTCTGTTCAATGTCTCTCATGCACAACTATAATCCCCATGACTGGGAGCAAGTGATGTGCTCACAGTCTCTTGCAGTCACACTGTCTTTCTCATGTGCAGACTCTACCAACCCCTCCAAATACCAGGCACTCCCACAAATCCAAACAGTGTAAAGTTCTTTAATAACAAACTTGCAAGTTGGTGAAGATCCCTATAAATAATGCTGATGGCAGGTCCTTTGTGCTGTTAAATGCATATTCAGCTGTGCGTGTTTAAAAGAGGCATTAACTAGAGCAAGGAAGTCCCATCTTGTCCATTTGGCATCATATCGCCTTTAGCCGCTCACAAATGTCACAACCTGCTTACTCTACCTTCTTTTGGTGCACACATAGAGTCATAAGGGTTTACAGAATGGAAACAGGCCCTTCGGGTCAACTTGTCCATGCCACCCTTTGTTTTTGAAACACGTAAGCTAATCCCAATTGCACACATTTGGCCCTTATCCCTCTATACCCATCTTACCCATGTAATTGTCTAAATGCTTTTTAAAAGACAAAATTTCCACCTCTACTACTACCTCTGGCAGCTTGTTCCAGACACTCACCACCCTTTGTGTGAAAAAATTGCCTCTCTGGACACTTTTGTATCTCTCCCTTCTCATCTTAAACCTATGCCCTCTAGTTTTAGACTCCCCTATCTTTGGGAAAAGTTATTGACTATCTAGCTAATCTGTGTCCCTCATTATTTTATACACCTCTATAAGATTACCCCTCAGCCTCCTACGCTCCAGAGGAAAAAGTCCCAGTCTATCCAGCCCCTCCTTACTTAATCCATCAAGTCCTGGTAGCACCCTAGTAAATCTTTTCTGTGCTCTTTCTAGTTTAATAATATCCTTCCTATCATAGGGTGTATTGTACGCAGTATTTCAAGTGTGGCCTTACCGTTGTCTTGTACAACTTCAACAAGACGTCCCAACTCCTGTATTCAATGTTCTGACCAATGAAACCAAGCATGCCGAATGCCTTCTTCACCACTCTGTCCACCTGTGACTCCACTTTCAAGGAGCTATGAACCTGTACCCCTAGATCTCTTTATTCTGTAACTCTCCCCAATGCCCTACCATTGACTGAGTAAGTCCTACCCTGGTTCAATCTACCAAAATGCATCACCTCGCAATTGTCTAAATTAAACTCCATTTGCCATTCGTCAGCTCACTGGCCCAATTGGTCAAGATCCCTTTGCAATCGGAGATAACTTTCTTCACTGTCCACTATGCCACCAATTTTAGTCATCCAAATCATTAATATAAATGACAAATAGGCCTCCAGTTTGAAAAACAACTTTCTACTATCACTGGCTTCTGTCAAGAAGCCAATTTTGTACCATTTTACATAGAACCCTACAGTGCAGAAACAGGCCCTTCGGCCCATCGAGTCTGCACCGAACACAATCCCACCCAGACCCTATCCTCATATCCCTACACATTTACCTGCTAATCCCTCTAACCTACACATCCCAGGACACTAAGGGGCAATTTTAGCATAGCCAATGAACCTAACCCGCACATCTTTGGACTGTGGGAGGAAACCGGAGCACCCGGAGAAAACCCACGCAGACACGAGGAGAATGTGCAAACTCCACACAGGCAGTGACCCGAGCCGGGAATCGAACCCAGGACCCTGGAGCTGTGAAGCAGCAGTGCTAACCACTGTGCTACCGTGCCAATTTAGATACCTCACCCTGAATCCCGTGAGATTTAACTTTATGCAACAATCTACCATGCGGCACTTTGTCAAAGTTCTTGCTAAAGTCCATGTAGACAACGTCAACTGCATTGTCCTCATCTATATCCCTTCAAAAAACTCAATCAAATTTGTGAGATTTGATTTTCCACTCATAATGCCATGCTGACTGTCCCTAATCAGTCCTTGCCTGTAGATCCCGTCTTTCAAAATACCTTCCAACAATTTACCCACCACAGATGTGAGGCTCACTGGCCTGTAGTTCCCAGGCTTTTCCCTGCAGCCCTTTTTAAACAAAGGCACAACATTTGCCACCCTCCAATCTTCAGGCACCTCACCCGTGACAATCAGTGATTCAGATATCTTGGCTCGGGGACCCACAATTTCCTCCCTAGCCTCCCACAATGCCCTGGGATACACTTCATCAGGTCCTGGGGATTTATCTATCTTGGTGCGCTTTAAGACTTCCAGCACCTCCTTCTCTGTAATATGTACACTCCTCAAGACATCACTATTCATTTCTCCAAGTTCCCTAACATCCATGCTTTTCTCAACAGTAAATACTGATGAGAAATATTCATTTAGGATCTCACCCATCTCTTGTGGATCCGCACATAGGTGACCTTGTTGATCTTTAAGAGGCCCTACTCTCTCCCTTGTTACTCTTTTGCCCTTTGTGTATTTGTAGAAGCTCTTTGAATTCTCCTTTGCCTTATCTGCCAAAACAATCTTGTGTCCCTTTTTGCCCTCCTGATTTCTCTCTTTACTGTTACATCCCCTATATTCTTGAAGGGATTCACTTGATCCCAGGTGCCTATGTGTGTCATGTGCCTCTTTCTTCTTCTTGACCAGGGCATCAATATCCTCAGTCATCCAGAGTTCCCTAATCCTGTCAGCCTTGCCTTTCACTCTAAGAGGAATGTGTTTACTCTGAACACTGGTTAACACACTTTTGAAAGTGTGCCACACGAGTCTATAAAACCACACTCATGTCCCCAACAAGGTGATCTGCCCCAGAAATGGGTGAATATAGTGGAGCTGCCAGTCTACTACTGAAGTACCAACTGTGGTGGCACAATGTAATACTAAAGCAGAAAGTGTGACTTGTTTCGAAGGGAATGGGATACGTATTTGGGAAGATATCAGGAAAACGTTATGGAGATGGACTTAAAGGAAATAACAGAGTTCAAAAGCTAGCAAGGGCACATGCTGATTCAACCCTTTTCTGTGCTTTGATTTTTGACTCCGTTCATTGTCAGCTAAATTTATTTTCAAATTGAAAACAGTACCGGCAACAAGTTGGACCCTATCGAAAAACAGAACACTCCTTTAGAAGTAACCATTAAATTTTAGAATCCCTACAGTGCAGAAGGCCATTCAGTCCATCAAGTCTGCACTGACTCTCTGCCCTATCCCTGGAACAGTAAAAAGTCTGACAACACCAGGTTTTAGCATCATGACTAACCCTGGAACCCCATTCATTTACTAACCTACCCAACCTACACGCGGGAGGAAACCGGAACACCCAGAGGAAACCCACGCAGACACGGGGAGAACGTGCAAACTTCATACACCCAGTGACCCAAGGCCGGAATTGAACCTGGGTCCCTGGCGCTATGAGGCAGCAGTGCTAACTATGCCACCAAATGTTTGAATAATTCAAATATCCACAAATGTTATCAACAAATACATTCCTTTAATGGTAGCAGTTGTTTCTGATGGATTCATGTTTGCTTACATTGAATAATGAAAACCGCAATGAAGGAAAATAAGACCTCCTAATTTGGACTTTTATTTTGAAGTTACTGCTCAGCCCCCAGGCTTGGTGCTGAACACACACAGTCCAGGAGCTGGGCAGGAACAGTTTGGAAGCTGCCGTCAGCTCAGCAGTTTTTTTAATGCTTCGCAGTGTTTCTCTTTTCATCCTTTGGTCCTATTACTGAGCATCAGGTTAGGAAATAGCTGGACACCACAGTAGCTGGAGACTCGTTTATAAGGGCTGTTAAAAAGAAAGGTGAGTAGTTAAGAGTTGTTTTAATAAGTTGCTGGCTTTTTATCGAGCATTATTATGTGAGAGTTGTTGGTCATTTCGAGTCTTTCCTTTGCTTGGGACATGTGAGGAGAGGTCAGGATTTTCAATTGAAAACTCATTCTTGAACTAAAGGTACCTGCCTTTAATATTTATTTGATTTTCTGTCAAGTAGCCAACCCCTGTAAAGTAGCCAACTGGCCATAATAATGCACAAAGTGAATACTCTACATTCCCAGACCAAGAAACTAAAGAATGACATTTTTGGCTTTGAACTGATGAAGGGCAAAATGTAATGTTGGGTAATGAGTTCCAGAAGGTGAGTACATTTGGGGTCATTGACAAGTATTGGCCATTGAAAGTAAGAGAATGTTTTGTGTGTCTAGACGGTAACTGTAGTCTAGGATTTTTATATTGCATAGTTTTACAGTGCCACACATGCTACCATGTGAGTGAACTAAGGCATTACAGGAATGAGTATAATTAGTACATTTTGGAATATCTTAAGAGGGCAATATTTCTCGTCAAGCATATAGAGATGTTAACAAGGCGTGTAGACTATTTCATACAGCCACAGTCTCCTGCTGTGTGACATCATTCTGTGATGTTGGGAGACCTCGGCACAATGTGTGGCTCAGTTCGGTTCTCAGGACTTGAAGCAAGCAGTCATAGCTGCTGTATTTTTTTAAAGGCTGATGAATCAAAGTGGGGTAATTGCAGCCTATTAACCTAAAATGCATAACAAGTAAAATTACTCTGAGGAGTTAGATTTGAGGAAGATTGCAATTGAGAAGAATGAGCTGTGTCAGAGTTCAGCAATACAGAAAGCGCTGGGAAAGAGCAACAAAATTACCTCGAGGGTAAAGGGGTGAACTGTTAGGAAACATTAGTAAAGCACATGCACAACAGTTCAGAAAGAATGCAGTTAAGAGAGTTTGTCTCCGAAACATGAGCAATATTAAATAGCAGAGAAAACATGACCTCAGAATATTAACTCAATAAAGCCACTCAACGGGGACAGAGAAAGAAAATGTTGAGGTCAGCCAAGATACAGTTAGAAGCTGAGATGGACAGTTAGGGTACAAGATGAATGAGGTTGGGTAAACATTAAGATGCTAAAGGGATTAGGTTTAATGGAAAGTTTGGGTATTGAAAGAATGCAATTCAGTGGGAAGTTTGGGTCAGTTTGATGTTACTTTGACTGAGGGTTTTGGACCCAAATCATACTGCGAAAACTTAAGTGCACTAATCTAGGATGAAGCTCCAGTGCATTGTTGAAGGCACAGTCTCTCAGATGTGATGTCAAACCGAAATCCTGCCTGTCTTCTTGACTGGATGTTAAAGAATCCATGGAACTATGTGGAAGATGATGTGGTTAAGAAGGCGTATGGTGTACTGGCCTTCATCAATCGAGGGATTGAGTTTAGGAGTCGGGAGATAATGCTGCAGCTTTATAAGATCCTGGTCAGACCCCGCTTGGAGTACTGTGCGCAGTTCTGGTCGCCTCACTACAGGAAGGATGTGGAAGCTATTGAGAGGGTGCAGAGGAGATTTACAAGGATGTTGCCTGGATTGGGAGCCATGCCTTATGAGGATAGGTTGAGGGAGCTCAGTCTTTTCTCCCTGGAGAGACAAAGGATGAGAGGTGACCTGATAGAGGTATATAAGATGATGAGAGGTATAGATACGGTGGATTCTCAGAGGCTTTTTCCCAGGGCTGAAATAGCTGCCACAAGAGGACACAGGTTTAAGGTGCTGGGGAGCAGGTACAGAGGAGATGTCAGGGTAAGTTTTTCACTCAGAGGGTGGTGGGTGAGTGGAATCGGCTGCCGTCGGTGGTGGTAGAGGCGAACTCGCTGGAGTCTTTTAAGAGACTTCTGGATGAGGACATGGGGTTTAATGGGATTGGGGGTTATAGATAGGCCTGGTAGATAGGGATATGATCGGCGCAACTTGTGGGCCAAAGGGCTTGTTTGTGCTATAGTTTTTCTATGTTCTATGTTCTCACTGTCTTATTCTGATAGTGCTGGGGAGCAGGTACAGAGGAGATGTCAGGGTAAGTTTTTCACTCAGAGGGTGGTGGGTGAGTGGAATCATGATTCCACTCACCCACCAATGATGTGGGTATGCCGGCGTTGGACTGGCGTAAACACAGTAAAAAGTCTGACAACATCAGGTTTTACGTTATTCTGATAGTACCACCAGATGCTGCCTTTCATCGACATACACGACAACTGGTTCTGAAGCTAGGGGCTATTTACACAGTGAAGCACCCAGCGGACACAGCATGTGTGTCTGGAGTTTGCTGTGTTTCTGTGGCAACATTTTTCAACCAAGTAAAACCTTTAACATATGTAAACATCTGTAAGCACATCACAGTGACAATAGGGAAAGATTGCCTGTGTTAAGGAACTATATTAATGCTAGTTATGAAGGACTGCAGCTGACTGAAGACACACTATTGTGCAGATGCATTTCCAAGAATTGTTTGCAAAATATGACTGGGTGAAAATCTCCCCTCAAGGGATTCGGTTTCTAACCATCGCTCACATTGATTAGCCTCCATAATCTTCACTCTTTAAGTCATTGTCCTTGCAAAGTACCTGATGATCTGTTGTCTTGACTTGACTTTATTTTAATTCATATGTATCAATATATTGGAGAATCTTTTTTATGCCCAGAGTAAAAGTAGTAGAAGTGTTGATGTTTAGTTATATCACGTGGTGTCTATTTTCCCCAAAGTTTTGGGGAGGAGAAAAATGACAAGTTTAATGTGTGTACGGTATTATTAGTGTGTAACTCACACGGTAACTTGTGGTGAGGAGGAAATATATTATGAGTTGCAAATTGCCACAAATTGTTTGAAAATTTGCACCTCTCCAC
This sequence comes from Prionace glauca, assembly GCA_037974335.1. Lineage (NCBI taxonomy): Eukaryota > Metazoa > Chordata > Chondrichthyes > Carcharhiniformes > Carcharhinidae > Prionace > Prionace glauca. The sequence goes on from CM075737.1 coordinate 59,372,127, forward strand.
TGTTATCCTCACAAAAACCAGATCTTACTGTCAGCTTCTGTTGAGTTTCAAAAAATCAGAGTTGAAACAATTTAAACCAGGTGCCAATTTAAGCCAGACCAGGTGCTAGACTTGGAAGTTGGTGTGCATTTTGGTGATAGTGACCACAATTCGGTTACGTTCACCTTAGTGATGGAAAGGGATAGGCATGAACCTCGGGTCAGTAGTTTTAGCTGGGGCAAGGGTAATTATGAGGCTATTAGGAGAGAATTAGGAAGCATAGGTTGGACTAGGAGATTACAGGGACTGGGAACGTCTGAAATGTGGAGCTTTTACAAGGAGCAGCTACTGCGAGTCCGTGATAGGTATGTCCCTGTCAGGCAAGGAGGAATTGGTAGGGCTAGGGAACCGTGGTGCACCAAAAAAGTTTTCTCGTTGGTTAAGAGGAAAAAGGAGGCTTATGTTCGGATGAGACATGAGGGCTCGGGTAGTGCACTAGAAAACTTTAGATTGGCTAGGAGGGAGTTGAAGAGTGAGCTAAGAAGGGCTAAAAGAGGACATGAGAAGACTTTGGCTGATAGTGTTAAGGAGAATCCTAAGGCGTTCTATAGGTATGTCAAGAACAGAAGGTTGGTTAGGGCAAGATTAGGGCCAGTTATAGACAGCAGAGGGAAGTTATGTGTGGAACCGGAGGAGATTGGAGAGGCATTGAACCAATATTTCTCTTCGGTGTTCACGCAGGGGGACATGGATATAGCTGAGGAGGACACTAGATTGCAGGAGAGTAGAATTGACAGTGTTGCAGTTGATAAGGAGGATGTGCTAGATATTCTGGAGGGTCTGAAAATAGATAAGTCCCCTGGTCCGGATGAGATTTACCCCAGGATTCTCTGGGAGGCAAGAGAAGTGATTGCAGAGCCTCTGGCTCTGATCTTCAGGTCGTCGTTGGCCTCTGGTATAGTACCGGAAGATTGGAGGTTAGCGAATGTTGTCCCATTGTTTAAGAAGGGGAACAGAGACTTCCCCGGGAATTATAGACCGGTGAGTCTCACTTCTGTTGTGGGCAAGATTTTAGAAAAAATTATTCGGGATAGGATTTATAGTTATTTGGAGAGTAATGAATTGATTGGAGATAGTCAGCATGGTTTTGTGGCGGGTAGGTCGTGCCTTACTAACCTTATTGAGTTTTTTGAGAAAGTGACCAAAGAGGTGGATAGGGGTAAGGCAGTTGATGTGGTGTATATGGATTTTAGCAAGGCGTTTGATAAGGTTCACCATGGTAGGCTTCTGCAGAAAATGCAGATGTATGGGATTGGGGGTGATCTAGGTAATTGGATCAGGAATTGGCTAGCAGATAGGAGACAGAGAGTGGTGGTTGATGGGAAATATTTGTCATGGAGTTCGGTTACAAGTGGTGTGCCTCAGGGATCTGTTTTGGGGCCACTGCTGTTTGTAATTTTTATTAATGATCTGGATGAGGGTATAGTTGGGTGGATTAGTAAGTTTGCTGATGACACCAAAGTCGGAGGTGTGGTAGATTGTGAGGAAGGGTGTCATAGTTTGCAGGATGACTTAGAAAGGTTGCAGAGCTGGGCTGAGAGGTGGCGGATGGAGTTTAATGTGGAGAAGTGTGAGGTAATTCATTTCGGTAGGAATAACAGATGTGTTGAGTATAGGGCTAACGGGAGGACTTTGAATAGTGTGGAGGAGCAGAGGGATCTAGGTGTATGTGTACATAGATCCCTGAAAGTTGGGAATCAAGTAGATAAGGTTGTTAAGAAGGCATACGGAATTTTGGCGTTTATTGGTAGGGGGATTGAATTTAGGAGTCGCAGCGTCATGTTGCAACTGTACACAACTCTGGTGCGGCCGCACTTGGAGTTTTGTGTGCAGTTCTGGTCCCCACATTACAGGAAGGACGTGGAGGCTTTGGAGAAGGTGCAGAGGAGGTTTACCAGGATGTTGCCTGGTATGGAGGGGAGGTCCTATGAGGAGAGGCTGAGGGATTTGGGGTTGTTTTCACTGGAAAGAAGGAGGCTGCGAGGGGATCTTATTGAAACATATAAGATGATTAGAGGTTTGGATAGGGTGGATAGTAATAGCCTTTTTCCTCGGATGGAGAAATCTAGCACGAGGGGGCATGGCTTTAAATTAAGGGGGGGTAGTTATAGGACAGATGTCAGGGGTAGGTTCTTTACCCAGAGGGTGGTGAGGGATTGGAATGCCCTGCCTGCTGCAGTTGTAAATGCGCCTAGTTTGGGGGCGTTTAAGAGATCCGTGGATAGGTTTATGGACAAAAAGGGATTGGTTTAGGTTAGTGGGTCATTGTTTTGTAACTGGTCGGCGCAACATCGTGGGCCGAAGGGCCTGTTCTGCGCTGTAATGTTCTATGTTCTATGTTCTAAACTAGTCTCAGGAAGACTGGGCTGACATTTAATGACATAAGGATACTTCTAATTAGAAGGTTTATGTTGCTGCAATGCTCCTCGATCACTCCATCCATAAAGAGAATAACAGACTCCCAATCCTGCGGGTGATAATCTTGTGATACATTGTTCCGGAAACTTTTCACAATTTGAATTATTTAAGCTTTCTGATCTTTTTACTTTTCTTCCTTTCTTAATCCAATTTTTCTTTCTCTTTCTTTAATTTTCTGTTTGAACCTGATTTGATTTAAATTCAACCATTTCCATAGAAACCTGATAGTGCAAAAGGAGGCCATTTGATCCATCGAATCTGTACTGACTCTCTGAAAGAGCATCTTATCCAGGCCCACTCTGTAACCCCACACACTTAGCATGACTAATCCCCCTAACCTACGTACCTTGGGACACTAAGAGGCAATTTAGCACGCCCAATCCACCTAACCTGCACATCTTTGGACTATGGGAGGAAACAGACTACCCTGATGAAACCCACGCAGACACAGAGAGAGCGTGCACATTTCACACAGTCAGTAACCCAAGTTCGGAATTAAACAGGGTTTAAATTAAACAGGCAAATGGAATTTAATGTTGGCAAGTGCGAGGTGGCCCACTTTGGTAGGAGGAATGGTAGGAAGGACTATTACTTACGGGGCGAAAAACTGCAGCAGGCGACGGTGCAGAGGGACCTCAGGGTCCTTGTGCATGAGTCACAAAAACCCAGCTTGCAGGTGCAGCAGGTGGTCAGGAAGGCGAATGGGATGCTGGCCTTCATAGCGAAGGGGATTGAATATAAAAGTAGGGAGGTCTTGCTGCAGCTGTATAGGGCATTGGTGAGGCCGCAGCTGGAGTACTGTGTGCAGTTTTGGGCGCCGCACCTGCGCAAGGATGTTTTGGCCCTGGAGGGAGTGCAGAGGAGGTTTACTCGGCTGATACCGGAGTTGAGGGGATTGAGCTATGAGGAGAGGCTGAATAAACTAGGCTTGTACTCGTTAGAGTTTAGAAGAATGAGGGGAGATCTCATTGAGACGTATAAGATGATGAATGGGATGGATAGGATAGAGGTGGAGAGACTGTTCCCGCTCAAAAAAGACAGTAGGACTAGGGGGCACAGCCTCAAGATAAAGGGGGGGCGGTTTAGAACAGAGTTGAGGAGGAACTTCTTCACTCAAAGGGTGGTGAATCTCTGGAATTCTCTGCCCGTTGAAGTGGTGGAGGCTGCCTCGCTAAATATTTTTAAGAAACGGGTTGATGGGTTTTTGATAAGAGAAGGTTTTTGATAAGAGAAGGTTTTTGATAAGAGAAGATCTTCTCTTATCTTTTGATAAGAGAAGATAACCCTTATCAAAAAGGGTTATGGGGAGAGGGCGGGAAGGTGGAGCTGAGTCACGACAGATCAGCCATGATCTTATTGAATGGCGGGGCAGGCTCGAAGGGCCAGATGGCCTACTCCTGCTCCTATTTCTTATGTTCTTATGTTTCCTTCTCATTTGTTCCTCCGTTGTTTCTTTTGCAATCCTTAAATCTCATTGATTAAGGAAGTAGACTGTTGGTCCTGTCTCGCACCATGGTCCCTGTGCCCTGATAACGGTGTTATCAGCGCATCCTTCTAGCAAACCTAAAGGCAAAAACTACACAAGCTGAAAGGTGGGGAACAAAATTTTAACTTTGCCATGAAATTCCTTGCAGAAATTCTTTGCAAATAAGTGTTGAAAACTGTTGCCCCCTTGTGAAAATGGATTGAATTTATCTCAAAATAATTCTGTTGAAGAATCATACAGACTCGAAACGTTAACTCTGTTTCTCCCTCCACAGATACTGCCAGACCTGCTGAGTTTATCCAGCATTGTCAGTTTTTATTTCAGATTTCCAGAATTCAATCCAGTTTGTCTGTCGGTATAACAGCATCATTAATCCTTGCGCTTGCAGAATTGCAGCGTCAGTTTGTGACCAGTTTGTTTGCAGAAGGAATAGTTTTGTTTGTACTGAAAAGTGCACTTAATGGATTGATAAAACGCAGTGTTTCTCAAAGAGATTTCAGTTGCACACACCGGTCAGCAACTCATCTGAAGCTGTAATTGTGTCAAAATAGAGTGGCATTTAAATCTTAAAAGATGCAGGCCTTTTTGCTGACTTATTGCAGACAGGAAGACTTTGGATAAGCTGGACTCTGTAGTAGTTAGAAATAGTCTCAATAGAAATATAACCTACAATTTTCATCAAGGAAGCTTGCTATCGTGTTTTCAGAGTTTCAGAAAGCTTTGTCCAGTTGTTGATTTCAATTTTTATTTTATTCTTTCTGAGGATGTGGCAGTTGTTGGTTAGGCCAGCATTTATTACCCATCCCTAATTGCCTTTGCAAAGATGCCGAATCAGCTTCTTGATCTGTAGTAGTCCATCGACTGGAAATACACGCACAGTTTTATTAGGGAGTCGGTGCTGGGGTTTTGACTCAGTGACAATAAAGTAATGGATTTAGTTCCAATTCAGGATGTGTGTGAGTTGAGGCGGTAGGGGAGGAGAATCTTGGATATGGGGTGATGATTTCCATCCTCTTCTTGCCCTTGTCTTTCTTTGGTAGAGGCCATTGGTTTGGGAGCTGCTGTGTTAGATGATACACACGGCTGGCACTATAGATCAATGGTGGAGAGACTAGATGTGTGGGTGAGGTGCCAATCATATGGGCTGCTTTGTCCTGGATGATGTTGAGCTTTTTGAGTGTTGTTGGAGCTGCACCATCCATTCTTTTGTTGAAGATCCAGTCATTCCCACCAATGGTGCAACTGGCCATAGGTGGCACGGTGGCAAAGTGGTTGGCACTGCAAGCCTCACAGTGCCAGTGACCCAGGTTAAATTACCTGTGTGGAGTTTGCACTTTCTCCCCACATCTGCGTAGGTTTCTTCTGGGTGTCTAGTTTCCTTCCATAGTCCATAGATGTGCAGGTTAGGTGAATTTGCCATACTAAATGTGTGGGGTTACTTTAATTTGAACAATAACTCAGTTATGCTGATATTAACGTAATGTTGGTTGGCAAATCCAAACCTGCATCAATGCTGTTCTGTAGGTTGATATTAATAATTGAAGTATACAGCCAAACAGAACTACTCCACTCTGGAAGATTGATCAGCACACAATTAAACTATTATCCACAGGTAAATATTAGCATTCCTTTTATTGAACTCAAGCAAACAGTGTTATGAAGGGCAGTATTTCCACAGGCAACATCAAACACAGATGTTATTTTGTTTCCTGTTAGATAATGAATGGCTGGCTCTCTCAGCTCATTGTTGAGTTATTTAATACAAGAGGTGGAGAAGCTGGAAAGATCAGAAAATTGACTGTTTTATTCCACAGAATGTTTAATCAAACATTTTAGACACAGATAACTGACCAGTTAATGGGATATTCTCAAGATGATTTTTGAGATTACGACAAAAGGTTTTGGGAAATTGTCCCATGATTTAACTCATACACATCCTTGGTAGGAACAGCGCAAACTGGAATCATAAATTTTCAAAATTTACACTGAGATTTTATGAATCATATTAAAAAAGATTGCTTTTTTTTAAGTGACTTATCGTTACTTTTGATTCTGAACTCACCTGGTTGTGGGGAAATCAGACTGGAATTTGTTAACTGAAGGATTCTGATGTTCTTCCATCATTACTCTAGCTGCCCCCAATCAGCCATCTCCACTATTCCTCATTCTCATTTGCCAGACCCCCTCCAATCTTAATCATTCAGGAATAGCAAAATACCGAGGATGCAGGACATCTGAACTTAAAAAAAAGGAAATGTTGGAAAAACTCAGCAGGTCTGTCAGTATCCGTGGAGGGAGAAGCTGAGTTAACGGACAAGATCTCCCAGCTGTTCACACCGGTGGGATATTTTGGCCCACCAATGAAGCACCCCTGCCATGGGTTTCCCGATAGCGTGGGTGGTTTCAGTGGGAATTCCCATTGATAGTTGCTGCTGATAAACCCACCCTGTAGGGAGGGGTGGGGGGGGGGGGGGGGGAGCATAAAACCACTCCCAGTGATTCAATTTACATTTATTGGGCTTGCTTGATCAGTTGCAGTTAGGAAATAAATTACAAATGTTAATGGACTCAAGATCTGTGTTGAATACTGCACACTCATCAGAATGAATGATGACTTTTCTCCCTTTTCTTTGCTAACCATTGGCTTACAGTTGTATCGCCTTTTAACACTAAGGGGCTTCTGAAGAATTGATGGAAATGTATTTAACTTCTGCTTTTCCAGTCTCCATGTCTGGCGATGTTGAACAAAATGGTTGATCACTGGTTGGAAACCCTCAGCAATGCCCTGGATTCTCACATGTAATCTTTCTTAAGAACTAAGCGAGTGACAAGGCATCAACATATGAGCTGGCGAATCAAATTAAAATTAATAATGTTTTGAAAGTATCTCCCAACTATGTATTTCTTGAAGTGCAGAGAAGTATGAACATTTCAGAAAGATAGGCAGACAGCTTTATCCTTGGATTCTTCTAGTTTCTGAAGTAGTATTGGAATAGCACTCATCCAGACAAACAGAAAATATTCCATCACACATCCTAACTTGTGCCTTATGGGTGGTGTAAAGGGCTTTGGGAATCACTTGCCACTGAATACCCAACCCCTGACCTGCACTTGTAGCCACAGCATTTATGGAACTGGGCCAGTGACATCATGGAGATCATAGAAACCCTGCACTGCAGAAGAAGGCCATTCAGCCCATCGAGTCTACACCAATAGCAATCCCACCCCAGGCCATATCCCCACACATTTACCTGTAACATGCACATCCCAGGACACTATGGGCACTTTATCATGGCAAATCCACCCAACCCATACATCTTTGGGAGTTTCTGGTGAATGGTAACCCACAGGGTGTGAATTTTGATGATGGTAATGCAGGCAGACCTTTAATAATCTGTACCTCTTCTACCATCTCATAGTCTGATCACTTAATGGACACTTTTTTAGCACCTTCTCGGTCCTCTGTATCCTTATTCACATTCCCTTTGTCCCGTTCACATGGTGACACAGTGGTTAACACTGCTGCCTCACAGCACTAGGGACCCAGGTTCGATTCCTGGCTTGCGTCATTGTGCAAACTCCACACAGACATTCTCCCCGTGACTGCGTGGGTTTCCTCAGGGCGCTCCAGTTTCCTCCCACAGTTCAAAAGATGTGTGGGTTAGGTGAATTGGCCATGCTAAATTGCCCGTTAGTGTCAGGGGGACTAGCTAGGGTAAATGCATAGGGTTATGGGGATAGGGCCTCAGTGGGATTGTGGTCGGTGCAGACTCGATGGGCGGAATGGTCACCTTCTGCACTGTAGGATCCTATGATTAAACTCCCCGCCCCCAGCCTCATAGTATAAATCTCAGCTGATTCTCTTTGCTGTCGGCTCTGATAAAGGTCATCCAGACTCCATTCTCTCCCTACATATGCTGTCAGACCTGCTGAGGTTTTCCAGCATTTTCTGTTTTTGTCCTCCCCCCTTCTCTCTGTTTGTCTCTCTCTCTCTCTCTCTCTCTCTCTTTGTCTCTTCAGCCAGCTTGCAAGTTGAACCCTGTCTGCTGATTATGGCTATATAGATGCCAGAGATTTGAAAAGATCTGAACCCAGTCTTGTCTCTAGAAGAACAGATGAATTGCCCACAAACAACAATCTCAAAAATAGCAGAACCATCGAGTTTCATCTGAAATCAGCCAAACCCCTAGCTCCCAAGTCTCCTTGTATTTGGACAGGAGCCATATACTCTTTAATGTTATTGGACTCTAAATTACTTAATCAGCGCTCCCAATTCTGTATCATCCCTGTGTATGTGTGAACGTCGAGTGTGTGTCGTTTAATTGTCCATCACAATTGACCAGACAGGACAGGGCTTCAGATCTTTGATCTGATCTTCGTTGTGGGATTGCTTAGCATTTTCTATAGCATGATGCTGCTGCTGTTTGACGTGTGTGTAGTCCTATGTAGTAGCTTCACCAGGTTGACACCTTATTTTCAGTTATATCTTGTGTGGTTCCTGGCATGTACTTCCACATTCATTGAACCAGTGTTAGTTCCCTGGCTTGATGGTTACAGTAGAATGGGAAATGTGCCAGGCCTTGGGAGTTACAGATTAGAAACCATAGAACCCTACAGTGCAGAAAGAGGCCATTTGGCCCATTGAGTCTGCACGGACCACAATCCCACCCAAGCCTAACCCCATATCCCCCACTAATCCCTTTAACCTACTCATCCTGGGACACTAAGGAGCAATTTAGCATGGCTAATTAACCTAACCCGCACATCTTTGGACTGTGGAAGGAAATCGGAACTCACGGAGGAAACCCACGCAGACATGAGGAGAATGTGCAAACTCCACTCAGACAGTAACCCGAGCCGGGAATTGAACCCAGGTCCCTGGAGCTGTGAAGCAGCAAGTGCTAACCACTGTGCTATCATGCCGCTCTTGAATACCATTCTGCTGTTGCACTGAGCAGGGTGACACTATCTCCATACACGCACCCACCCAACCTCTCTCTCCCTTTTCCCTCCCCCTCCATTCCCTCTGCCCCTCCTCCCCCACTTTGCAGAATGGGTGGGTGGAAAGTGTAGACCCTGAGACTAGAATGAATTAAGGGGGTGCTCTCAAGTAGGTACCGTATAGTAAAACCATTGATTTAGGCTAAATGAAAAAATGAATAAATCAGATGTTATTTAAGTAAGTAATTTCCTTGTATTTTTTAATGCAGTTGCTGAGCATATTTGATACCTTTGAGAGTGCTGGATACCTTTGAGAATGTTATCAAATTTGATATCAACTGCATTCCAATTGTAATTGAGAGCACTGGGTACATAGGAAAGCAAAAATGTTGCCAAAATATATGGTGAGGGTTAGGAGTGTTGCCTTGTTCTGGGTCATTGGGACTGTTGATAGGTACGCTGACTCCAAATTACACCTTTAAACAGAGCTTGCTCCTCAAAATGCTAATTGTGTGTGGAGTTTCAATGGCCACATGGCAGAGCAGACGTAATAATAGGTAAATATTAGCTTAGGGAAGACATGGAACTGAACATTTCCTATTCACTCTGTGTTTTTGAATAAAATTCCAGTGCCATAACTATCCACAATCTCATTGTTCCTCTAATTGTCCTCTGCACATCCCCAATTTTAACCCATCCATCATGGATGGTAGTTGTCTCTTTAGCTGCCTGGGCCCAAAGCTCTGGAAAAGTCTTCCATAAAGCCTCCGCACTTGCTGATAACCACTTCTCTGACCAGGCTCTAATATATCATTATGCTGGCCTGGTATCAAATTTTGTTTAATAATGCCCTTGGGAAGTTCCTGAAGGGACTACATAAATGCAGGTTATGATTGATATCATGAGTGGTCGTCTTCATGGGAATCCAGACCTTATTATACCTGAGTCGTTAACTGGTTCAACGGATTATAGGGGTAATTACACATCTGATATTCCATGAGGGGATTCTTTGGGCAATGTGGATAGGCAGCAATCTGCTAAAATTAATGATATGACATTGTACAGGCCAAGCAGTCTTTAGGTGTTGTAGGTTAAAGGAATGCATGCACAGTAAGACATGTGTCTAACAGGCAGCATTTCTTGTGGGCTAGAAATAGCCATGCAACCACTTTTCAACAAGAATGTACAGTTGTGAATTGCAACTTGAATGTGTGTCCTGTTGTAGTAACCTTCCACTGAAACGATGAAAGATTGGTGAATTTATGTGACGACTCAACATAAGGACCTTATTAAATATGGAGCAGGAAGCATTTTGTGGCCCTCAAACATTGCCATTAACTGTTAAGTCATATTTTACTCTGTCTTGCATCTGTGCTTGGGTCTTCAGATAGTGTTCTGTGCTTTGAGCTGGACCAGCTGTCCTGTGAGAAAGTGCTCTGTAATGAAGAACAGCATGATCCTCTCATATCCACTTGTTGCAGATCAAGCTCCACTTTTCCTGCCTTTAAACAGCAGCTTTGTGCTTGTCTACAAATGCTGATTCATGCCCACACCTTTGTTTATCTTTGCTTGAATTTTCACAGGTACATCTTACCCTGCGCCAGCCAATGGTGGGCCACCTCCACTAGTACAAAACACGTCACAAGGGGGTGGGAAATCCCTCACCTAGCTGTGATTCTTTTCTAACTTAAAATCACGATCTCTGGCTGCCCATGCCTATTTTCTGTGCACTCGCCAGGTATCAGATTGGCTGCCTCCTACTTGAGGTTTGACCATTCCTTATTTCCAGAACAGCCCGTGTTTTCAACTTTTCAATACTTCACCACTCGTCACGTGCTGCACTTATCTGATACAACATGATGCTAACTGGCAGGAAGGTACCCAAACCTCTGCTCACACTTCAGATTCAGAGATGGTCAGGACATCAATTAGAATTCATTGAGTTAAGTTTCAACATGTGACATGTTCGAAGATGACTGATCATTCTAATCTCAGTGTGAGAAGGTCTGATGCATATTAGACACACAGGCTTTGTATGGAAGATGTCTGTTACAAAGAACAGCACAGGAAACAAGCCCGCGCCACCCATTTTAACACTCAGTGAATGCCTTATTCAAGTCCTTCTTCTACCTACAACTTTTGTCTACATCTAGTGGACTCCACAATAAAGGGGTGCAAATTTAGGGAATTATATGTGTGCCAGATTAAGGGAGATCCAATTTCGGGACAGTTGACTCCTCTGTTTATAGGAGGTGAAGACTTTGCTGATGAGACTGCACCATATGGATTGATCCTATGTGAGGCTCTCCTGTGTTCTGGAGTGATGTTGAAACTCTGCAGTGAGACCTTTAGGGTGTTCTTGAAACACTTCTTTAGGCCTCAGTGTGAACATTTCCTCTCTGTTAGCTCACGTTTTTGGCAAATGCTCATCAGATGTGGTTATTTTCCAGACGTCGCTGGATTCCGGGGAAGTGCCGGAAGATTGGAAAACGGCTAATGTTACGCCGTTGTTTAAGAAGGGTGCCAGGCAAAAGGCGGGGAATTATAGGCCGGTTAGTTTAACGTCTGTGGTCGTTAGAAACCGTCATTAAGGAGGAAATTGCGAGGCATCTTGAGGGGAATTGCTTGATAGGGCGGACGCAACACGGTTTCATTAAAGGGAAGTCGTGTCTGACAAATTTACTGGAGTTCTATGAGGATGTGTCTAGGGCAGTGGATAGAGGAGAGCCGGTGGATGTGGTCTTTCTGGATTTTCAGAAGGCGTTTGACAAAGTACCTCACAAGAGGTTATTGCAGAAGGTCAGGGGACATGGAGTTGGGGGTAGGGTGTTGGCGTGGATAGAGGATTGGTTGTCAAATAGGAGGCAGAGAGTGGGGGTCAATGGATGCTATTCGGATTGGCGGTTGGTGACTAGTGGGGTGCCCCAGGGGTCGGTGCTGGGGCCTCAGCTATTTACCATTTATATAGATGATCTGGAGGAGGGAACCGAGTGCAGGGTGTCGAAATTTGCTGATGACACCAAGATTGGGGGAAAGGCAAATTGTGCGGAGGGTGTGGAGAGTCTGCAGAAGGATCTAGATAGGCTGGGCGAATGGGCCAGGAAATGGCAAATGGAATTTAATGTTGGCAAGTGTGAGGTGGTCCACTTTGGTAGGAGGAATGGTAGGAAGGACTATTACTTACGGGGCGAAAAACTGCAGCAGGCGACGGTGCAGAGGGACCTCGGGGTCCTTGTGCATGAGTCGCAAAAACCCAGCTTGCAGGTGCAGCAGGTGGTCAGGAAGGCGAATGGGATGCTGGCCTTCATAGCGAGGGGGATTGAATATAAAAGTAGGGAGGTCTTGCTGCAGCTGTATAGGGCATTGGTAAGGCCGCAGCTGGAGTACTGTGTGCAGTTTTGGGCGCCACACCTGCGCAAGGATATTTTGGCCCTGGAGGGAGTGCAGAGGAGGTTTACTCGGCTGATTCCGGAGTTGAGGGGATTGAGCTATGAGGAGAGGCTGAATAAACTAGGCCTGTACTCGTTAGAGTTTAGAAGAATGAGGAGAGATCTCATTGAGACGTATAAGATGATGAATGGGAAGGATAGGATAGAGGTGGAGAGACTCTTCCCGCTCAAAAAAGACAGTAGGACTAGGGGGCACAGCCTCAAGATAAAGGGGGGGCGGTTTAGAACAGAGTTGAGGAGGAACTTCTTCACTCAAAGGGTGGTGAATCTCTGGAATTCTCTGCCCGTTGAAGTGGTGGAGGCTGCCTCGCTAAATATTTTTAAGAAACAGGTTGATGGGTTTTTGATAAGAGAAGGGATTAAGGGTTATGGGGAGAGGGCGAGAAGGTGGAGCTGAGTCACGACAGATCAGCCATGATCTTATTGAATGGCGGGGCAGGCTCGAAGGGCCAGATGGCCTACTCCTGCTCCTATTTCTTATGTTCTTATGTTCTTATCAGGTACTTAGGCAACCTGTCCCTCCCAGCTCTTGCAGCACAGTGTGAATGCTGGCACATTGGTCAGAGAGAGAATCTCAAATTTGGGAATCTTGCCTTGCCAAGTAATCTCGAGTAGCCACATAAAAATATTTGTGTACCTGGAGTAAATGGTCCACAACTCAGAGGCATAGAAGAGAATAAGAAGGGCAACCACCTTCTGAAGCTTCACGTTTGTTGCGAGACAAATCCCCCTTTACTCACAGACAGTTTTTAATAACTTGTCAAAGGCAGTGCTGGCCTTAGCTATTCCTGCATTGACTTTAATGTCGGTGTGAGCTCCTCCTGAGACAGCGCTGCTGAGATTGGAGAATTTGTCGACTCCTTCAAGCTTTTCACTGTTGACTGTAACATTTGGCTTCGCATACTGTTTTTATGGGGCAGATTGGTACATGACTTCAGTCTCCTTGGTGCAGATCATGAGAGCAAAGTTCTCAAATGCAGATAAGTAACAGTCCATGGTGTGTTCTGGGCAGGAAACTGGGGCACAGTCATCAGTGAAAATAAAACCAGGAACCGTGGCTTCGAACACATTGGTTCTAATGTGTAGTCTTCTCAAATTGAAGACTTTGTCTTCTGTTCAATATCTGATCTGAATCTAAATTTTGCTAACATAACGCTTCAGAAAGCGTGTTTGAGAACATCACGCAGATAAAGGTAGCACCTTGTTTCAATCTGTTTGTGAATAGAAAGAAAGCCCGCCATCATTCAGAACACAAGCCATTCTGCATCATGGAGTTGCTTTACAGTTGGGATGAATTTTTCTGGACAGCCATGATCTTCCATAACCCATCATAACTAATATTATCAGAGGCTTTAGTCAGATCAGTAAAGGCCCCTGCGCTTACCTGAATGTGAAGCCCCACTTTTACCTCCATCTCACCCTCGCCTCAAGCCCAGTTTAACTTTACCCTCCATGCACAGAAACCCAGCCCTATTGCTATCTTTCTTACCCTACCCCCAACTTAACCATCACTACTTACCCTTGTCTGTGCGATGTTATGTCTCTCATTCGTAGTTTCACTATTCCACTGCTGTAATTTACCTCCTCACCCTCATTCTCCCATTCCAGCCACCACTACCCCTCCCAGCTATTCCACTTTGCTCACCACTACCTTTCTTACCCACATTGACTTCACTCCTGTCAGTGGTTAACCCTCCCTGCCAGCCAGTGAACACTCAATCTTTCCCACCAATTCTACCTCCTTCCACACATGAAACAGTGATATCCTCCCCCCCTCTCACCCTGACCCTGGCCTGAGATCTAGCACTTTCTCCTCCCCCTCACCCACCTCCTTTGCCATAAGCAGTGGTCATTCTTAATGATTTGTATCTCACTGTGTGCATCTCACTGGCTCCATTGAAATAGGAGCAAAGGCCCAATATCAGAAGCCTCTCAGGTCTCATCTTGCACTGGGCGAATTTCCATACAACCACATTGATACGAGTTGATATTGACTTCTGCTGTTGCTTCACAGGTGATCAAGGGGAACTTAGATTTTTGCTTTCTTCTATCTCCTAAGGCATAATTAAATATACGTTGAGGAATAAAATAATTAAGTTCAAAAGGCAAAGTACAGTAACTCGAAAAACAATTTTTTGGAAGCTGACCTAAAAATGAAATAACTGATTGTAAGATTTCAGTGCAGATTATGCATTTGGATATTTGGACTGAATTCTAGTTGAAAATACCTACTTCATTTTGAGGCTGTATGCAGTCATAAGGAACGATCTTACCTGCCATTCACGTCACACTCCCGCTGCAGCGGAGTTGGAGAATTTAGTGGTCAGCTAAATCTCCATTCACTGCGGTGGGATGGGAAAATCCCATTGGCATGAACAGCAGTAAGATTCTTGCCATCATAAGAACATAAGAAATAGGAGCAGGAGTAGGCCATCTGGCCCTTCAAGCCTGCCCCGCCATTCAATAAGATCATGGCTGATCTGTCGTGACTCAGCTCCACTTTCCCGCTTTCTCCCCATAACCCTTAATCCCTTCTCTTATCAAAAACCCATCAACCCGTTTCTTAAAAATATTTAGCGAGGCAGCCTCCACCACTTCAACGGGCAGAGAATTCCAGAGATTCACCACCCTTTGAGTGAAGAAGTTCCTCCTCAACTCTGTTCTAAACCGCCTCCCCTTTACCTTGAGGCTGTGCCCCATGTTGCTATACAGTTGATGTAATTGATTGAAGAAAAGATTCTGGGATTGTCCTTTCATTTGATGTGATCAATATAAAGTTCTGGGTGACCAGAACAGAACACAGTATTCCAAGTGTGACCTTATCAATGTCTTGTACAACTTCAACAAGACGTCCCAATTCCTGCATTCAATGTCCTGACCAAAGAAACCAAGCATGTCAAGTGCCTTTTCACCACCCTGTCTACCTGTGACTCCACTTTCAAGGAACTTTGAACAAGTACCACTAGATCTCTTTGTTTTGTAACTCTCCCCAAAGTCCTACCATTAACTGGGTAAGTCCTGTCTTGGTTCGATCTACCAAAATGCGTCATCTTGCATTTATCTAAATTAAACTCCATCTGCCATTCGTCAGCCCATTGACCCAATTGATCAAGATCCCATTGCAACCCTAGATAATCTTCACTGTCCTCTATGCCACTAATCTTGGTGTCATCTGCAACCTTACTAACCGTGCCTCCTGTATTCTCACCCAAATCATTAATATAAATGACAAATTACAGTGAATCCAGCACTGATCCCTGAGGCGCACCACTGGTCCCTGGTTTGAAAAAACAACCCTCTACAACCACCTTCTGTCTTCTGTCATCAAGCCAATTTTGCATCCAGTTGGCTACCTCATCCTGGATCCTGTCAGATTTAACCTTATGCAACAACCTACCATGCAATACCTTGTCAAAGGCCTTGCTAAAGTCCATGTAGACAACATCAACTACCTTCTTGGTTACCCCTTCAAAAAACTCAATCAAATTAGTAAGACATCATTTTCCACTCACAAAGCTATGCTGACTGTCCCTAATCAGTCCTTTCCTCTCTAAATGCCTGTGGATCCTGGCTCGCAGAATACCTTCCAACAACTTAACCGCCACAGATGTGAGGCTCAGTGGCCTGTAGTTCCCAGACTTTTCCCTGCAGCCCTTCTTAAACAAAGGCACAACATTTGCTACTGTCCAATCTTCAGGACCTCGTACTTGTGGCTGTCGATGATGCAGATATAATATTGCTGTTGATCATTTGGCTACAATACTATTGTGGGCTGGATGAAGGGTTGGTACTGTTCTTAGCGACACTGAAACCAGTGGGAGCACTTCTTTTGGAACAATTTCGAAGCAGAGAGATGAAGAATCCTTTAAAGATCACAGGTTCAGTTGGATGAATGACTCACCCTGCTCGGTGGATCATCTGGATCCTCCGTATGGCGTGGGACCATATGTTTCTGTTCTGTATACGAGCTCTGCTTATTACATTTCTGAGCCAGTCCAGAATCACAGGATTGATGCCAGTAGGAGTGAGGCAGTATCTGGATTTGAAGTTTGTTTTTATTGTGAAATCACCCCTGGTGATGTAAAGGTGGATTATAGGGCAGCTGATGAGGCTTGCTGGAAGTATAATTAATCCTGGGAGGTTACTGTTTGATTTATCTTTTAGCAAGAAAGAAAGATTTAGGTTAGGTTTCCTCTTCCCTCTGCGGCATCTATTCTAGCACAAAATTGGCTTGTCATTGGCTGCCGGCAGAATCCTAAGGTCCAGCCGATGTCTGTGGCATCATGGGTGATGGCTCACCCATCCCACCATGGGGGTTTGCCTTCAGCGGGACTGGAAGATCCCATCAGCTGGAAAATCCCACCCTTTTGTATAGCAACTTAGATGTCCCAAGCCAGATTTGTGACCTGTGATGCCAATAAAGTATTTGAAATTGCACTGTTGTTGTAGTGCAGCAATAATCTCTCAAAAGACACAGTAAGAAGTCTCACAACACCAGGGTTAAAATCCAAGGTTAAAATTAAGGACTCACCTGATGAAGGAGCGGTGCTCCGAAAGCTCGTGATTCCAAATTAGCCTGTTGGGTTGTAACTTGGTGTTGTGAGACTTCTTATCATGCCCACCCCTGTCCAATGCCGGCACCTTCTCATATGGTTCTCAAAAGGGCCACATGTTCGACAGGTGGCTCTGCCGCAAAATGTTCATGTTACATCCAGTAAATCAATTTGATCAAAGTTTTGAAAGATTTGCATTTGTCCACACATCTGCGTCTATGGCAGCTGTTTGAGTTTTGATTTAACTCACTGGCTTGTCTTTTTTTTCCTTTTTTATGTGCAGAGATCCTGTCCAGTTACAACAACTACACAACCAGGTTCTCCTTGAACAGCAGCAAGAAGCCATCCTTCAGCCATCGCAGTCCTCAGCATCGTCCTCCTCACTTCCAGCTGCGTTTCTGTCCACCATGAATACTGTCAATTCTACTCCTCTTCCATCTATGCAACCACCCCCCTCCACCAGGCCACCAACACCAAAAACCACCGTGCCTCAGGCATTTAATTACGCCCGGCCAAAGCAGTTTATAACTACTCAGAACACAATGCCAACAGCTGTCCGGAGTTATTCCCCCTCACCTTCTCCTCTGCCTACACCGAGCACAGGATCTGGAAAGATCGAGAAGCCGTACAGTGAAGACAATTACTTTGGATTTCCACTCACACCAATGTTTCAGGATCCTGTTATATATCCCAGTACAAGTTTGCCTTCCCCTGTGTCACGCGGAGTCGGGCCAGCGACTTCTTCCCCTACTCCTCCTCTGCCAAGCTCTCAACCTCGGATCGTATCACCAACCTCCATTAATGCTGCTAACTGCCCCAGTCCGGTTCAGAACCCAGTGGCATTCCTCAGCTCTGTATTGCCATCATTGCCTTCTGCACCCTCTACCAATGCCATGGGTCTGCCCAAGAGTGCTCCAGCAGTGTAAGTGTCAGGTATAAAAAATGGATCAGTACTGTGCTAGGGGAGTTTTTGATGTCGGTCAGTAAAGCCTCATGCTCTAATACAGTATGTCAGTGAACTGGGTGGCACAGTGGGTTACACGCTGGAGGCTAGATTCTCCATCCATCACCCTGATTGGTTTTGCGGATTTGAGCAGGACGAGATGTGGAAATTATTTGATTGAGGATGTGCCAAGTTTTTCTCTTCTGTACCAGTCTATCTCAGCGGGTGAGTAACTGCACAGGAGGAGGCCATTTGGCCTGTTGTATCTATGCCAGCTCTTTGTAAGAGCTACCAACCATTCCTCCTCCCTGCCGTTTCCCCATGGCCCTGCAAACTTATTTCTCTTCAGATCATTATCTAAATCCCTTTTGAAAGCCACCCTTTCAAGCAGTACATTGCAGAACATAACCCCAACATTAAAAAGTGTTTCACAATACTGCCTCTGGTTCTTTTGCTAAATACCTTAAATCTGTGCCCTCTGTTTTTCAGTCTTTCTGCCAATGGGAACAATTTCTCCCTGCAGTTGTTCGATAGTAAAAAATCTGACAACACCAGGTTTTAGTCCAACCGATTTATTTGATAATATTCTCACAAGCTTTCAAGGGGGCTGCCTCTTCGTCAGGTGATCGATAGTACAGAACCTGAGCATTACTGAGAAAGACATTTTGCCAAAGCTTTTCATCTTGTATTCAACAGGACAATTGCAAGAATACCAATATCAGGGGAAACAGCAGCCTTATATTCTTTGAGAAAATGGTGCTGATTTGTTGCCAAGTGGACTCATTGTAATCTCCTGTAATTAAATGAGCCCAGGGCCAAAAACAGAGTCAAAGATACATTCTAACCCACCAAAGATGAACCCATTGCAAAATCCAGCATAATTCTTCACTTCTAAGTTCAAACCCAGCCCAGACTGATGGGATGGGCTTGGCTTGTGCTGACTCTGCAGTTTCCAGCGTTAAATAATTTTAAGCCTTTTTAATTGAATCAAATTGTCACAGAACTAGCTTTAATTGGCAGTTTTAGTTGGGGTGACTACAAGTGTGGAATACTCATGCAGTCAGAGTGGCTTTAGTTGGATGATGCTTAATAGCCAGTTTAGGGCAGAAAGGACCATTACTCCGCACTTGGTCAAGCTGTACCTGACCTGACAGTGTGAAATGAGAAGAGTGTTCTATCTCCCTAGTAGCGCAGTGGTGATGTTAGTGGATCAGTAATCCAGACACCCAGATGAATGCTAAGATTAAAAAGTGAATCACGAAACAATTGGCTGTTGCTAAAAAGTTTACTAATGGCATTCAGTGAAGGAAATCTGCCACCCTTACCCTGTCTGGTCTACATGTGGCTGCAGATTCAAATCAATATGATTGACTCTTTACTGCTCTCTGAAATGGCAAAATTAGTCACTCAACTGTTACCAACTGCTGAAGAAAAGTCAGACCAGGATTAAAACTGGATGGACCGTGCTGGCATTGGACTAGATGTAGTAGTTACAAAGGAACACACTCTTTATAGAAGAACCTGCAAAGTCCTCCTCACTAACAGCTGGAGACTTGTGCCACTGGGAATGTTGATGCACAGACTAGTCAAGCAACAACCCGACATCGTGATTGTTTGTCCATTTCAATCTCTATCCCACCATGTGACAGACTCACCTGAAGGAGTGGCACAATGGTATACAGTTGGATTATAGAATAGAATTCATACAGTGCAGAAAGGGCCATTCAGCCCATTGGGTCTGTACCAACTCTTCCACAGAGCATTTCACCCAAGCCCATTCCTAACCCCACGTACTTACACTGATAATCCCCCAAACCTACACATCCTAAGGGAGAATTTAGCACGGCCAATTCACCTAACCTGCACATCTTTGGACTGTGGAAGGAAATCGGAGCACCCGGAGAAAACCCACGCAGACACGGGGAGAATACACAAACTCCACACGATATGGTCCTGAGAGTCCTAAACATTAACTCTTGATATAATGAAGTCTCATAGAATCAGGTCAAACATGAACAAGGAAACCTGCTGATTACCACACATTGTCCACCCTTAACTGACAAATCAGTTTTCCTCTATGTTGAACATTATGTGGAAGAAGCACTCAGGACACATAGTGTACTGTGTGGGGGATTTCCAATGTCCATCACCCAGGGTAGCTCAATAAAACCAAGCTGTCCAAGTACTGAAGAACACTGTTGCAAGACTGGGCCTGTAGGAACTGGTATGATAACCCAACAGGAAGCAAAATATACTTGACATCATCCTCATTGATTTACCTGTCCCAGAAGCATCTGCCCATGGCCAGATTGTTAGGAGTGACCCGCCTCCCCATCCTTGTAAAGTCAGTGTCCAATCTTAACACTGAGGATACTCTCCATTGTGTTGTGTGTCCACCACGTGGAATAGATTGAGAACAGATCTAGCAACTCAAAACTTAGCAAGCATGAGATGCTGTGGACATATATCCCACTGTACCATCAAACAATGGGATAAACCCTGGTTCATGCCAGGAGCAGCACCAAGCTTATCTGAAAATGAAATGTCAACATGGTGAAGTTACACCTCAGGATTACTTATGTGCCAAAAAGTGAAAGCAGCATGTAATAAACAGTGGATCTCATCAAAGCTCTGCAGTCTTTCCACATTCAGTTGTGAATGGTGATGGACAGTTAAACAACCAACAGGAGGAAGAACTCGACACGAATTCAAAAGATAAGTCCGAAGTGTGGAGTGGATGATCCCTCTCAACCTCCCCCCTGCATCACAGATGCCAGTTTTTAGCCAATTCAGTTCATTCCACATGATATCAAGGAACAACTGAAGACAGTCAAAAAGGCCGGTTGTGACAGAAGGTTTCATCGACTGTGCTATCAAGCAATAGAATCTCACTGTCGCTCAGTTTGAATTTCACCAGGGCCACCCAACCCCTGACCTCATTACAGCCTTTGTCCAAACATGGTCTAAAGAGCTGAACTCACCAGGGTATATCTGATCTCTGAGTATCCGGAGACTGGATAATGTGAGCCACTATGTCTCAGCTGAAAGGAACAGCACCTACTGGGCTGGACTTTTTCTGCATCCAATGCTGAACGTGACTGTGGACTTTCTGAGTAAGATTGCTAATCTTTGCTGATCGTGGGCAGTTTTCTAAAGTGGGGCAGCATACACTGGGAACCACTTAAAAGTCACCCAAACTCATTTTATATGTGTTCTAACAGTTGACCCAGAAGCAACATGTTAGCCAACTAGTGCCCGATTAGTGATTTATCTTGGAATATATTATATTTAAATATTTTATAAATTAAACAACATAATTTATTAGCTGTGTACATTTGCGATAAAGTGAAACATTTTATTTAATAATACAGCCCTCCACAAGGTATCTTGAAGAAAGTGTTCAAATCCCCTCAAGCGTTCTCCGATGATGGGATACGTGAGAGCAAGGACGCTGTGATATATGACTTAGACAGAAAGTTACGTTTCAAAGAGGAGACTTTCCAACCTCGTCAACAGGTAAGAGCTTTTGACACAACAGAAATCAAAGAATATTCTTGCTACATTTCCACTGAAAATATATTTTAAATTCCAAGCTCAGCAATATTTGTCAAATGTTCCCTTCAAAGTTATTCAAGAATATTGACAAATGTAAATCTTTTCCCTCCCTGTTTGTATCCTAAAACATGAACGCAATGGTGCGGCTTTTTGATTTTAAAAGATGGATGAATTCAGCAATATGACATTCCTGGGACAAAATCTTGCTTTGTGGCAGTGTGAGCCCCATTATGTGACCCATTCTGCATCCTGAAGCCTATCTCTAAATAGTCTAGTTGAGAAATTCAGCATCGTTGAATTTATCCCAAAGGACTGGGAAGTAGTGCAAGAATAATATTACAGGCCCAATGTCAGGAGTTAATAGTTACAACCGAGGATTTTGTTGCTTCCCCTGTTTGTGGTTGTCATTTAAAAGGATCAACATGAGACCAAAATCTATTAAATTCCTCCCTCACAGCACCATGGGTCTACCTACACCACATGGACTGCAGTGATTCAAGAAGGTGACTCACCACCACCTTCAAGGCCAATCAGAGACGGGCAGTAAATGTTGGCCCAGCCAATGATGCTCACATCCCGTTCATTCTGTTGAAATATACTGCCATCTGTGTATTGCTATAGCACTATTGTCTAATCACCTGCTTCCCTTCAATAGAGAATGATTAATGAGGATAAAATGGCCCGCAGATTTCTTGGACCAAATTCTCCTTCAAAATTTAATTTTGATGAGGTAGAGGAAATTGCAGCACCACAGGTACAAGATCATCTTTTTCAGTTCTCTGTGCTGATCAAAACCACTTGAATTAATCCTATTTGAAACTACTGAAATTAACATTTAATAATTCATCAGCAAAATATCAAATTCATTACCTGTGCATATGTTTATTAAAATATTTAACGTCACTTCATTGCATCCAGACCTAATCTTCCCTAAATGAAATTAAGTACCATTAATGCATTGTACTCACCATTTAGTGTGCTCAGAGATTGCAAAATACCACTTGCTGCTCGTATGAAACCATCAGGCATTAGTACGTTGCCAATTTCACAGAAAGCTGCTTGTGCAATGTTGGAATCTATTTGTAAAACAGATTGAGTTTAATGTTTCAATTTTGGTTGTTAACCTGGAATGTAACAGAATGATAGGATGTTAAGAAATGATGACCATCTGTTCACTTATTAATTCAATAAATTCATTCAGCTGTTCAAAATGCCTATATAATCCTTCCATCTAAAATCTGTCCTTCAGCTCCATTGATCAGTCTACCTATTTAAACGAATCCTTTGATCTGTTTAATCTAGCCATTCATCTATTCTTCCAAGGAGTGCATTGATCCATCCATTCAGTTCATCAATCCAATCCATCCAGTTACCTAACTGTGCAAGCCATCCACCCATCATTCTGTCCAATTTGTCCATCTATCCATCCATCCAATCCATCATGCTAATTCATCCTTCCTTGCCTGCCTTCCATGAATTTGACCCATCAATCTGTCCCTCCCACCTTCCCTCCTTCCATCCATTTCTCCGCATCATAGAATCTCTACAGTGCAGAAGGAGGCCATTCAGCCTAGTAAGCCTGCTCCAATAACAATCCCACCCAGGCACTGTCCCCATAAATCCACACATTTATCCTCCTTGACCCTGTGAACCTAAGAGGCAATTTAACATGGCCAATCAACTGTGACTGCACATCTTTGGAGTGTGGGAGCACCCAGAGGAAACCCACGCAGAGGCAGAGAGAATGTGCAAACTCCACACAGACAATGACCGAAGGCTGGAATCAAACCCTGGCACTGTGAGGCAGCAGTGCTAACCACTATGTAATCCATATTTCTATCTAATACTCCCAAGCAATCCATGCATCAATCCAAGTCATCCAATAATCTATTTACCCACCAATTCTATCTCGTCTACCAGTGTAACCATCTAATTAATCCAGCTATCCAACCATCTATCCTTGCATGCATGCACCAATACATTCAATTAGCCATTTATCTACATCATCCATTTATTGATTCATCGAATCAATCCAATCCATCCATCTACCTTCATCCCTTACATCTTCCCATCCCTCTATCTTTCTCATCTACAGATTATCAAGGAAGGTTCTCCATGATCCAAGAGTTGGCAACTTATGGTGATGAAGCAGATGTTTATTAATTTTTTTTATGTCTACAGGACTTTAAATATCTGATAGAATCAACTCGCAACAGTCTGGGTCAGCAACAGGTTAAGTCAAAAGCAATGTTTTACTATTTCTTCTTTATTTCAGAGCTATTTCTTATCCTTCTTTTCTGTTTCACAATACTCGGGCATATTGTAGCCAACTGCATGAGGAGTCAATGTGGCCAGCTCTATAAAGCGTCTATTCATAGTAAATCAGTCTTTAAGACATGAATTCTTTGGAAAACCTTCAATCTTGAGATTGCAACATTGCTTGGCCTGAGCTCCTTCATCATTCAGTAGGCAAATGTTGCGTGTCTGTCTTGCTGTTTCTTTTCTTTGCCAGTGCTAAATTAAGATGGCTATTTCTTGAACATTTTTTTTTGAAAAAAAATCTTTTGGTTCAAACTGAGGCTTGGAAGTTTAAACCTAACTACAATACTCTCAAGTGTAGCAACTCTACAGTAGTTAGCTGTCAGTCCTATCTCAAGCTCTGTTGGTCTATATTTGATCCCTATCCAGCTAAAGCAGCATTTTCAAAATCTTCATCTTTATTTATGAATCCCTCCATAGTCCTGCACCATCCTACCTCCAATATTTCCTACAGACTTTTATCCCGTCCCCGTCCCTTCATTCCTCTAACTGCACCAGAGTTAGAGAAATGAAGGGACCAGGACATCCCCTACGTGAATGGAAATCAGACAATTGTGGCAAACCTGCATGTGGGCAACAGTCAACTACATTACTCAGGTGCCACACTGAGAACTCAGAAAGACCACATGTGGACTCCCAGCCGCTGATTTCTCCCCATTGCTTTACAAAGTACCTTGGGCAACTTGAGCACACTGCTGAAATTTAACAAGCAGAGCAAGATCTTAGATTGGATTGTGGAATGAGATTATTGGGCTACATGGAATACCTTACACACTGAACAGTCAATGGATAAACTATATTGTAATCCCTTCAAAACTGGAGCCGGTTAACTATCTCTGAGAACAGGATTGGAATCTCTGCAGAGAATGCTGAAAAAGTACAGCAAAATTCCAAGGGGAAAAGACAGATTGTTGTTTAAGTAAGCCCTGTTGTCAGAACTGGAAACTGAAAGACAAGTAAACCCTTTAGAACGGTTGAGAAAGAAAGAAGAATAAACAGATGTGGAGAAAAGGACAATGTTTGAGATGCTCTATTCCAAGGAACGTTCATTTTCTTACGTTACTTTCCAACACAAGATGCTTTTTGGTTGAATAGTGAAAATGTGGTAAGACTTATTTTGTAATTTTACTTGTTTATCAATGCACAGAACTTCTCTTCAGTAGATTAAATGGGTGAGGTGGACTCCAAGACATGGTGGACAGAGAATGGACTGGAAGCAGAAAATGATCATTTCTTACTGTATGTTTTCATACGTTCAGATTTGCATCAATCAGCATGATAATATTGATTACTGTGTTAAGCAGTAGAAACTCTTTCAGTACCCAAGGAGATCTGACTTTGGTTTCTCTCCCTTTTCCCCATGTGGAATATACCTTGTTGTCTGTCCTTCGATTCAAGCATGATGCCTGATTGGGGTTGTGGGTTTCTGCCATGGATCTTCATGTAACTGAGCAGGCCAACCCACAGTTCCTTCGGCACATGGGATAGAACACCTCACGAGGTGGGACACAAAGTGTGGGATTTGTTGCTCACCTTCTCTGCTGCTACTCTGCCTGGGTATATTTGAGGCGGGGGATATTTGTGCAGCCTCCTCCTCCAGTGAGCTGTTTAATTATCCACCACCATTCATGACTGAATATGGAAGGACTGCAGAGCTTAGATCTGATACATTGCGGGCTCGCTTTGCTCTGTCTATCACTTGCCGTTTTTGCCATTTGGCTTATAAGTAGTTCTGTTTGGTAGTAGTATGTTTGTGTTTCCAGAGAGCATGGAGAGAGATAGGGGAGGGGTCCATTTCTGCTATGACTGTCCCATGATGTCTCGAGTACTTACACTGATTTCCACCTCTGTGGGAAAAGCAGCTCCAGTAAGAATGGGTCTCAGGTGGAAGATGGAAATAGGACATGAAGTGGGCACTGTTCTCATGGCACTCCCACTTCTCATCTCTGAACACCTCCAAGAGTTTGAGGTGAATGGAATGGTTGGATTTGTGACTGAGGGGATTGGGTACAGGATTTCTGATTTCAGCTAGGTGAATGGCTGGAGGCACCCTGTCCGTATCCAGCTCTTTGAAGTAGGAGGATCTCAATTGGTCTGCACCTACTTTGTAGCATCATAGAGTTGAACAGTGCAGAAAAAGCTCTTCGGCCCATCAAGTCTGCATAACAATAACTACCATGAAAGTTGCGCTAATTTATTCCTCTCTGGCACATGTTGTTATACAGGCACAGGGGATCATTATAGGACCATTGAAGGATGTCTTCAGGTTTGTTGAGGGACGCGCATCACATCTTGAGCAATTAAATGGCTTGCTATATGATTGTCCTTGCGGTCACTAAGCTGCATCATTGTTAGAGTTCCACAGAGCTGTCATCACTCCGTCTCAAAGGAGTCTCCAAGAAGGCACCCATTCACTTTGCATGTGGCCTGATTATCATAGAATGAAGAAGTGATGGCAGCTTGCAGCATATCTTGCGCAGGCATTATTTGTTAACCCGCTAGTGGTCACACACCTGCTGAACATTGAGGGAGTATAATCTCATCCAACTATTGAATCTTTGCCTTGTTAATTATAGTGACCTCTACACAGGTAGAAACCTGCCTGCTGGCTATTAATGGCAGCATCCTGAACTAAAGGCATTTAATTTTGCTTGCTTGCATCTTTTTTTATTCATGGGATGTGGGCCAATGTTTATTGTACATCCCTAATGACCCTTTGTGATCTGGAGTCACCTGTAGATCAGACCAGGTAATGGACATTGGTGAACGAGACGGGTTTTTCACGGCAACAGTTTCATGGTCATCATTAAACTTTTAATTCCAGATTTTTATTGAATTTACGTTTCACCATCTTTCAAACACTGGTAACCAGGATATTACCCTGGGTCTCCGGATTATGAGTGCAGCAACAATGCCACTGCCTTCCCCATATTTAAATAGAAATTCTCCACTCACCTGGGAATGGTCTTTCTGGATTTTCAGAAGGCGTTTGACAAGGTACCTCACAAGAGGTGTCCCCCTCACAGGGGACATGGAGTTGGGGGTAGGGTGTTAGCGTGGATAGAGGATTGGTTGTCAAATAGGAGGCAGAGAGTGGGGGTCAACGGGTGCTATTCGGATTGGCGGTTGGTGACTAGTGGGGTGCCCCAGGGGTCGGTGCTGGGGCCTCAGCTATTTATCATTTATATAGATGATCTGGAGGAGGGAACCGAGTGTCGAAATTTCTGATGACACCAAGATTGGGGGAACGGCAAATTGTGCGGAGGGTGTGGAGAGTCTGCAGAAGGATCTAGATAGGCTGGGCGAATGGGCCAGGAAATGGCAAATGGAATTTAATGTTGGCAAGTGTGAGGTGGTCCACTTTGGTAGGAGGAATGGTAGGAAGGACTATTACTTACGTGGCGAAAAACTGCAGCAGGCGACGGTGCAGAGGGACCTCGGGGCCTTGTGCATGAGTCGCAAAAACCCAGCTTGCAGGTGCAGCAGGTGGTCAGGAAGGCGAATGGGATGCTGGCCTTCATAGCGAGGGGGATTGAATATAAAAGTAGGGAGGTCTTGCTGCAGCTTGGTGAGGCCGCAGCTGGAATACTGTGTGCAGTTTTGGGCGCCGCACCTGCGCAAGGATATTTTGGCCCTGGAGGGAGTGCAGAGGAGGTTTACTAGGCTGATACCAGAGTTGAGGGGATTGAGCTATGAGGAGAGGCTGAATAAACTAGGCTTGTACTCGTTAGAGTTTAGAAGAATGAGGGGAGATCTCATTGAGACGTATAAGATGATGAATGGGATGGATAGGATAGAGGTGGAGAGACTCTTCCCGCTCAAAAAAGACAGTAGGACTAGGGGGCACAGCCTCAAGATAAAGGGGAGGCGGTTTAGAACAGAGTTGAGGAGGAACTTCTTCACTCAAAGGGTGGTGAATCTCTGGAATTCTCTGCCCGTTGAAGTGGTGGAGGCTGCCTCGCTAAATATTTTAAGAAGCGGGTTGATGGGTTTTTGATAAGAGAAGGGATTAAGGGTTATGGGGAGAGGGCAGGAAGGTGGAACTGAGCCACAACAGATCAGCCATGATCTTATTGAATGGCGGGGCAGGCTCGAAGGGCTAGATGGCCTACTCCTGCTCCTATTTCTTATGTTCTTATGAATGTGCTCAGACAAAATCTGGAAGTGGATAGGATCATGTCAGATTTTTGACCCACTGGCACCTTTTAACTATTTAAACCCTCCATCCACACTCAAAGCCATCATCTCCCTGATCCTATGACATTGAGGTAGGATGAGCAAAGAGTGAATAATATTTTCATTAATGTATTCTCCTGACCTGTTTGAGAGTAAGATTTGGGGATTTGTTTTCCTTACAGAAATCCTTAACATTGATTTGCAGTAAGCGCATGGTGCTGCAGGCAAACAGAAAATACTTCAGAGAAAAGAACTGTAATTGTAAACTGCAGTAAACTTGAAAGAAGGGTACATTTGCATTTGCCATGTTATTTTAAGATTCAACTCTTTAATATTAACTGAGGGTAGTATCTGAAATGATGTAACTTAACCTCAGACCTCCTACACAGAGAAGAGGCATGGTGACACAGTGCTTTATAATGGCTAGTTTCCAAATGTTTCTATTCAAACACCAAAACTCATTTCACCAAGTTGTCTAACACATGACTTCAAATCGCCAGGTTAATGGTTTTGGCAAAGGATAACAGAGTCAATCCATTTCAGTCAATAGTTTATGCTTCTTTGTAAACAACTTGGTAGAGATGATACAATATACACATCGGGCTTTAAGTTTCATTATCTCCAGTTTGATGGGAGTTTGGTTGTCTGTTGTTCATTCTGTGCCTTGGGCTTTTCAATTTCAGGGTAGTGAGTGATTGGAATCGGCTGCCGTCGTCGGTAGTGGAGGCGAACTCGCTGGGGTCTTTTAAAAGACTTCTGGATGAGTATATGGGGTTTAATGGGATTGGGGGTTATAGATAGGTCTATAGATTGGTGGGGTTGATGCGATCGGCGCAACTCGAGGGCCGAAGGGCCTGTTTGTGCTGTAATGTTCTATGTTCTATGTTCTAACCCTTTTATATGTACCATAAAAAGATTGAGCAACCAACCAAGATCCATGGCAATTCTAAACTCAGTTTGCCAGTTAATGCCAATGCCTTATTTCATTTTCTACATAAAAATGCAAAACTGCAAGATACATGATACCTTAAATAAATCAAGAACTAATGAATTGTTTAATCATTCATACACTTTTGGCAGATAGCATATATTTGGAATGGTCAGGCCTGTGAAAGCAGTTGTGTTTTGGGAAATGATTTCTGCTCTAGCAGCTATTCTGGGCTCTCTGTTGCTCATAGTCCCATCCTACACCTTTGAAGCGATGGTTAGTTTGTTACCCTGTTGCCTCCTCAGCACTCAGCATGCTCTGGTGTCTCAGCTATAAGTGTTGTTGCTTTTCTTTCAACAGCCTGGACTTTACTGCCGTTCTTCCTTTCAAAAATTCTGCCTTCTACCTCAACTACAACCATGTATAAGATAAGTGTTTAGGATGTTAATGTGTATGGGACATCTCTGCTTCCAGGAATACAAGGTGTCCAGCTTTGAACAAAGACTTCTGAATGAAATTGAATTTCGCTTGGAGAGAACTCCTGTGGATGAATCTGATGATGAAATACAACACGAGGATATTCCTACAGGGAAGTGCATCGCTCCAATCTTTGACACGAAACTCAAACATTTCCGAGTGGTTGAAGGATCGCCAGTAACAATGAGCTGCAAACTTGTGGGGATACCGGTGCCAAAAGTAAGCTTTGTGCTATGGGTGATATTAAAATTTATCAACACTATTGTGAGACCCTTCTCCACAATGCCTGCTATTGTTAATCATTATTATCTAAATATGTCATTTATTCTATGTATACTTGCTGCAAAACAGCCAATCGCATCAATGTAAAGTAACCAGTTCTCATCCTTCACAACCCAAGGTATACTGGTTTAAAGATAGCAAACAGATCTCCAAGAAGAATGAACATTTTAAGATGAAGCGTGATGGTGATGGTGTGTGTTCATTGTATATTGAATCAGCCACTAATGATGATGATGGAAACTACACAGTTATGGCAGTAAATCCCCAGGTGAGTCTTGAACTGGAATGTGTGATTTCCTAGCTCATCTTCTCTTTGTATTGCAATCCAGATCTTACAGGATAGTACGATGCAGGTTTTTTTTTGATTGATCAAGTAGTAAACCCCATGTGAGGGAAGTCCTATTTTTCTCTTCCCTCATCATCATGAACATATTGGGCAGGATTTTCTAGATCTTTCCACTGGCAAGGTCTTTCAGTCCCACTGAAAGAACCTCCTTCCCCCTTGGTTATTCCCCTGCGGCAGGGTGGATGAACACTGTAGACCTTGGCGGGACCAGAAGTTCCCATCAGCAGCCAATTGTGAACAGTCAAAGGGGTAGGGGATGAATAATTCCTGCCATTATATAGTTATACTCTGCGGCCATTTAGTTTCCCAAGACTGTTCCGGCCTTCAGTGAGATTGTGACTAATCTGCAGCCTACCTCCATATTGCCCGACATTTGCTAATGTCTTGGATTAATCTTTCACTTTCATTTTCCCTCTCTCACTTTTTAATATATCAAACACTTGCCAACAATTTGTTGCTAAGGTGAAACTCCTCTCCCTAAGTCTTCAAGGCATTTCCAGTAACTACGGAGAGTGGATAAGTCAGTTAGACATTGTCCCAACAGTAGCAGGCAGGCTTACCTATACTTTTCCCCTTTAGCTTCTGGAGTAAGATTCAAAGGGGTGTAAATGTTTGAGAGTACGTCTGTTTTCTAAAATACTCTCCTTTTTTTAGCGTTAGAAGAAATGTGTTCAAATGCCCCAATAATCTCCTGGAGACCCAGCATTTTGTGAAATCCCCAGCTGGTGTGTGGCCCATTGCCTTTATTCACAAATCTGACTTTGCAACAGCCTGAGAGTTAACCTGGAGACGGCTAACTGTGGAGATAACTATATTAGCTGCAAATGCCTTAAGATGTACATAGTATCATGGGCGGCACGGTAGCACAGTGGTTAGCACTGCTGTTTCACAGCTCCAGGGTCCTGGGTTCGATTCCCGGCTCGGGTCACTGCCTGTGTGGAGTTTGCACATTCTCCTCGTGTCTGCGTGGGTTTTCTCCGGGTGCTCCGGTTTCCTCCCACAGTCCAAAGATGTGCGGGTTAGGTTCATTGGCTATGCTAAAATTGCCCCTTAGTATCCTGGGATGTGTAGGTTAGAGGGATTAGCAGGTAAATGTGTAGGGATATGGGGATAGGGTCTGGGTGGGATTGTGTTCGGTGCAGACTCGATGGGCCGAAGGGCCTGTTTCTGCACTGTAGGGTTCTATGAAAGTATCACCTTGCCACATCTGTCAGTTTGAGGGGCGAAATGGCTACTCCTGTTCCTTTGTTCCTAAGAATGAGATAACAGCCCATGACAAATGACATGTGAGCTTAAAACTTCTCTGTGGTTCCTCCAATGGAGATTTGTGGAACCCCACTGAAAAATGACTCAGATCAGCTGTCTGGGCTATTTCTCCAAGGTTACCAGCAATGTTACAGTGGGAAGGCTCAGGAAATTTACAGTCATACTGCAATAAGTCCGTAAGTCAAATAATATGTGGTATGATTTTGAGTGTATTAACATGCTCTATTTTACATAGGGAAGAAACAGTTCCTCTGGTCATCTCATGGTACAGAGTACTCCATTACGTAGCCGTGTAGTACCATCAGTTCAGAGCCAAAGGTAGGTTTACCTTGGAGTCATGTCAAAAAGCCTATTATTTTCCACTCTTTGGAGTGTATATTTTCTGACACATAAAGTAGGAGACATTTTGGGTGTTAGTAACTTGTCAATAATCCGACTAACATCTGGATTCTGAAAGCTACATGCAATGACAAATTCAGTCAGTGTGGATACTGTCCCACAGTTTTCAGTATGGGTCGACTAAGAATGGCAATAAATTTCCATGTAGGTGGATGTAGTTAACTTTAGCTGCTCTACAGTTTGATGTGTAAATACAGACACACATGCTGAAACATAGGAACAAGCTCAAGGAGGCAAGGTGAGGCCATTCAATCTCCTTGAGCCTGTTCCGCTATACAATTCATGGTTGATTTGTATCTTAAACACATCCACTTGCATTGTTCCAAATCCTTCATGTTACAATCCTCTTTGGACCATTAACCTTTAGAGAAGAAATGCAAACATCCAGTAATTAGCTGATAGAACAATATTTCATGTTTTTTTAAAACAAAAACAATTTTATTGTATACCAAAAAAGAAAAGGAACTAAGCAAGCACCACTAACTTACAAACTTATGAAGACTTATGCGTTAAACTCAGTTCTACATTTCACTTCCTCCCCAAGAGTCCCCCACTTTATCTTACAAATTTTTGAATGGTTAATTCCCTTTTCTTCTCTGGAATCAAACTAAAAGTATATCCCAGCTCTGTGGAATGCAGTCTGATATATGTTCAGTGTTCCAGCTGTTTGTCAAGCTACAAGGTTTAATTGTGGTCCCCCCATTAGCTTTTGGCTAAGTAACCAGACGATTCCTTTAGCAATCTCACCACTCGGGGTTCCACAGATCCAGCACTGGCCTCCCTGTGCTTCTTACGCTGTGAGTTAAAACATCAGCTTGGTTTCCAATAACCCGCTCTAATGGATTAAAACAATAATGAGCTGATTACTCCCAGAACTCCAATGGCTACAGGTCATACAGTCATACTGCAATAAGTCCGTAAGTCAAATAATATGTGGTATGATTTTGAGTGTATTAACATGCTCTATTTTACATAGGGAAGAAACAGTTCCTCTGGTCATCTCATGTTCAACCTTTCTTCATAGAATAAGCCCCAGGAATGGGTTGAGTGAACCTTCTCTGAACTGCTTCGAATCCAATTTTATCTAATTTCAAATAAGGAGACCAAAATGCCATTTTATAACTTTACCTTTCTAGCTGTTAATTTCCGAAGTGAAAATGGTCCAATGTTTTAATCCCAAGCTTAATTAAATTGCATTTACTTCAGGGCTGCCCATCAGTTTCTTAACCCAATGTTCCTATTTTCTACAGTTAAAACTTTAATTGCTAAAGTTAAAAGCTACATACTAAAACTTATGAATTATGAACTCAATGTTTGCTATATTGATTACCTTACGAAACAAAAATCTAACTTTTGAAATCTTCGATTGACCGAGTTTCAACAGGTTTTGTGGGAAAGAGTTCTAAAACATTCTATATAAAAAAAATTCTTCCTGTCATCACCTCAATTGACTTAGTTTTAATTGAAAGGAGTTCTTCTGGACAATTGCAGTCAGAGAGAATAATTTCTTGCTAACTACGCTATCAAATCCTTCAATCACCTTAAACACCTCAATTAATCTTCTATACAGGTATTCAAGAGAATATACATTTCTACGCAACCTCTGAATTTAACTTTTGTTAACTGCAGGTGTTAGTAACTTATCAAAGCTACTGATGGTTCCAATAGCTTTGATTTCAAACATTCTGCATAACTAAGCAAACTGATAATATGACAAATTCTCTTTTTGTCATCATGTCAGTCATTCGGGATCTGGGTGTACAGATACTCAGGTCACTGAAAGCGGCAACACAGGTGGAGAAAGTAGTCAAGAAGGCTTACGGCATGCTTGCCTTCATCAACCGGGGCACTGAGTTTAAAAATTGGCAAGTCATGTTGCAGCTTTGTAGAACATTAGTTAGGCCATACTTGAAATATAGCATTCAATTCTGATCGCTACACTACCAGAAGGACATGGAGGCTTTGGAGAGGGTACAGAAAAGATTTACCAGGATGTGACCTGGTATAGAGGGCATTAGCAATGAGGAGAGGATGGAGAAACTTGGTTTGTTCTCAGTGGAACGATGGAGGTTGAGGGGTGACCTGATAAAAAGTCTACAAGATTATGTGAGGCATGGACAGAGTGGATAGTCTGAAGCTTTTTCCCAGGGTGGAAGAATCAATTACTCGGGGGCACAGGTTTAAGGTGCGAGGGGCAAGGTTTAAAGGAGATGTACAAAGCAGGTTTTTTACACAGAGAGTGGTGGGTACCTGGAACTCTCTGACAGGGGAGATAGTGGAAGCAGATACGATAGTGACTTTTAAGGGGCGTCTAGACAAATACATGAATAGGATGGGACTGGAGAGATATAATCCCCGGAAGAGTAGGCAGTTTTAGTTGAGTCGGGCAGCATGGACGGTACAGGCTTGGAGGGCCGAAGGGCCTGTTCCTGTGCTATAATTTTCCTTGCTCTTTGTATTATCCTTTTGTAGCAGTACAATGAATAGAAGATACATAAATAAAGGTGGAGCCATCCCTAACTGAAATTTTAGATATCATTTGTGTTCAAATGCACTGCACTCAAAATACTTAGGAATGTCATTTCACATTAAAAGTGCTCATATAGCCTGCACCCTTCTCTCACTCACATTTTCCATCCATCCTCACTCATTCACATCACCCCTCCCCACACAACCCCCACTCACTCACACCACCCCCCATACAACCCCACTTATTAAACCATCCCTCCCCACACCCCCACTCACTCACACCACCCGTCCCCACACCACCCCTACTCACTCACACCACCCCCCACACAACCCCACTTATTAAACCATTCCTCCCCACACCATTCCTACTCGCTCACACCATCCCCCATACAACCCCACTTATTAAACCATCCCTCCCCACACCCCCACTCACTCACACCACCCGTCCCCACACCATTCCTACTCGCTCACACCATCCTCCATACAACCCCACTTATTAAACCATCCCTCCCCACACCCCCACTCACTCACACCACCCGTCCCCACACCATCCCTACTCACTCACACCATCCCCCACACAACCCCCACTCACTCACACCATCCTCCATACAACCCCACTTATTAAACCATCCCTCCCCACACCCCCACTCACTCACACCACCCGTCCCCACACCATCCCTACTCACTCACACCATCCTCCATACAACCCCCACTCACTTACACCACCCGTCCCCACACCATCCCTACTCACTCACATCATCCCCCACACAACCCCACTTATTAAACCATCCCTCCTCACACCCCCACTCACTCACACCACCCCTCCCCACACCATCCCCACTCACTCACACCATCCCCCACACAACCCCACTTATTAAACCATCCCTCCTCACACCCCCACTCACTCACACCACCCCTCCCCACACCATCCCCACTCACTCACACCATCCCCCACACAACCCCCACTCACTCACACTATCCCCCATACAACCCCACTTATTAAACCATCCCTCCCCACACCCCCACTCACTCACACCACCCGTCCCCACACCATTCCTACTCACTCACATCATCCCCCACACAACCCCTACTCACTCACACCATCCTCCATACAACTCTACTTATTAAACCATCCCTCCCCACACCCCCACTCACTCACACCACCCGTCCCCACACCCCCACTCACTCACACCACTCCTCCCCACACCATCCCTACTCACTCACACCATCCCCCATATAACCCCACTCACTCACACCACTCCTTCCCACACCATCCCCCACTCACTCACATCATCCCCCATACAACCCCACTCACTCACACCACTCCTCCCCACACCATCCCTACTCACTCACACTATCCCCCATACAACCCCACTCACTCACACCACTCCTCCCCACACCATCCCCCACTCACTCACACCATCCCCCATACAACTCCACTCACTCACACCACTCCTCCCCACACCATCCCCCACTCACTCACACCATCCCCCATACAACCCAACTTATTAAACATCCCTCTCCACACCCCCACTCACTCACACCACTCCTCCCCACACCATCCCTACTCACTCACACCATCCCCCATACAACCCCACTCACTCACATCATCCCCCATACAACCCCACTTATTAAACCATCCCTCCCCACACCCCCACTCACTCACACCACCCGTCCCCACACCATCCCTACTCACTCACACCATCCCCCATACAACCCCACTCACTCACACCACCCGTCCCCACACCATTCCTACTCACTCACACCATCCCCCATACAACCCCCACTCACTCACACCATCCTCCATACAACTCCACTTATTAAACCATTCCTCCCCACACCCCCACTCACTCACATCATCCTCCATACAACCCCACTTATTAAACCATCCCTCCCCACACCCCCACTCACTCACACCACCTGTCCCCACGCCATCCCTACTCACTCACACCATCCCCCATACAACCCCACTTATTAAACCATTCCTCCCCACACCCCCACTCACTCACACCACCCGTCCCCACACCATCCCTACTCACTCACATCATCCCCCAT
Source organism: Prionace glauca (assembly GCA_037974335.1). Lineage (NCBI taxonomy): Eukaryota > Metazoa > Chordata > Chondrichthyes > Carcharhiniformes > Carcharhinidae > Prionace > Prionace glauca. Next base: position 59,408,228 of record CM075737.1, read on the forward strand.
ACAACCCCCACTCACTCACACCATCCCCCATACAACCCCACTTATTAAACCATCCCTCCCCACACTCCCACTCACTCACACCACCCGTCCCCACACCATCCCTACTCACTCACACCATCCTCCATACAACCCCACTTATTAAACCATCCCTCCCCACACTCCCACTCACTCACACCACTCCTCCCCACACCATTCCTACTCACTCACACCATCCTCCATACAACCCCACTTATTAAACCATCCCTCCCCACACCCCCACTCACTCACACCACTCCTCCCCACACCATCCCTACTCACTCACATCATCCCCCATACAACCCCCACTCACTCACACCATCCCCCATACAACCCCACTTATTAAACCATCCCTCCCCACACTCCCACTTACTCACACCACCCGTCCCCACACCATCCATACTCACTCACACCATCCCCCATACAACCCCACTCACTCACACCACCCATCCCCACACCATTCCTACTCACTCACACCATCCCCCATACAACCCCCACTCACTCACACCATCCTCCATACAACTCCACTTATTAAACCATTCCTCCCCACACCCCCACTCACTCACATCATCCTCCATACAACCCCACTTATTAAACCATCCCTCCCCACACCCCCACTCACTCACACCACCTGTCCCCACACCATCCCTACTCACTCACACCATCCCCCATACAACCCCACTCACTCACACCATCCTCCATACAACCCCACTTATTAAACCATCCCTCCCCACACCCCCACTCACTCACACCACTCCTCCCCACATCATCCCCCATACAACCCCACTCACTCACACCACCCCTCCCCACACCATCCCTACTCACTCACACCATCCCCCATACAACCCCACTCACTCACACCAGCCCCCCACATACAACCCCCTGTCATTCATACTATCCCACCCGATGCAATCCCTACTCACTCACACTACTCCTCCCCGCATAATCTCTACTCATTCACACCATCCTTCCCCATACAACCCCCATTCACTCACACCATCCTTCCCATCCCACTCAACCATATTCACAGTCAACCTTCACTCAATCACTCATACCTCCTTTTTCCCCACTCTCTCCCTACCTAGATTTTGTTACCCGAATGTGCAAAAGCTGCCACTCCCTCTAGAAGTTGCAGTGTGTCTCAATGGGCTCTGGAAGCCTATGCAATGAATGTGTAACATACTGCACCATCTGGGACTTGGGAAATATCCAGGGCATGATATTGTCAATGTCAACTGGTGGCTGAAATAATTAAATTTTGTATTGATCACGAAAATTTGCTATTTGTTCTTATAAATATATTGTGATCATGTTTGATGTCAGCTGAATACTTCTGAGTGCTTTGAAGGCAATTAAAGGCTGCTAAATGATCACAAATGATGCTGTTTGCATGCAGTATGATTTCATTTGATGTTAGCTGATCAGCTCTTGAGGGTTTAAATGTTGTGAGCACTGTGTGATTTTAGCTGATCACTGTTTGATAATTTAGGATGTCAAATGATAGCTAAATAATGATGCTTGAGCACGGATATTTGCAAACAGGCACAAATGATGGCTGCTGAATGCAAATGTGAACATTTTCCAGTAGAACATAGAACATTACAGCGCAGTACAGGCCATTCGGCCCTCGATGTTGCGCCGACCAGTGGAACCAATCTAATGACCCTCTAACCTAAACTATTCCAATGTTATCCATATGCCTATCCACTGACCATTTGAATGCCCTTAAAGTTGGTGAGTCCACAACTGCTGCAGGCAGGGCATTCCACGCCCTTACTACCCTCTGAGTGAAGAACCTACCTCTGACATCCGTCCTATAATTACCACCCCTTAATTTAAAGCTATGTCCCCTCGTGTTAGCCATCACCATCCGAGGAAAAAGGCTCTCTCTATCCACCCTATCTAACCCTCTGATCATAGTAGGGATAGTTTGCCTGAAGGAAAGTCTGCTGTTTTATTAAAAGATCTTACCTTGGTCTAAACACTGAGGCTGTGCAAACTTCTATGCTTTCCACACTAAAGATCACAATAAGATCTTTATTGTTTTTGTTATTGGGTCTAGTCAATTACCATGAGGATAAAGAGTGAATAGTTTGGGCCAGGTAAGTGTATCCACTTGGTTTTAAAAGCTGTTCTGATAGAACTGCAAATATCTGTCCTATATCATACAGATCAGACAAATAAGAACATAAGAACATAAGAAATAGGAGCAGGAGTAGGCCATCAAGCCCTTCGAGCCTGCCCCGCCATTCAATAAGATCATGGCTGATCTGTCGTGGCTGAGTTCCACCTTCCCGCCCTCTCCCCATAACCCTTAATCCCCTCTCTTATCAAAAACCCATCAACCCGCTTCTTAAAAATATTTAGCATCAATTGACTTTGTTCCCTACCATCCTCAAGTGTAATTAACCACACACAAGTAGAGGTAATATGATAACAATCTATCCTGTCGTATATCAGTTGAAAATGCTTTCACTTTGTCAATATGCTGAACCTTATATGTGAATATAAGGCACTCGGTCAAAATATAAATCCCTTATCTTCAGTCTCAAATATTTAATAATTTTCTGTTCCCATTGGACAAAGAATCAAGAATCAGAGGACATGTATTTAAGGTGATTGACAAAAGAAGCAACAACGACATGAGGAAAACTATATTTTACACAGTCTGGTTAGGATCTGGTGTGCTCTGCCTAAGAGTGTGGTGAAGGCAGATTTAGCTGTGGCTTTCGAAAGAGAATTGGATCATTATTTGAAGAGGGAAATAAATTTCTGGGGATGGTATAGGGTGGGTTGTTCTTGCAGAGAACAGGCATCGACATGATGGATTGAATGGCCTCTTGCTCTGCTGTAACCATTCTGTGATTCTACTTTTGACTATTTATCTCAATGAAACTTCTTTGCCATTGGAATATGGGCAATTACCTTGATGAGAAGTAAAAAAGGGGAAAAAAACAGGAAGACAGCGCTGAGAAAGAAACTGGAGAGCTGGTTAGAATACATAATTCAGAATACGTAATACCTGCGATACATAATTCAGGAAAGGAATCAGATTGATACGGTAAAGTCCTCTACATAGCAAGTAAAAATAGGTAACTCCTCTGATGATTTTTGTTACTGAATAAGTTTTACACTGGCCTAGCAATTCCAAAATTATAATCCTTAGATATCGACCAAAATCTTCTGTCCTCTTTGGCAGCTGAGATTCTCTGGTGCTGCTGAAAGTGAATGAAGTTTTGGCTGGAATGCCAAATTCTCCGTTCTCATTGTCACGCGTTCCGGCACAGACAAGACCAGAGAATATCACCTCATGGACCGATGTTCTTATTGAATTTCATTCATTGCTTGCATTTTATTGAGAAAGAAATCAAAGGAATAATGTCTACTTGTCCACAATAATACAGTTTGCCATGTATTAAACAACAGGACACGGTCTCGGGTGTTACAAGGTGAAGAGCCTGTACAGGAGCGATTTTTCTGTCCTCATTTTCTCCAGGCACCTGGTGACATGATTGCTCATGAAGGACAAATTTGCCGATTGGATTGTAAGGTAAGAACAATAAAATTACAGCTCCAACTACAGGAATAAGTGAATAAATGGGTGTTTTTCTGGTTGGTGACCAGTGGTGTGCCTCAGGGATCAGTGTTGGAACCACAATTGTTTACAATTTACACAGATGATTTGGAGTTGGGGACCAAATGCAGTGTGTCAAAATTCGCAAACGACACTAAAAGGAGTGTGCAGAAGACATTAAAAGTTTGCAGTTGGATATAGGTAGTTTAAGTGAGTGGGCAAAGGCCTGGCAGATGGAGTACAAGGTTGGTAAGTGTGAGGTCATCCATTTTGGTAGGAATAACTATCATTGAAATGGTAAAAAATTGCAGTGTGCTACTGTGCAAAGGGACCTGGGCATCCTTGTGCATGAATCACAAAAAGTTGGTTTGCAGATGCAGCAGGTAATTAAGAAGACAAGTGGAATTTTGTCCTTCATTACTAGAGGGATATAAAACCTCCCTGTTTAAAAATAGGGAGGTTATATTGTAGCTGTATAAGGTGCTGGTTACTTGAGAAAGGATATACTGGCACTGGAGAGGGTGCAGAGGAGATTCACTAGGTTGGTTCCAGAGTTGAGAGGGTTGGCTTATGAGGAGAGACTGGGACTATACTCTTTGGAATTTAGAAGAATGAGGGACAATCTTATAGAAACATATAAGATTCTGAAGGCAATAATAAGATAGAAGCCAAATGATTGTGGATCTGTGGAATTCCCTGCCCAGTGAAGTAGTTGAGGCTCCCTCATAGAACATAGAACATAGAACATTACAGCGCAGAACAGGCCCTTCGGCCCACGATGTTGCGCCGACCAGTTACAAAACAATGACCCACTAGCCTAAACCAATCCCTTTTCATCCATAAACCTATCCACAGATCTCTTAAACGCCCCCAAACTAGGTGCATTTACAACTGCAGCTGGCAGGGCATTCCAGTCCCTCACCACCCTCTGGATAAAGAACCTACCCCTGACATCTGTCCTATAACTACCCCCCCTTAATTTAAAGTCGTGCCCCCTCGTGCTAGCTTTCTCCATCCTAGGAAAAAGGCTATCACTATCTACCCTGTCTAAACCTCTAATCATCTTATATGTTTCAATGAGATCCCCTGTTAGCCACCTTCTTTCCAGCGAAAACAACCCCAAATCTCTCAGTCTCTCCTCATAGGATCTCCCCTCCATACCAGGCAACATCCTGGTAAACCTCCTCTGCACCCTCTCCAAAGCCTCTACATCCTTCCTGTAATGTGGGGACCAGAACTGCACACAAAACTCCAAGTGTGGCCGCACCAGAGTTGTGTACAGTTGCATCATGACGCTGCGACTCCTAAATTCAATCCCCCTACCAATAAACGCCAAGACACCGTATGCCTTCTTAACAACCTTATCTACTTGATTCCCAACTTTCAGGGATCTATGTACACATAAACCTAGATCCCTCTGCTCCTCCACACTATTCAAAGTCCTCCCGTTAGCCCTATACTCAACACATCTGTTATTGCTACCGAAATGAATTACCTCACACTTCTCCATATTAAACTCCATCCGCCACCTCTCAGCCCAGCTCTGCAACCTTTCTAAGTCATCCTGCAAACTATGACACCCTTCCTCACAATCTACCACACCTCCGACTTTGGTGTCATCAGCAAACTTACTAATCCACCCAACTATACCCTCATCCAGATCATTAATAAAAATTACAAACAGCAGTGGCCCCAAAACAGATCCCTGAGGCACACCACATGTAACCGAACTCCATGACGAATATTTACCATCAACCACCACTCTCCGTCTCCTATCTGATAGCCAATTCCTGATCCAATTACCTAGATCACCCCCAATCCCATACATCTGCATTTTCTGCAGAAGCCTACCATGGTGAACCTTATCAAACGCCTTGCTAAAATCCATATACACCACATCAACTGCCTTACCCCTATCAACCTCTTTGGTCACTTTCTCAAAGAACTCGATAAGGTTAGTATGGCACGACCTACCCTCGTTGAATGTTTTTAAGGCAAGGATAGATAAATTTTTGATCAGTAAATGAATTAAGGGTTATGGTGAGCAGGTGGCTAAGTGGAGCTGAGTCCACAAAAAGATCAGCCATGAAGTTATTGAATGGGGGAGCGGGCTCGAGGGGCCAGCTGGCCTACTCCTACTCCTAGTTCTCATGTTCATAGTGAACAGCGTGACAAACTCAGAGAATTGTTATCGACAATGTATTGTGGTTTTGGTGTCCTTCCCTGTCTCAGCAAGTAAGGAGTTACAAACCCCAGTTAATTGAGGGGGAAAATGCCCCCTCAATCTACTGTTCCCTTCCTGTTGGCGAACACTTCAGTGGTCACGGGCATTCAGCCTCTGACCTTCGGGTAAGCATTCTCCAAGGCGGCCTTCATGACACACGACAGCGCAGAGTCGCTGAACAGAGACTGATAGCCAAGTTCCGCACACATGAGGACGGTCTCAACAGGGATCTTGGGTTCATGTCGCACTGTCTGTAACCCCCGTGACTTGCCTGGGTTTGCAAAACCTCACTTACTGTACTGTCTGGAGACAATACACATCTCTTTAAACTGTGATCAGTGCTCCTTCCACTCACATTATCAGCCACTTCAGGTCTTGAACAGCAGGTTAGGTGTAAGGATTCGCATTCTAATCAGTAATCTCTAAACTGTCTGTGCTTTATATGCTCTGTCTGAGGCCAGAACTCTCCTTTCACCTGACGAAGAGGCAGCCCCCTCGAAAGCTTGTGATAATATTATCAAATAAATAGGTTGGACTAAAACCTGGTGTTGTCAGACTTTTTACTGTGTTTACGCCAGTCCAACGCCAGCATACCCACATCTTGAGTCAATGCAGCAGTGAGCCTGAAGGTAGGCCGGAAAACTGGGGACAATCCAGTCTTTGGGCACCTCTGGCTGGATTTCATTCCCATCTCGCAGCCATTGAGCTGCCGCCAGGGTTCCTGTAAATCTGAGGCTGAGATCTTGCCCCACAAGAGCTGCTGGCAGTCACTGCTAGGTAAGTGGGGTCAGATCTCACCAGGGCCATAGAACCATAGAACCCTACAGTGCAGAAACAGGCCCTTCGGCCCATCGAGTCTGCACCGAACACAATCCCACCCAGACCCTATCCCCATATCCCTACACATTTACCTGCTAATCCCTTTAACCTACACATCCCAGGACACTAAGGGGCCATTTTAGCATAGCCAATGAACCTAACCCGCACATCTTTGGACTGTGGGAGGAAACCGGAGCACCCGGAGAAAACCCACGCAGACACGAGGAGAATGTGCAAACTCCACACAGGCAGTGACCCGAGCCGGGAATCGAACCCAGGACCCTGGAGCTGTGAAGCAGCAGTGCTAACCACTGTGCTACCGTGCCGCCCTGGGCCAGTCAGAGCCCAGCTAAGACGGAGGATGGGGTTGTTCAGGGCAGGCCAGGTGTTGTCACAGGACAGCCATTGGTGCCAGAGGGATGGGGGGCTCTCCATTGTCCACAAAGTGCCCTATTAGAAGGGTTCCTCTCCCCAACAAGTCCAGAGGGAGGGCAGTAGGAATCACCATGTGGTAGACCCATACATGGGGATTTTACCTGCTACTGGCAAAATGCCAGAGGTGGCTGCAAATGCCTTTTAATTGGCTGCTTAAGTGACTCAGTTGGCCTTTGAGCAGAATATCGAGGTGACGGGATGGCATCTGATAGTTCATGCCCCCATCACCACACCTTTCCTCCTGCATTCTCCCCCCCACCGACATCCCTAAACTTTCTATCCCACTCCGGCACCCCCCATAAAAATCAACCCAATATATGCATTGCATTTTACTGCAGCAGTCCTCAGTGTCAATTCAAGCAGAGTGTTGATACCGTACAACCTACTGTGTGATTCAAGTAAAAACCAAAATATAGCAACAAAGCTCCTGATCACCAAAATATTAAAGAAGCAAAGGTGTACTCTGGGGCTCAACGTGGTCTCAGATCCTGAAGAGGATGAAAGAGCAGAACAGATGGTATTAAAGCTGTAATCACTGACAATCATCTAACATTTATTATCTGAGTTAGAAACTGGATTGCTGACATCTCACAATCGGAACACTTGACTATTTAATATTAGGCACGCTTTCCTGTCCTTGATGCTGAACTGTGGAACACCATTGGTTCATCCTGGGGAGAAATCACACTGAGTTACTATGAAACTGCTGATCAGTTTTCTCACATTACTTTATAGCACACAGCCCTTTGTCTGTGTGCAGGTGAACTCTGATTTTAAGAGCAGATCAATCATTAGTTGCTCTTTGTGTAATATTTACTGATTGTAATGATTCAGTGAGACGGCTAGCCTTCTGGAGTATGAGCTCCCTGGTTGAGGTCATTATTGCCTCCACAGGAAGTCTCACCTGGAGGTAAATATGAGAGTGTCAGGTCCACTGGGACTCCTGATTCTGACTCTGTACCTGAAGCACTCCAGGAGTGGAATTAGTGTTTGTAAATAAAGGGAATCTGTTGGCACCGGCCTCTGAGGAGTTATTTCACTAATAATGTTCTTTTTGATAGTGAGGTTGTGTGTCAGAAGTGGGAAATGTGTCCTATTACATCACATCAATACATCACTATCATAGAAATAAGATGCTTCTAAAGTTAGAATTTGAATTAATGATAGAAAATCATGGCAATACTTAGCATCTAAAAACAGAAAAAATATTCTGGCAAAGAGCCTATAGATAGACCATGAATTAACAATTTCTCTTCTCATAGTTCTAAAACCTCAATTAGAGTTTCTACAACTTATACTCTAACTTGTTCTGAGATTACTTGGTAAAATTAAGTATTTATACCTAAGGAAAGATATCCTTTGAATTGTTCTATAGTTGCTTGAGTGTGTGACTGTTTGAGAGAATCACCCTGAGAGATTCTCAGTGATGTGAATACTGATAACTGTGATACACTGAGAATTATAGAACAAGTAACATTTTCTGGTGATGAATAGTGATTGTGCTGGAAAGGAGATCATCCCAGATATAAGGCTGCTGAGGTTGAGGTCTTTGAGGGAAATGTAAAAGATTTTTATAGAAATTATAGGCCTGATTTTACCATTGCGTTGTGCCCAACTTGATAAAGTCGAACATGAGGCGAATAGCACCTCTGGTCCGCCTCCCCCTTTACCAAGGCCCCAAAATAGCCGCGATTGGGACCACATTTGCATGCATTCGGGATGCTTGGTTTCATTGGTCAGAACATTGATACAAAAATTGGGATGCCTTGTTGAAGTTGTACAAGACATTGGTACGGCCACACTTGGAATACTGTGTGCAATTCTGGTCACCCTATTATAGAAAGGATATTATTAAACTAGAAAGAGTGCAGAAAAGATTTACTAGGATGCTACCGAGACTTGATGGTTTGGGTTATAAGAGAGGCTGGATAGACGGGACTTTTTTCTCTGGAGTGTAGGAGGCTGAGGGGTGATCTTATAGAGGTCTATAAAATAATGAGAGGCACAGATCAGCTAGAGAGTCAATATCTTTTCCCAAAAGGTGGGGAGTCTAAAACTAGAGGGCAAAGGTTTAAGATGAGAGGGGAGAGATACAAAAGTGTCCAGAGGGGCAATATTTTTACACAAAGGGTGGTGAGTGTCTGGAACAAGCTGCCAGAGGTAGTAGTAAAAGTGGGTACAATGTTGTCTTTTAAAAAGCATGTAGATAGTTACGTGGGTAAGATGGGTATAAATGGATATGTGCCAAATGCAAGCAATTGGGATTAGTTTAGGGGTTTAAAAAAGAATGGACAAGTTAGGCTGAAGGGCTTGTTTCCATGCTGTAAACCTCTATGTCTAAGTCTGTGTCTCTTGAATTTAAGAGAGCAGAGATGACATGAGTAAGTGGACTGTGTCCCGCCAAAGTGAGTGTGCTCTCCATTTGTGAAAACCCAAATCCTATTGATGGACATAGATTCTCAGGAACTTGACATAGAAATTCTCAAAGATGGTTATATGTTTTAGCTGGTTCCACTGAGGGTACCTGAGCTCCTAATGTGCATCGCAGAATTCAATTGTGAATCACAAGGATATCAATTTGGAAAGCTGCAGTTTGTCAGAAAATTGGGAAGAGTTTTCACTGCACATTATACAAACACAATATCTGAGGAAGGTATATACATAGTGGAAATATTGCTGGATCAATAATCCAGAGATGCAAGGTAATGTTCTGAGACTTGGGTTCAATAAAAGTGTGGAATTAAAGGTCTATTGACGACCATGAAACCATTGTTGACTATTCCTTCAGAGAAGAAAATCTGCCAACCTTACCTAGTCTGGCCTATATGTGACTCCAGAGCCACAGTAATGTGGTTGACTCTTAAATACGCTCAGGATTGGGTGAGAAATGCTGGCTCAGCCAGCAATACCCACATTGCATGAATGAATAACAAAAAAATACTTTATCATTCAAATAAATATATTTCCATTTTCTTCAGGTGAGTGGATTACCAAACCCTGAACTTTTCTGGCTACTGAATGGAAAACCTATTTTACCAAATGTTACCCACAAGATGCTCGTGCGTGAAAATGGAATTCATTCCCTCCTGATTGATCACCTTACAGCCGAGGACATGGGAACTTACACATGTATTGCGACAAACAAAGCAGGACAAAGTTCCTTTAGTTTGGAGCTGTCTGTTGTAGGTAAAGTATAGTTCATACCAGAAGGAAAGTTTATCTGTAATTCACGCAAAGATGCTCCTGCAAGTAATCACTTAGAGACAATCAGATGGAGACTGAACTTCCCCAGGAAGGCTCCCATTGAAGGGACTGGAGATTACCTTTTGAGCAGTAGAAACCCTGCAGATAGAACATAGAACACTACAGCACAAACAGGCCCTTCGGCCCACGAGTTGCGCCAATCACATCAACACCTACCAACCTACAGACCTATCTATAACCCTCAATCCCATTAAACCCCATATACTCATCCAGAAGTCTTTTAAAAGACCCCAGCGAGTTCGCCTCCACCACCACTGACGGCAGCCGATTCCATTCACTCACCACCCTCTGAGTGAAAAACTTACCCCTAACATCACTTCTGAACTTCCCTCCCTGTACCTTAAATCTGTGTCCTCTCGTAGCGACCATTTCAACCCGGGGAAATAGCCTCTGAGAGTCCACCCTATCTATTCCTCTCAACATTTTGTAACATTTTGTATGATAGAATTCCCACTGTGCAGAAGGACACCATTTGACCCATCCAGTCTACACCAACTCTCCATCAGAGCATCCATCTAGGCGCCCCTGTCCTCCCCCCCCCAACCTTTTCTCCCCACTCCAATGTACTTATCCCACTATTCCCCCTAATCTACATATCTGGACACCAAGGGGCAATCTACCATGGCCAATCTACTTAACATGCACAGCTCTTGGAGCATGGGAGGAAAGCAGGGCACCCGGAGGAAGCCCATACAGACATGGGATAATGTGCAAACTCCACACAGACAGTCAACCCAGGTTGGAATCAAACCCAGGACCCTGGCACTGTAGGTTGCATCATTTCAGCAGCAGGTAACAGCAAGAGTACTGGTAGATTGTGGGAGAAAAATATCAGTTTCATGCTTACAACTTACAACTTGGTGCTACCTTGTAGACAAAGCACCATCACCCCCACTAATGTTAGTCGATAGTTAGCTCTCACTTGCTCATACAGTAATAATTTCAATGGAGTTTAACTCGGTTACTTTCTGTTGGACAGAGAGCTTTATGCCAAAAAATGTGCCCCTCTGTATTTAAAAGGTTAATTTACTCATAATACCCTACACCCACCCTTCAGACTTCTAGTAATATTGAAGATTAGATGTGGTTTTCCATTGAATGTGAACCTTTGATTTCGCCCAGCCCTGCTCTGCTCTTCATCAATTGAAGATTTCATCGAGCGTGGGGTATCCTAGCAAATTTGAAGGCATCTTTTTTTTCAGTTTGGGCTGCAGTATCGCTGCTGCCAGCAGGAAAAATGATGTGTTCCCCTTTGTCACTGGGAGCGCTACTGAGGTGGGATTCATCCAGGTTCTGTTGCTTTCATTCATGGTTCTCATGTGTAGGATCTGACATGTTTGCTAAGTATGGCATTGTCATAACTCTAAGGTCAATCTCAAATCCAAGGGAGCCACAACAAAAGTCAGACATGTGAAACTTTTATGAACCAGTGATCAAAAGGACAAGATTCTGCATCCTCATCTCATACATCAATGTCAGAATTATTTTGATACCTTATTTGATATGAATCATTCTTCTAAGGCTCACGTTGGATGGAGTGAAAAGTTTAGTTTATTTGTTAGTGGGGCGGCACGGTAGCACAGTGGTTAGCACTGCTGCTTCACAGCTCCAGGGTCCTGGGTTCGATTCCCGGCTCGGGTCACTGTCTGTGTGGAGTTTGCACATTCTCCTCGTGTCTGCGTGGGTTTTCTCCGGGTGCTCCGGTTTCCTCCCACAGTCCAAAGATGTGCGGGTTAGGTTCATTGGCTATGCTAAAATTGCCCCTTAGTGTCCTGGGATGTGTAGGTTAGAGAGATTAGCAGGTAAATGTGTAGGGATATGGGGATAGGGTCTGAGTGGGATTGTGTTCGGTGCAGACTCGATGGGCCGAAGGGCCTGTTTCTGCACTGTAGGGTTCTATATGCAGGGTAGAATAGGTGTGGGGTGATGTGGCGGCGCGGGCTCGTTGGGCCGAAGGGCCTGTTTCCCGTGCTGGGTTGTTCTTTGTTCTTCTTTGTCCCAAGTAGGCTTACATTAACACTGCAATGAAGTTACTGTGAAAACCCCCCAATCGCCACACTCTGCCGCCTGTTCGGGTACACTGAGGGAGAAATAGCATGGCCAATGCACCTAACCAGCACGTCCTTCAGACTATGGGAGGAAACCAGAGCATCCGGAGGAATCCCACGCAGACACAGGGAGAAAGTGTAGAGTCCGCACAGACAGTGACCCAAGCTGGGAATCGAACCTGGGTCCCTGGTCCTGTGAGGCAACAGTGCTAGAAGATTGGCTATGGATCTATAGAATATACTACCAGAGTAGATGGCCAATCAGTCCATCAGATGTCTGCTGGCTGAAAGGGATTCATTCATCAGCCTTGGCAATAGCCCCATAGATCATAGTATTTCAGATGATAACCATGCACTGCATGTTTCAGAAGTTTACTGTCTGTACCACATATTTGTAATGCATACAATATAATTAGCAGAATTGAAGCCCAATTTAAATAGCCCCCAGTATTCACTCACCTTCTCAGTGGGGTTGCACCGAGTGGGCTTTTGCACAGGTCCTCACAAGCGAGGACCTGGTGTGTTGGACCCTGAGGGTTGAAGGAATGCCACCATCCCCTCTGCGATGAGGCACCCTCCCCTTCCAACCCCACAGTAAGCAGATATCAGGTTTATCTGAACTGATCGCCCACTCGGCTCCCTTCCCTCCCCCCAGACTCCCAACATAGTCCCCTTCCTCCTCAGACCTCCACACAGCCCACATACCTCTCAATACCCCTCACATAGCACCCCCTTCCCCCTCAGACCTCCCTCTCACCTTCCCTTCAGGCCATGCGCTTTGGCAGTGTCAACAGGTTCCAACCCTTGGCACTCCGGCATTGATATCCTGGCCTGGCATCTTGGGTGCCAAGAGAGCTCCAGGAGGTAGCTCCAGTGGCCATTTGCCCCTCTGCTGCTGCCAGGCTGTGGAGGATGGGTCCTCAAAAGCCCTGGGGTTGGATGGACTTGGGCTGCGTAGAAGGGTTGATCTTGCCACTTTTGATGGTTTGGGTTATAAGGAGAGGCTGGATAAACTGGGACTGTTAGTGTAGGAGACTTAGGGGTGACCTTATAGAGATCTATAAAATAATGAGGGGCACAGATCAGCTGGATAGTCAATATCTTTTCCCAAAGGTAGGGGAATCTAAAACTAGAAGCCATATGTCTAAGGTGAAAGGGGAAAGATACAAAAGGATCCAGAGGGGCAATTCTTTCACACAGAGGGTGGTGAGTGTCTGGAACAAGCTGCCAGAAGTAGTAGTAGAGGCGGGTACAATTTTGTTTTTTAAAAAGTATTTAGAAGATAGATGGGTAAGATTGGTATAGGGGGATTTGGGCTAAATGTGGGCAGTTTGGTCTAGCTTAGTTGTTTTAAAAAAAAAGGGGCAGCATGGACAAGTTGGGCTGAAGGATCTGTTTTCATGCTGTCAACCTCTATAACTCTATGACCCTTCATCAGGACGGGGTTTTTTTTGGCTAGACTGCCCCTATTAGCCCTGGCAGATCTGAAGATCACTCCCGACGTGGTGATTTCAGACAGCCCTGTGATCAATATCTGCTTTCCTGCCTGTCAAATTCTGAAGTGCCAGGTTTTAGTCCAACCGATTTATTTGATAATATTCTCACAAGCTTTCGGGGGGGCTGCCTCTTCGTCAGGTGAATGGAGAGTTCACCTGACGAAGGGGCTAACCTCGAAAGCTTGTGAGAATATTATCAAATAAATAGGTTGGACTAAAACCTGGTGTTGTCAGACTTTTTACTGTGTTTACGCCAGTCCAACGCCGGCATACCCACATCACAAATTCTGACGTGGCCAGGTCACTTCACCCCAGTCCCTGAACCCTGACCCCGAGTACAGACCCCAGACCCTGAACCCTGACCCCGAGTACAGACCCCAGTCCCTGAACCCTGACCCCGAGTACAGACCCCAGTCCCTGAACCCTGACCCCGAGTACAGACCCCAGTCCCTGAACCCTGACCCCGAGTACAGACCCCAGACCCTGAACCCTGACCCCGAGTACAGACCCCAGGCCCTGAACCCTGACCCCGAGTACAGACCCCAGACCCTGAAACCTGACCCCGTGTACAGACCCCAGGCCCTGAACCCTGACCCCGAGTACAGACCCAAGTCACTGAACCCTGACCCCCCCCCCCCCACCCCACTCTCCTCCCCCCCCTCCCCCCGGCAATGCCCCAGTCACCTGGCAGGCTTTTAAATCACTGCAGCACTCCATTCTGCAGCAGAGATTTCCCTTTCTCCCTGTCAGAAACTGTGAAGTCCTCTGACAGAGAGGAAGTGTCGATATCACCCGGTGGCTGGGTGAGATGGGGAGGTTTCCATTTTGCGCAGCAGTGCACTCAGCCCCAATGTATGCAGACAGTTTTGATTTTAAGTCTTTGCAGTTTCCTATCAGGTTGAATGCTTTGAAACCCTCTCCATCCCAATGGATGCCTTTGATCCCTGTCAATTTCAACGTGCTGTGTTTTGAAAGAGGCTTCCATTGACAGTTCAATGGATTTCTATCCTCCCGTAGCCACCTGTGTTTATTTTCATTTCCCTTCACAGTTGAATGGATTTCAATTGATCCTAACCACAATGTTGGCAGAGTGTAAGCCTGATTGACAGCCTGTGGTTTCACTTTCTCTTTTGTACATCATAATGTTTTGAAAATCTGCACAGGGATCAGTGCAGCCAGAAAATCACGGCCTCTATATCTAATATAGGTTAAAATGTGTTACATGATATATTTAATATTGCTTTATATAATCAAACATCCTTCGGACTCAGGAATTTTCACAGTAACTTCATTGCAGTGTTAACGTAAACCTACTTCTGAATAAACTTTAAATTTATTAGTTGGAGGCATCCCCCACTTCATGAAAACAAATCACAGCACAAAATCTTGGAGTTTAGAATATGTCTCTGTTGATTAGCGTTTTGCATAGCAACGCAATATGCATTGCCATGCAAAACTGTCCAAAGATGTGCGGGTTCGGTTGATTGGCCGTGCTAAGAAATTGCCTCTTAGTGTCCAGGGATGTGTAGGTTAGAGGGTATAATATGTAGGGATATGGGGGGTAGGGCCTGGGTGGGATTGTGTTTGGTGCAGACTCGATGGGCCGAAGGGCCTCTTTCTGCACTGTAGGGTTCTATGATTCTATGAATATATCCATTTCCTTCCCAGCTACAGAAAAGCTCATGGGTCAACCACTGAATCAGTCAGATTCTGCAAATGTAAAAGTTTTTGCCATGTGTATACACTGCCTGCTCCCAGTTGCCTTTTAGGGTGTCCCTTGAAACATTCTATGATTATTTTCCATTTCAGGAGAGTTGGTAGCTTGTCACCCCCATCCCCATGCGTTCCTTCTGTTGTGCAGTGCTGATTCCCTTTCCATTAGTGTAACACCACTGAAAACTCACAGCAATACTCCATTAAAGGAAGAATCACTGCAATAGAAATGAGTATCTGTACAGTAAGGTCAGCAAATATAAAACTTACAGAAATGTCAAAGCTAATGTTCTAAAATGTTTGCTTTCTTTTTCTCTTTCCATTTGTTTGTTTTGCAGCAAAGGAAATTACAAAGGCACCTTTCTTTATTGAGAAACTGCGAAACACAGGAGTGCCAGAGGGCCACCCAGTCAGACTAGAGTGCAGAGTGGTAGGCATGCCTCCTCCCATGATCTTCTGGAAGAAAGACAATGAGACAATCTCTCCCAACTGGGATAGGATAAGGTGTGTCCAGACTTCAGTGCATAGTGTGACTATAGCTGCTAATGTGACAGTTACCTGGTTTAAAAAAAAATGACTTCCTGCTCCCATAGGGAATCATATCTGACGGGACTGGATTTTGGAAATTTGGGCTTATGTAGCACATGATTTCATGACTACTTTGGTTGCACCTGAATTTCTGATAAGCTGCGAGTGGGCAATGCTTTGCTGTTAGATGTCTGAATTCAGAACTTTATTGCTATTGCGCCTGGCTAAGGAGCCAATCTGAAACTGGATAGCTGCAGTTCAGGGTAAAAGCGAACAGAACCTTACTTCAAATGCTTGGCTCAGATAAGCCTGGAAGCTCAGACAGAGCAATCTTCAAATAGAAAGTGAAATGGCTAGAGAATGCAACTGGGGCATATCCTTACCATTAAACATCTAAATGTAGGTAAGATGGTTTTTAATAGTGTCCAGGGAGATTCAAAGGAGCCCCCTATCAGTTTGGATCTCATGGTTGTGTGCTCAATACATTCTAAATAAGAACATAAGAACATAAGAAATAGGAGCAGAAGTAGGCCATCTGGCCCTTCGAGTCTGCCCCGCCATTCAATAAGATCATGGCTGATCTGTCGTGGCTCAGCTCCACCTTCCCGCCCTCTCCCCATAACCCTTAATCCCTTCTCTTATCAAAAACCCATCAACCCGCGTCTTAAAAATATTTAGCGAGGCAGCCTCCACCACTTCAACGGGCAGAGAATTCCAGAGATTCACCACCCTTTGAGTGAAGAAGTTCCTCCTCAACTCTGTTCTAAACCGCCTCCCCTTTATCTTGAGGCTGTGCCCCCTAGTCCTCCTGTCTTTTTTGAGCGGGAAGAGTCTCTCCACCTCTATCCTTTCCATCCCATTCATCATCTTATACGTCTCAATGAGATCTCCCGTCATTCTTCTAAACTCTAACGAGTACAAGCCTAGTTTATTCAGCCTCTCCTCATAGCTCAATCCCCTCAACTCCGGTATCAGCCTAATACAATCTGAAGGAGTGGGAACTTTTCCCCTCCAGGGCTTTCTTTGCGATTTGATTTGATTTATTATTATCACATGTATTAGTATACAGTGAAAAGTACTGTTTCTTGCACTGTATACAGTCAAAGCATACCGCACATAGGGAAGGAAAGGAGAGAGTGCAGAATGTAGTGTTACAATCGTAGCTAGGGTGTAGAGAAAGATCAATTCAATGCAAGGTCCATTCAAAATCTGATGGCAGCAGGGAAGAGGCTGTTCTGGAGTCGATTGGTATATGACCTCAGATTTTTGTATCTTTTTCTCAATAGAAGAAGATAGAAGACAGAATGTCCAGGGTGCGTGGGGTCCTTAATTATGCTTTTCTGAGGCAGTGGGAAGTGTATACAGAGTCAATAGATGGGAGGCTGGTTTGCGTGATGGATTGGGTTATATTCACGATCTTTTGTAGTTCCTTGCAGTCTTGGGCAGAGCAGGAGCCCATACCAAACTGTGATACAACCAGAAAGGATGCTTTCTATGGGGCATCTGTAAAAGTTGGTGAGAGTCTTGGTTGACATGCCAAATTTCCTGAATCTTCTGAGAAAGTAGAGACATTGGTGGGCTTTCTTAATCACAGTGTCAGCATGGGGGGAACCAGGACAGGTTGGTGATGATCTGCACACATAAAAACGTGAAGCTCTTAACTGTTCGTACTCATTGATATAGACAGGGGCACGTTCTCATTTATGCTTCCTGAAGTCGATGACAATCTCCTTTGTTTTGTTGCCATTGAGGGAGAGATTATTGTCACCGTTCCAGTTTACCAGACTCTCTATCCCATTCCTGTGCTCTGTCTCATCATTGTTTGAGATCCGACCCACTACAGTGGTGTCATCAGCAAAGCTTGAAAATTGAGTCGGAGGGGAATTTGGCCGCACAGTATATAAGGAGTATAGTAAGGGGCTGGGAACACAGCCTTGTGGAGCACTGGTATTGAGGATGATCGTGGAGGAGCCAAGTGAACTCCAATAGTAATTTTATGGCATAAATCCATTTGAAGACTGTAAAAATCATTTGGACTTGGAATTGGGCGGCACGGTAGCACAGTGGTTAGCACTGCTGCTTCACAGCTCCAGGGTCCTGGGTTCGATTCCCGGCTCGGGTCACTGACTGTGTGGAGTTTGCACATTCTCCTCGTGTCTGCGTGGGTTTTCTCCGGGTGCTCCGGTTTCCTCCCACAGTCCAAAGATGTGCGGGTTAGGTTCATTGGCTATGCTAAAATTGCCCCTTAGTGTCCTGGGATGTGTAGGTTAGAGGGATTAGCAGGTAAAATGTGTAGGGATATGGGGATAGGATCTGGGTGGGATTGTGTTCGGTGCAGACTCGATGGGCCGAAGGGCCTGTTTCTGCACTGTAGGGTTCTATGGTTATAATCCGGATGGTCCTGTATCACCTAAATTATATCTGAAAATGTCTTTCTAACTGGAATATGTGTCCTGTTTTTGGATATCACTTCATTTCAATCGTTGTATTAGTCAGTTGCACTGCCTTGTTTCAGCGGAAAACATTTTAATTCAGTCTTGGTAAAACTAGTTGCAAAAGTCCCTTAATTGACTTTTCGTTTGGTGATTATTTTTCTAAAATACAATAAATTTTAAGTTACAATGTAAAAGAAAAGAAACTTAAATTACCCACTTAAGTGATGACTTGTGTTGTTTATTCAGTAGTAGATTCTCCAGTATAATAATATGGATAACCAATTAGACTTCCAGTCTGTGTGTGTGTGTATTTTAATGGAATTTATGGCATTATCTTACCTAGCATGCACCAAGATACCACAGGATATGTCTGTCTCCTGATTCAGCCAACAAAGAAGGAAGATGCCGGTTGGTACACCGTGTCTGCCAAGAATGAAGCCGGAATAGTGTCTTGTACAGCCAGACTCGATTTATATGGTTAGTGTCTATTTGAATGTTCCCTGCTTAATAATTGTTGGAGTAGGTTTTATTTGGCACTGCCAGTGGTACAGGCAGGGTCATAATGCCCCAAAATGACAGGCATACTTTACCAACCTACACCTTATCCATCAATACAAACCTCAGGGGGACTGACCTCAGGACCACCAGAATCAGGCAGTGGAAGGTTTTAATATACATGGGAACGTAGGCACAGGAGGAAGCTATTCAGCCTCTTCAGCTTCTTTCACCATTCAAAGCTTATCTGTACCTTAACTCCACCACCATCACCCCTGTCCTCCTTCAACTTAGTAATCTTAAATATCCTTACACAATAAAAAAACAATCTCAGGTTTAAAAATTTCAGTTGACCCTCCCAGATCTCTGCTGTTGTTTTTAAGGGTGAGGGTTTCAGGTTTCCACAAACTTCATGCTAATACGTGTTTTCTTGCTGAATATCCAAGCTCTGATTTGAAGGTTATGCCCCTCAGTCTGGATCCCGCATCGGAAGAAATAGTTCTTCCTTATACCTGCCATCCGATCTTTGAATCGCTTAATGGACCTGAATTAGATCACTCCTTCATCTTCCATTGATAAAATGGGCACAGTAAAGTCCAACATGTTTATTTGGAATCACCAGCTTTCGGAGCCCTGCTCCTTTATCACTCACCTAACGAAGGAGCATTGCTCCGAAAACTCGTGATTTCAAATAAACCTGTTGGACTTTAACCTGGTGTTGTGAGACATCTTACTGTGCCCACCCTAGTCCAACACCGGCATCTCCACATCATGACAAAATGAGATCCTACGATGAACATGCCACTGTTAAGAGGGTGAGTGATTGGCTTGTTTACAGAATGCTGCCAATGCCTTTACATTCAAAGTGATCCAAGACAAATTATAAGATTTATTAGTGTCACAAGTAGCTTTACATGAAGTTACTGTGAAAATCGTCACACTCTGGCACCTGTTCAGGTACACTGAGGGAGAATTTACCATGGCCAATGCATCTAACCAGCACACCTTTCAGACTGTGGGATGAAACCAGATCACTGGGAGGAAACCCACACAGAAATGGGGAGAATGTGCAGTCTCCGCACTGATAGTGACCCAAGCCGGGAATCAAATCCAGGTCCCTTGCGCTGTGAGGCAGTAGTACTAACCACCGTGTTGCCCTGAATAAATAAATAAGCCATTCAGCCCATCAAATCTGCTCTGCAATGAGATCATGACTGATCTGATATAATCATAGAAACTCTACAGAGAGAGGCCCTTCGGCCCATCGAGTCTGCACCAACCACAATCCCACCCAGGCCCTACCACATATCCCTACATATTTTGGGCGGCACGGTAGCACAGTGGTTAGCACTGCTGCTTCACAGCTCCAGGGTCCTGGGTTCGATTCCCGGCTCGGGTCACTGCCTGTGTGGAGTTTGCACATTCTCCTCGTGTCTGCGTGGGTTTTCTCCGGGTGCTCCGGTTTCCTCCCACAGTCCAAAGATGTGCGGGTTAGGTTCATTGGCTGTGCTAAAATTGCCCCTTAGTGTCCTGGGATGTGTAGGTTAGAGGGATTAGCAGGTAAAATGTGTAGGGATATGGGGACAGGGTCTGGGTGGGATTGTGTTTGGTGCAGACTCGATGGGCCGAAGGGCCTGTTTCTGCACTGTAGGGTTCTATATCTATATTTTACCCACTAATCCCGCTAACCTACACTATACTAAGGGACAATTTTAGCGGGTACAAGTTTGTCTGTTAAAAAACGTTTAGACAGTTGCATGAGTAAGACGGGTACACAAGGATGTGGGCCAAACGCGGGCACTTGGTACTAGCTTAGGGGTTTAAAAAAGGGGGTGGCATGGATAAGTTGGGCCAAAGACCCTGTTTCCATGCTGTAAACCTCTCCATCTTCTTCCTTTTGTTTTTAAGCTGACTCCCATTTCGCAAAACTGGTCCCAGAGCTGCAGAAAGATTGCTGGATCGATCTGTGGCTGGAAACTCAGCACTGAATGATCTTGGACCACTTTTTATCCACACTTGCTAAATGATGTGCTCATTTTAGTGAGGGAATAATGGGAGGAGGGAGGGAATCCACTGGACTTGCTTTTGCGATGCCTTAAAGCAGTATTTCCCAAACGCTTTCCCCGCTGTGACCATATTTTAATGCTTGATAATTGGTGCAATCTCAGTGCAGCCAATTGGAGTGCTGAACTTAATAGCCAGTTAAGGGTACTGAAGGAACATCCAATCAGGAAAGCTGTCCCATTGACGAACCATTGGGAAAACATGTCACGTCCCACCTCGACAGTTTGCATTGCTGCTCATCACCCCAGACAGTTAACCCTTTGCAACCCACGGTTTGGGAAATCCTACCTTCCACATTCTTGCTGCTGTTTTCCTTGAAATCAGCAGTGATCACCATTAATATTTTTGACTTTATTCCACAGGTGGAGGTCCACCTCGTGTCAAACGAGGGGCATTCACACGGCGGGTCGTGCGTGGGCTGCTCTTGGAAGTTCCAGGAGTGGCCTAGTACTTCATGTCGGTGTGTGTGCTTGATCCTGGACCGGTAGATGGGCGCCACAACAGCTCAGTGACTAGCACTGCTGGCTGTGCAGGCACATGGATTTGGGCCTGTGTCTGTGGGAGTTTGCGCATTCTCCCTGTGGTTGCGTGGGTTTCCTCCGGGCGCTCCGGTTTCCTCCCACACCCCAAAGGTGTGCTCTCAGGCTAATCGTTTTTTACCAAATTGACACTATTCCTTCCCTGAATCTGACTGAGTAGGGTTCCATTCATAGATATGCAGGGTAGAATAGGTGTAGGGTGATGTGGCGGCGCGGGCTCGTTGGGCCGAAGGGCCTGTTTCCCGTGCTGGGTTGTTCTTTGTTCTTTGTATCACTTTGCTGTTGATGCACATTGCAGACCATTGAAAACAAGTCACATTTTCAATACAAGTATAAATGGAGAAAAATATTAAATTGGGCTGGTGACTCACTATCCAGATCTATAAACAGACTGGTATATCTTTACAGCTAAAACAAACGTTCATCTACTCACATTGAGTTGTGATCACTTATCTATTTAAATCATGTCAACATTTTCATTCTTGAGCGTTCCCATGAGGTTCACTATTAATATCTACACAAATAAAACTCGAACTTACCCTACCTTAGATACTAACAAAGCAAAATGTGGAAACGTTTTTTTAAAGATACAGATTCTAATTTCTCCTGATCACGGATTTACAATAGGCCACAGGAAATCTTTGTCTTCAGCAGTATCAGGTTTTGTGTCCTTGGAGTGAAAAGGCTCCCAGTTCAGAGTAATACATTGTGAACTAGATAATGTGCCATTATCATTATAAACTCATTGTGATTAATCATCGGAGACCTGCCACAATATTAAAACATCTTGCATTTAATGCAGGTTTATTAAAGATAATTGCCCCTGGAAAACTTGACTCCATCAAAATGTTTCCCTTCAGTGTTTCTCACAAACCCACCAGCAGCTGGATACATTCCTTCCGAATTTTACTAATCCTACAGCTCACAGAATAATGTCCAAATTACTGGACCCATTCTATCATTGCCCACCAAGATGCTTCTCCTGAGAGCCACATCTCTGGTGAAATTGAGGCATAATTTTCCTTATCTAGTAAATACAATTGCATTAAATCACACTGTTTCTGGAGCTGGGATGAGACTAATATTGCATTATTTGACTGTAGTAATTTTTTAGGAGCAAGCTGGAGAGTGATATAATTGAAGTCCTTTTGCTGATACACTTAGAACCCTACAGTGCAGAAAGAGGCCCTTCAGCCCATTGAGTCTGCACCGACCACAAGATCACCCAGACCCCACCCCCAAATCCCTACACATTTTACCCGCTAATCCCTTTAACCTACAGATCCCTGGACACTAAGGGGTAATTTTAGCGTGGCCAATCAACCTAACCCGCACATCTTTGGACTGTGGGAGGAAACCGGAGCACCCGGAGGAAACCCACGCAGACACAAGGAGAATGTGCAAACTCCACACAGGCAGTGACCTGAGCCGGGAATCGAACCCAGGTCCCTGGAGCTGTGAAACAGCAGTGCTAACCCACTGTGCTACCGTGCCGCTTAATTGAATACTTAATTGAATGGTACAAGTTACTGCACAAATAAATTCTGTTCATTTCTGCATTAAGCATGGCTAATGAAAACACAGCTCTGATGTTGTAAACAAGCACCATTTAGAATGCCTCTTATTGTAAAGTTGTCCATTGCAACATGGAGCCTCTGATCGGCCTGCTTTGTTGTTACAGCGCAGTGGCACCAGCACATCACACAGCCAATAAAAAAAGTGCGGCCTTCGAGCAGTCGATACGCAGCTCTGACTGGACAAGGACTAGACTTTAAAGCTGCCTTCCCCTCAGTAGACAACTCGCAATTCCCAGCCAAACACCAAGTGATGGAGAGCGATGAACTGTGAAGTTATTTCATTACGTTTGCTTTTGCAGGACTTAGAACTGTGAAGATAAGAGAGGCCAAGTGATTCAAGGTTTACATGAAGTTGTTTGTTTCTATGATCTTGGTGCTTTTCGAATGTTGCAAGTGACACAGTTGAAATGGTGATTTGAAACGGAGTGCAGATACTAGATAGAAGCAATATGATGATTTCTGTATCGCCTCCTTAATACGATTGGAAAATTCAAATTAATGAATGTAGATGTCAGCAATGCCCAGTTAGAATAAAATGACAGCCGTCTAATAATCATGGCAAATCACCAGAGAATATCTTGTTTATTTGAATGTCTGTTATTTCTGTGTTTGAGGAGGTTTTCGAAAGTATCGGAAAAAGGAAGGTGGTCATTAGCACAATATGAAGCATTTGATTCTTGTCTGCAAAAGGATGTTTTTCACTCAAATATAGCTTGCAACAGCTCAGATACACTCTGCAAAATCTTAGCATATTGAATAACCTGTATTTATAATAATCCTAACTGGTCTCATGCAGTTTGTACCAGTTAAATCCATTGACTGCAGTGGACATTTGTTACTCAAGCGTTTCTGTGCTTATTTATAACAATACAAGTGAATCTTTTGATTGTTTATTAAAGTGGTTAACGTTCTTTCCCTCAGAGCTGCTTTGTCAGCAGTTTACACTGTTAAGCATGAAGCAGCTAATTGCAATCAGATAACTAAATGAGAGGCTCCCTAAATCGACTTCATGCTTACAGTGGCCAACATGTTACAGCTTTGAAACTGAGAAAACTGTCAGTGTTTACTGCCGTTCTCCTGTGAAACTGAAACAGTTTCGTTAAGTCCTACAGTGCAGAGGGAGACCATTCGGCCCATCAAGTCTGCATCAACAACAATCCCACCCAGGCCCTCTCCCCATAACCCCATGATTTTACCCTAGCTAGTCCCTCTGATACTAAGGGGCAATTTTGCGTAGTCAATCAACCTACTTCTAAAGGGCTCAAATGTTCAGTTAAATGTGAATTCCCTGTGATCCACAGGTTGTACTATTAAAATCCTTGGAAAAGAAACTCGATAGACTTCCACTTTCTACACAATTGGTCTTGGAGTTGGATTTTAACAGTACACTAACTGAAGGGCATTTGCAATTACAGCAGGTCAACAACCTTCCTATATCCCCCAGTCGAATCCAGGATCAGGGTAATATCATTTCTCTGCTTTATAGTTTTTCAAAAACATAAATCTTGAATAAAGTTTATGATGCATCAGCTTCTACATTAATCCCACGTGTCTGTCACAATCTTTATTCGGATTTCTGTAAAGTTACAAAAAAAAGTGAATGATGAAACATGCTCATTACTTCCTGGTTTTCTCCCTGTGAGAATTCTTCAATGTGATTGGCTGTTGAGCTTGCTTGATGGCTTTAACATTGCTTTATTGTCAGAGATCCCCTTCAGTTGATGCCGGAATGATATCAATTTCAGGAGCCCGGTGAAATACACAGCCCAGCATTTGCCAGATCTTTTATGCACAGCTTTCACTGAGGTCGGTAGCAAGTTTTTATTTCATTCTTTTGTGGAATGTGGGCGTGGTTGGCCATCTCTGATTGCCCTGCTGGGCCATTTCAGGAGTTAGATAAAAGTCAACTCCATTGAGATGGGTCTGGAGTCACGTGTAGGCCAGCCCGGGTAGGGACAGCAGATTTCCTTCCCTAATGGACATTAGTGAACCAAATGGGTTTTTCCAACAATAATAGTTCTCCTGGCCAATATTACTGAGACTAACTTTATGATTCCAAATTTATTAATTGAACTTTGTGATTTGAACCCATGCTGCAGAGCATTAACCTGGGCTTCTGGAGTACTAGTCTACTGAGATTATCATAATGCCACCATCTCCCTGCCTGCAAAACCTGAGCCAGTAATTCCATCTGGCTGGTAATAAGTTGACCCCATGGCTACTGTGTATAATGGCTGGAACTTTACCCTTTCTCCTTTCAAAGTCAATGTTTGCACCAATGTTCTGGACGCAGAGTGGAGCTTTTAATAAATCAGTCAATAAATACTCACCTGTACATGTTTTTTTTTACCTATCATGCTAGCTAACAAGTTACTTGTTAAAATGCATATCTAACTATATATCCATTGAAAAATATAGGAACTGCTCCACAACATTTAGCTATTTATTTTCATTTTACAGATACTTTTAACAGCTAATTCATGTGAGATAGCCTTTTAGATTTTTGGAAAGCTGTTTCAGGTTGTTTAGCAGTTTACAATACCTTTCCTTAATCAGTGTATACAGGCTGCAATATTACATGAAATGCCAGGTAGTTTAAGCCAAGTGTTTTAATATAAACTTGCACTTGTAAAGAAATAATGGATTGTTTATCTTGTGAATAAAGTTTTATTTATTCCAATAAATGTTCAATTTGTGAACTTGCTTGGGGGATATCTGCCAATGAGGTAATAATGAAGCAGTACGTGAAAGTACTGAGCCTATTCAGTATCATAGAGTTGTTACAGTTCAGAAGGAGGCCATTCAGCCCATCGTGTCTGCGCCGGCTCTCCAAACAAACAACATGATTTAGTGCCATTCCCCTGCCTTTTCCCCAATACCCCTGCACATTGTTTCTATTCAAATAATCATCTAATGCCCTCTTGAATGCCCCAATTGAACCTGCCTCCACCACACTTCCAGGCAGAGCATTCCAGACCCCCAACTTCTGTTTTATGAAAAACATTTTTTCACATTTTCTTCTTTTTAAATCTGTGCCTTCTCATTATTTAACCTTTTCCGAGCAGGAAAAGTTAGAACCAGAACCCTACAGTGCAGAAACAGGCCCTTCGGCCCATCGAGTCTGCACCGAACACAATCCTACCCAGACCCTATCCCCATACATTTACCTGCTAATCCCTCTAACCTACACATCCCAGGACACTAAGGGGCAATTTTTTTAGCATAGCCAATAAACCTAACCCACACATCTTTGGACTGTGGGAGGAAACCGGAGCACCCGGAGAAAACCCACGCAGACACGAGGAGAATGTGCAAACTCCACACAGGCAGTGACCCGAGCCGGGAATCGAACCCAGGACCTTGGAGCTGTGAAGCAGCAGTGCTAACCACTGTGCTACCGTGCCGCCCTAGTTTCTCCCTTTCTACTCTCTCCCTCATGATTTTGAACATTTCTCTCAAATCTCTTTGTTCTTTGTCCTCCTCTCCAAGAGAAACAGTCCCAACCTCTCCAATCTACCCCCATAAGTGAAGACACTCATTCCTGGAACCATTCTCATAAACCACTGGTGCATCAGGCACTTCCTGCTCAATACTTACTGGGCAACTTGGCTCAAACTTCATGTTCGTGAAGTCAGATGGGTGATGTATGATAACACATTTTAACTCCCTCATTGTAGTGCTCAAACAATCATAGAATCCCACAGTGCAGGAGGTGGCCATTCAGCCCATCGAACCTGCCCTGACAACAATCCCACCCAGGCCCTTTTCCCTGTAACACCACACACTTACCCTGCTAACTCCCTGATTCTAAGGGGCATTTTAGCATAGCCAATCAACCTAACCCGCACATCTTTGGACTGTGGGAGGAAACTGGAGCACCCGGAGGAAACCCACGCAGACACGGGGAGAACGTTCCTTTGTGTTACTTGCAGGTCAAAGTGAGCAGGTCATCTGGATGAGTATTTCTTAATATCCAAAAAAGATTGCAGTTGATCCCTTTACAATTTTGATGCAAAACTCTTCAAAGTCATTTCCAACATTTTTAAAAACGATTACAGTTAAGGTTTACTTAGGCACATGAGGGGACGAGAGATGGAGGGATACAGAAGATTGTTCTAAACAAAGATCAAGAGCCTTAGGACGTTCCTGAGAATCAATTGATTCCTACGGACTGTCCAACATATTTTATGACTCACTTATGTTACGTTTGAGCTTCTGGGGATTTCGCGAATGTCTGTTTAAATTGTGCATGTTTATTGATGTCTTTTTTTTTAGTCCACAAGTGATTCGGTCCACCTTGTTATCCAACGAGGGGCGTACACGCGGTGGGTCGTACGAGGGCTGCTCTTGGATGTTCCTTCGAGAGTTGCCTAGTGCTTCACGTCGTTAGTGTACGCTTAAACTGGACCGACTGACGGGCAACACGACAGCTCAGTGACTATCACTGTTTGCTGTGCAGACACATGGATTTGGGTCGGTGTCTGTGGGAGTTTGCACATTCTCCCCGTGCTTGCGTGGGTTTTCTCCGGGTGCTCCGGTTTCCTCCCACACCCCAAAAGATGTGCTCTTAGGCTGATTGGTGTTAACAAATTGTCCCTAAATTAGTCTCCCCTCAATCTGGTTATGGTTCCTTTTTTGTGGAGTCCAGTAAGTGGGTCAAAGGTAGAAGAGGGCACTCACAATGTTAAAATGGTGGTGTGGGCTCGTTGGGCCGAAGGGCCTGTTTCCTGTGCAGTGTTGTTCTTTGTTCTTTATTCTTTGTTCAATTCCGCCAAGAAATGACAAATTTTTGACACTGTTACTGCTTCTGGGTCATAGGTCACCATAACTCTTTGCATGATTGTCCATCTTGGGAACATGACAGTGGTGCAAGGTCATGTTCACATCTATTTCCCGCACGTCCACTTTCACCTCACTACATGCTGAACAGGAGGAGGAGCACTAGTATTCTATATTCTATCCCAAGGTCATGAATCCTCCTTTCTAAGGTCAATCACCAAACTCCATGGCTTCTGTATTAACCCTCAACAGGGAGCAAAGGGTCAGTATGGTGTTAAAATAATCTGTCCTGAAGCAATTTTCACTGAAGCTAGCAGATTCTGTTTTGTGTCACCAAGTATCATAAAATGAATTTTATTTGCAGCATGGGTTTGTGACAGATTGCCAAGAAACCAACAATGGATGTGGCAGAATATTCAAGTTGGCAGCATGGTGGCACTGTTACCTCAGCACCAGGGACTCGGGTTCAATTCTGGCCTCAGGTCACTGTCTGTGTGGAGTTTGCACATTCTCCCCGTGTCTGTGTGGGTTTCCTTTGGATGCTCCAGTTTCCTCCCACTGTCCAAAGAACATAGAACATAGAACATAGAACATTACAGCACAAACAGGCCCTTCGGCCCTCGAGTTGCGCCGATCGCATCAACCCCACCAATCTATAGACCTATCTATAACCCCCAATCCCATTAAACCCCATATACTCATCCAGAAGTCTTTTAAAAGACCCCAGCGAGTTCGCCTCCACCACCGACGATGGCAGCCGATTCCAATCACTCACTACCCTCTGAGTAAAAAACTTACCCCTAACATCACCTCTGTACTTCCCTCCCCGCACCTTAAATCTGTGTCCTCTCGTAGCGACCATTTCAACCCGGGGAAATAGCCTCTGAGAGTCCACCCTATCTATTCCTCTCAACATTTTATAAACCTCTATCAGGTCGCCTCTCAACCTTCGCCTCTCCAGGGAAAAGAGACCCAGCTCCCTCAACCTATCTTCATAAGGCATGCCTCCCAGTCCAGGCAACATCCTTGTAAATCTCCTCTGCACCCTTTCAATAGCTTCTACGTCTTTCCTATAGTGAGGCGACCAGAACTGCGCACAGTACTCCAAATGAGGCCAAAGATGTTAAGTGGATTGGCTGTGCTAAATTTGAGCTGCAGTGTCTAAAGATTTTAGCTTATGGTAAATGCACAGGGTTCGAGGGAGAGGGCAGGATGCTCTTTCAGAGAGTTGGTGCAGAGTTGATGGGCCGGTTGGCCTCCGTCTTCACTGCAAGGATTCTCTGGTTCTCAGTTTTATTGAGATTTGTAATTTTCCAATGAGAGCTGCTGTGATCTTGTGGACCAATGCCTAACAGCAATCCTTGGCTTCAGCTCGTGATGTTGTCAAGGGATAAGTTCATTATTGGGAGGTGCCATTGTCACAGTGTGAGGAGAACCATAAACCTCTCTGCCGCTAAGATTGAGTCCAATCACTGAGCTGTGTCTACTGCTAGCCTCCAGTCCTAGACCACCAAACCAAACTGCCCCCCCTGCCCTCGCCTCCAACAAGCATCTTCCTCCGACTTCTCTCACATCTCCCCTCGTTCTCTCATCTCATTCCCATTCAGGAGCCCCCACCTGCTCTCTCCAACCTACTTCCACCAAACTGCTGACCACACAACGTTCCTTCCTGGTGGCCGTGTTAACTGATATTATTATCTGGTCCTTCTGCTGGTGATCTGTCTCCCTCTCCTTCAATCTACCAACTTCACTCCACTGCTCAAAGAGCCAAACCTTAATCCCTCTGTTGTTGCAAATGACACTCCGTCTCCAACCTCCCTTTTCTCTCCAGAATCTTAGGCAGCGATGCCACCTTGTGTTTAATCTTCTCCAATCCAGCTTTCCTTTCCTGAAACAGAATCTCACCCTTATCAAAGTCACAAATGCCGCTCTACCTGGCAGTGACGGTGGCAAAACATCTCTCCTCATTTTCCCTACTCTCTGCAGCCTTGGATGTAACTGGACAGATTCTCCTCCTTCAGCAACCCCCCGTCTTCTCCACTAAGTGGCACTTTCCTCATCTGCTTCCAATAT
This sequence comes from Prionace glauca, assembly GCA_037974335.1. Lineage (NCBI taxonomy): Eukaryota > Metazoa > Chordata > Chondrichthyes > Carcharhiniformes > Carcharhinidae > Prionace > Prionace glauca. The sequence goes on from CM075737.1 coordinate 59,438,306, forward strand.
CCTTCCAATCGTAGCCAGGTAATCGGCTGCAGTGGTCTCTGCTCGTCCCTGCACTATCCACTATCCCTCCCGTTTCTCACCCACAAGCTGCGCCGATGACATCATCAGAAGACACGATATTAGTTTTCTCGTGTACACTGACAGCATCCAGCTCCACCTCATCATCACCTCTCCCAACTCCCCCCTTCTGTCCTGAATTCTGACTCTTCATCTACTGTGTTCAGTTCAGACTCGATGGGCCGAAGGGCCTCTTTCTGCACTGTAGGGTTCTATGATTCTACCATCCAATACTGGATGAGCTGAAGGCTCTGAGCTCTGGAATTCCCAATCTGAACCTCTTCACCTTTCTATCCTACTGCTACTTAAAGCTTTTGACCATCTCCCCAGTGGCACACTGCCACATTTTGTTTGGTAACATTTCTACGAAATGCTTTGGGATCTTTTACCAAGTTAAAGGCGCTATATACAAAGAACAAAGAACAACACAGCACGGGAAACAGGCCCTTCAGCCCAACGAGCCCATGCCGCTGTCCCATGGTCAGTGACCTATTCATGATTTTAGTCTATGCCTAATGTGTGAGGAACAGGGAGGTCCAATATAGGGACAATTTGTTACCCAATCAATCAGCCTAAAAGCACATTTTTGGGATGTGGGAGGAAACCGGAGCACCCGGAGGAAACCCACGCAACCACGGGGAGAACGCGCAAACTCCCACGGACACAGGCCCAAATCCATGTGTCCGCACAGCAACAGAGATAGCCTCTGAGCTGTCATGATGCCATATTGTTGCAAGTTGGTTTTTTTTGGAAGAGAATGAGGAACAGGATGTGCAGACACATGGATTTGGGCCGGTGTCTGTGGGAGTTTGCGCATTCTCCCCATGTTTGCGTGGGTTTTCTCCGGGTGCTCCGGTTTCCTCCCACACCCCCAAAAATGTGCTCTTAGGGCTGATTGGTGTAACAAATTGTCCCTAAACTATTCTCCCCTGAATCTGGTTTCCAATAGGGGTACCGTATGCGTAGACACAGGTCAAGGGAGGTGTAGGGAAAATGCTTTGTTAAGATGGTGGCGCGGGCTCGTCGGGCCGAAGGGCCTGTTTCCCGTGCTGGGTTGTTCTTTGTTCTAGGAGCAGAGACAGGAGTAACATCGGATCTGGAATTCCCTGACCTTGCTCGCGGTTGGGATTCTCCAGTCCCGCTGCAGTTTGGCTGAGCGCCAAATTCTCCCTTCTCGCTGGCAAACGGGATCGGAGCATCCCGGTGTTGTTCATTTATTATTATTAAATCCTGGAAGTCTCTCCCTGATGGGACTGTAAATGTGCTCCAGGGGGACAACAACAGTGCAAGACTCAGCATCGCTTTCTCAAGGGGAGATAGGGATTAACAAGAAATGCCACCAAATCAGTGACACTCAGACCCCATGGAAATAATTTTTAACATGGTGCTGATTAGTTGGAAGGTTGACTTCAGTTGGTCAAGGCTTTGCCATGGAGAATGCACCAGAGAACAATTGTTTAATCCAAATAAAGGTGCGATGCCTTTTGTCTGCAGAGGACAGGTCTCTGTTACGTGAATATTTCTGACGTTTAATAAGAGGTGAGCCACACGGTGATCTTAAATTTGTTGACAGTGTAATTCTTACCACATTCAGGGTTGTTTAACAAATCTCCAATTGCACCACCACATCAAATGGTGGACATTATTAAATAGGCTATTAAATAGGGTTAAACCTCGGGAGACACCGGAAAGGCAGGCTGTAAGATTAATATTTTTGTCTTTATTCCACAGGTGGAGGTCCACCTCGTGTCAAACGAGGGGCATTCACACGGCGGGTCGTGCCTGGGCTGCTCTTGGAAGTTCCAGGAGTGGCCTAGAACTTCGTGTCGGTGTGTGTGCTTGATCCTGGACCGGTAGATGGGCGTCACAACAGCTCAGTGACTAGCACTGCTGGCTGTGCAGACACATGGATTTGGGCCTGTGTCTGTGGGAGTTTGCGCATTCTCCCTGTGGTTGCGTGGGTTTCCTCCGGGCGCTCCGGTTTCCTCCCACACCCCAAAGATGTGCTCTCAGGCTAATCGGTTTTTACCAAATTGACACTATTTCTTCCCTGAATCGGACTGAGTAGGGTTCCATTCGTAGACATGCAGGGTAGAATAGGTGTAGGGTGATGTGGCGGCGCGGGCTCGTTGGGCCGAAGGGCCTGTTTCCCGTGCTGGGTTGTTCTTTGTTCTTTGTATTATGTGCTGAGATATAAGTGAAGGGGCTGGCCTCACTCGAAATTCTTTGAGGTGCAGCAGCCCAGTTGACAGGGGTGGAATGGTGTAGATCCGGTGGAGATGGAGAGATGGGCTTGCCGCCCATATCCAGTAAGGATCCAAACATCTCTTAGAAAGATAAGGGTGACATGCCAAGTCCAAATATAAGTAAAGTTCAGTACTGTGACACTGTGGTTAACACTGCTGCCTCACAGCGTCGGGGATCCAAGTTCGATTCCTGGCCTGGGTCACTGTCCGGAGTCTGCACCTTCTTCCCGTATCTGCGTGGGTTTCCTCCAGTTGCTCCGGTTTCCTCCCAGAGTCCACAGATATACAGGTTAGGTGGATTGGCCGTGCTAAATTGACCCTAGTGCCCCGGGGAGACTAGTTAGGATAAATGCATGGGGCTACAGGGATAGGGCCAGGGTGGGATTGTGGTCGGTGCAGACCCGATGGGTCGAATGGCCTCCTTCTGCACTGTTGGGATTGTTACAAAAGTTAGAAATTAGTTTGACTGCTTGTGTCCATTAACTTTGTGTTCATGGTTATAGGTGGAGGAATTGTCGAGAATGAAATACCTGGACATACAGGAGCTATATACAAAGGGTGCAGAGGAGGTTTACCAGGATGTTGCCTGGTATGGAGGGGAGGTCCTATGAGGAGAGGCTGAGAGATTTGGGGTTGTTTTCGCTGGAAAGAAGGCGGCTAAGAGGGGATCTCATTGAAACATATAAGATGATTAGAGGTTTAGATAGGGTGGACAGTGATAGCCTTTTTCCTAGGATGGAGAAAGCTAGCACGAGGGGGCACGATTTTAAATTAAGGGGTAGTAGTTATAGGACGGATGTCAGGGGTAGGTTCTTTACCCAGAGGGTGGTGAGGGACTGGAATGCCCTGCCAGCTGCAGTTGTAAATGCGCCTAGTTTGGGAGCGTTTAAGAGATCTGTGGATAGGTTTATGGACGAAAAGGGATTGGTTTAGGCTAGTGGGTCATTGTTTTGTAACTGGTTGGCGCAACATCGTGGGCCGAAGGGCCTGTTCTGCGCTGTAATGTTCTATGTTCTATCAGAGAGAAAGGGGATTTGATCGTACCCCATCAGCACCATCAGAATCAGAGATATTGAAGCTTGTTAATGTTCACAATGAATTAAACGGCTGGGTATCTCCCCCTGCTGGTTATACCTCTCACTCTGGCTCACGGAGTTTCTGGGTGAGATTTTAGCTCCTACTTGCTGCAGGGGAAGGAACAATCACAAAACATCTCAATTATCATCTAACTTTACAATTCAGCAGTACAATTCCAGCATCGAAAAGGAGTTTGCTCTTTGTACTTTGGCCCATTTTGTTGTTTCTTTTACCTTCAGTCCCTAAATATGTGAGATGACAGACATCCCCTGTGTTAACACCCACAGTAACATGAATTATCTGTGTGTCTAATTCAAAGGCTACCTGCATCTGACATTTAATGCACTTGATTCGAATGTTTAACATAGGAAAGACGTAGAAGCTATTGAAAGGGTGCAGAGGAGATTTACAAGGATGTTGCCTGGACTGGGAGGCATGCCTTATGAAGATAGGTTGAGGGAGCTGGGACTCTTTTCCCTGGAGAGGCGAAGGTTGAGAGGCGACCTGATAGAAGTTTATAAAATGTTGAGAGGAATAGATAGGGTGGACTCTCAGAGGCTATTTCCCCGGGTTGAAATGGTCGCTACGAGAGGACACAGATTTAAGGTGCGGGGAGGGAAGTACAGAGGTGATGTTAGGGGTAAGTTTTTCACTCAGAGGGTGGTGAGTGAATGGAATCGGCTGCCGTCATCGGTGGTGGAGGCGAACTCGCTGGGGTCTTTTAAAAGACTTCTGGATGAGTATATGGGGTTTAATGGGATTGGGGGTTATAGATAGGTCTATAGATTGGTGGGGATGATGTGATCGGCGCAACTTGAGGGCCGAAGGGCCAGTTTGTGCTGTAATGTTCTATGTTCTATGTTCTATGTTCTATGTTCTATAACTCCCTGAAACAAAGAACAAGGAACAATACAGCACAGGAACAAGCCCTTCAGCCCTCCAAGCTGCACCGATCCTAACTAGACCATCCCTCTGTATCCCCCTATTCCCATGAGGATAAGTTCTACAAAGCATCCCTGAAGCACTGGGAGATATTTCCCAATGTGCTCCAGAAATATTAGTACCGTTTTTATTATGCATAGAACATAGAACATTACAGCCCAAACAGGCCCTTCGGCCCTCGAGTTGCGCCGATCACATCAACCCCACCAATCTATAGACCTATCTATAACCCCCAATCCCATTAAACCCCATATACTCATCCAGAAGTCTTTTAAAAGACCCCAGCGAGTTCGCCTCCACCACCGATGACGGCAGCCGATTCCAATCACTCACCACCCTCTGAGTGAAAAACTTACCCCTAACATCACCTCTGTACTTCCCTCCCCGCACCTTAAATCTGTGTCCTCTCGTAGCGACCATTTCAACCCGGGGAAATAGCCTCTGAGAGTCCACCCTATCTATTCCTCTCAACATTTTATAAACTTCTATCAGGTCGCCTCTCAACCTTCGCCTCTCTAGGGAAAAGAGTCCCAGCTCCCTCAACCTATCTTCATAAGGCATGCCTCCCAATCCAGGCAACATCCTTGTAAATCTCCTCTGCACCCTCTCAATAGCTTCTACATCTTTCCTATAGTGAGGCGACCAGAACTGCGCACAGTACTCCAAATGAGGCCTGACGAGGGTCCTGTAAAGTTGCAGCATTACCTCCCGACTCCTAAACTCAATCCCTCGATTAATGAAGGCCAGTACACCATAAGCCTTCTTGACCACCTCCTCCACCTGCGAGGCCGATTTAAGAGTCCTGTGGACCCGGACCCCGAGATCCTTCTGCTCTTCAACGCTACTAAGACTCCTGCCCTTAATAGTGTACTCGTTCATCCCGTTGGTTCTGCCGAAATGGACGACTACACATTTATCCGCGTTGAAGTCCACGTTTACAAAGGGTCAGAAAGGCACAACACCGGCGTACAATCCTGTCCATGGTCCCTCAGTCTCTATCCCTCACCTACTGGAAAATATAATATCAGCCTAGTCCATCCTCTCAAAATTCCCCAAATACATTTTTCTGCAAACTACAGATAAACATGGAACTCAGGAAGTTGCACTCTGACTTATGTTTCTTCAGTAAAAAGTCTGACAACACCAGGTTTTAGTCCAACCGATTTATTTGATAGTAAACTCACAAGCTTTCGGGGTTAGTCCCTTCGTCAGGTGAATGGAGAGTTCTGGCCTCAGACAGAGCATATAATTATAAGAGCATTAGAATTCTAATCAGTAATCTCTAAACTGTCTGTGCTTTATATGCTCTGTCTGAGGCCAGAACTCTCCATTCACCTGACGAAGGGACTAACCCCGAAAGCTTGTGAGTTTACTATCAAATAAATCGGTTGGACTAAAACCTGGTGTTGTCAGACTTTTTACTGTGTTTACGCCAGTCCAACGCCGGCATACCCACATTATGTTCCTTCTCCAGAGGCTGCATTACACTGGCACCGAAGGGTGGCACAGTGGTTAGCATTGCTGCCTCACAGCATCAGGGACCTGGGTTCCATTCCTGGCTTGGGTCACTGTCTTTGTGGAGTCTGCATGTTCTCCCCATGTCTGCATGGGTTCCTCCGGGTGCTCCAGTTTCCTCCACAGTCCAAAGGACGTGCTGGTTAGGGTGCATTGCCCGTGCTAAATTCCCCCTCCATGTACCCGAACAGGCACCGGACTGTGGCAACTAGGGGGATTTTCACAGTTACTTCATTGCATTGTTAATGTACGCCTACTTGTTACACTAATAAATTCACCCAGAGACCTCAGAGAAGTTGAAGGGTTTCAGGATACAGCATTTCCCCATTGGGAAATTGAAAGTTGTTGATTCAAATGTTTGTGAGTTTAGAAGGCACACTTCTAATTACTACTGAACAATCTCTCTGGCACTGAAAATAAATAAACTTTGAGAAGCAGGGAGTCACATTTCTTCAGATTTCAGTCTTTTTTTAAAATCTATTTTCTCCTTTTCTTTCAGTCTCTTATCTCCCTCTTCATCCGATCTTTTCCTTTCTTCCTTCCTTCTCTTTTTCCCAGTTTCTGCATGGTGTGAAAATGAGTTCAATATTCTGATGTTTCCTGGTCTGCACATTTGAACACAGAAGGTGTGGGATGTAACTGAGTGATTTTCAGAGTTTGAGCACAATCTGTCTCCCAGGTATCCATAGAACATAGAACACTACAGCACAAACAGGCCCTTCGGCCCACATGTTGCACCGATCCTAACCCTACCTACCAGGCCTATCTATAACCCCCAATCCCATTAGATCCCACGTACTCATCCAGAAGTCTTTTAAAAGACCCCAGCGAGTTCGCCTCCACCACCGATGACGGCAGCCGATTCCATTCACTCACCACCCTCTGAGTGAAAAACTTACCCCTAACATCACCTCTGTACCTGCTCCCCAGCACCTTAAACCTGTGTCCTCTCGTATCCACTTTGAGTTTTAGCAGATCAAAGATCGGATGAAGAGGGAGATAAGAGACAGAAAGAAAAGGAGAAAATAGATTTTAAAAAAAGACTGAAATCTGAAGAAATGTGACTCCCTGCTTCTCAAAGTTTATTTATTTTCAGTGCCAGAGAGATTGTTCAGCAGTAATTAGAAGTGTGCCTTCTAAATTCACAAACATTTGAATCAACAACTTTCAATTTCCCAATGGGGTTTTAGCAGCAGTGCATTTGACTGCAAACTCGCCAAAGTCAGGTTGGATACGGGCGACTAACGTTTAGTAATGAGCACTCTCAGGGAACAGCGTGAGGCATTTTTAAATTGCTTTCAGTTTGACTATGTTATTTCAGCAGAAAGGATTAGCTGTGGTTTAGATAGCTGACCAGGGACAGAGATGTGAGTTTGATCAGGGGGTGTTTAAACACGTCCTTATCCTCCCTGAATAACCGCTTATTATAACCGCTGCTTTGGATCTTTCTGGGAAATGCCAGACTCTGTAAACTGCTCCGAATGCATCATTCTGATATTTGAGGACTTTGGACTGATAGTGGAGATGTGATTGAAAACACATAAGAACATAAGAAATAGGAGCAGGAGTAGGCCATCTAGCCCTTCGAGCCTGCCCCGCCATTCAATAAGATCATGGCTGCTCTGTCGTGGCTCAGCTCCACCTTCCCGCCCTCTCCCCATAACCCTTAATCCCTTCTCTTATCAAAAACAAAGGCCTTCACACTTGACGATCAACATCAACACAAAACTGGGAATTACAAGAAGGTTCAAATGTGGAAGAGGGTTTATTCACTGGGAATTACAAGAAGGTTCAAATGTGGAAGAGGGTTTATTCACTGAGCAACAGATCATAGATCACGGAATCTGACAGTGCAGAAGGAGGCCATTTGGCCCATCGAGTCTGCACCGAACGCAATCCCACCCCAGGCCCTATTACATAATCCCACGTATTGACCCTAGTTAATCCCCCCGACCCCAAGGGGCAATTTAGCATGGCCAATCCGCCTAACCCACACATCTTTGAACTGTGGGAGGAAACCGGAGGAGGTTGGGCAGAATATTGCACAGGAGGAAGAGGAGAATGAGTTTGGGAGCAGCACTGCGAGGCCAATCGCTGGTATTACAGCTCGACCTGTCAGGCACGTCGTAATATCAGCGGCTGGCCCAGGGTGAACCAGCACCTTCAATCCTGTGGCCAACTCCAGACAGCTACACAATCACGGGCGACACGGTAGCACAGTGGGTTAGCGCTGCTGCTTCACAGCGCCAGGGTCCTGGGTTCGATTCCCCAGCTCGGGGTCACTGCCTGTGTGGAGTTTGCACATTCTCCTCGTGTCTGCGTGGGTTTCCTCCGGGTGCTCCGGTTTCCTCCCACAGTCCAAAGATGTGCGGGTTAGGTTGATTGGCCATGCTAAGAAATTGCCCCTTAGTGTCCTGAGATGTGTAGGTTAGAGGGATTAGTGGGTATAATATAGAACATTACAGCGCAGAACAGGCCCTTCGGCCCACGATGTTGCGCCGACCAGTTACAAAACAATGACCCACTAATCTAAACCAATCCCTTTTCGTCCATAAACCTATCCACAGATCTCTTAAACGCCCCCAAACTAGGCGCATTTACAACTGCAGCAGGCAGGGCATTCCAGTCCCTCACCACCCTCTGGGTAAAGAACCTACCCCTGACATCCGTCCTATAACTACCCCCCCTTAATTTAAAGCCATGCCCCCTTGTGCTAGATTTCTCCATCCGAGGAAAAAGGCTATCACTGTCCACCCTGTCTAAACCTCTAATCATCTCATTTGTTTCAATAAGATCCCCTCGCAGCCTCCTTCTTTCCAGCGAAAACAACCCCAAATCCCTCAGCCTCTCCTCATAGGATCTCCCCTCCATACCAGGCAACATCCTGGTAAACCTCCTCTGCACCCTCTCCAAAGCCTCCACATCCTTCCTGTAATGTGGGGACCAGAACTGCACACAATACTCCAAGTGCGGCCGCACCAGAGTTGTGTACAGTTGCAACATGACGCTGCGACTCCTAAATTCAATCCCCCTACCAATAAACGCCAAGACACCGTATGCCTTCTTAACAACCTTATCTACTTGACTCCCAACTTTCAGGGATCTATGTACACATACACCTAGATCCCTCTGCTCCTCCACACTATTCAAAGTCCTCCCGTTAGCCCTATACTCAACACATCTGGGGGTAGGTCCTGGGTGGGATTGTGTTCGGTGCAGACTCGATGGGCTGAAGGAACTCTTTCTGCACTGTAGGGTTCTATGATTTCTGCCCCAGCAAGAACCTCTCCCCCACAACACCCCCATCCAAATTACCCCCTCCGAAACAAATGGAGGAAAGGAAGGAGTTGAATTGAGCTGAATCCTGTATCTGTGAACCATTTGCTGGAAACACAGTCAGAGCCTTGGATAATATGAAATTAGTAATTGTGTCTGAAATCTGATAAGTTAATCGAGTTTAGAATAGTAAATATTGTCTTTGTAATGTTGTCTTTGTTATTTGATGGTGGGATATAAGCTTTACTGTCTGGGTCAGCATTTATTGCCCTTTAGAAGCTGGTGATCTACTATGTTTTGAACTGTTGCAGTCTATGAGGTGTAGGTACACCCACAGTGCTGTTAGGGAGGGAGTTCCAGCTTGTTGACTCAGCCAAAGTGAAGGAGTGGAGATATGTCGCTTGAAGTGAAACTTCCAGGTGGGGTTCCCATGTATCTGCCCTTGGCCTTCTAGACGTTGGAGGTGATGTTGAAGAGCCTTGGTGAGTTTCTGCAGTGCATCTTGTAGCTGCTGTCCATGTGGTGAAGTGAGGGAATGGTTAAATGCGGACGGGGTGTCACAAAGTGGCAGCTTTGCCCTAGATGGTGTCGAGCTTTTTAGAACATAGAACATTACAGCACAAACAGGCCCTTCGGCCCTCGAGTTGCGCCGATCACATCAACCCCACCAATCTATAGACCTATCTATAACCCCCAATCCCATTAAACCCCATATACTCATCCAGAAGTCTTTTAAAAGACCCCAGCGAGTTCGCCTCCACCACCGACGACGGCAGCCGATTCCATTCACTCACCACCCTCTGAGTGAAAAACTTACCCCTAACATCACCTCTGTACTTCCCTCCCCGCACCTTAAATCTGTGTCCTCTCGTAGCGACCATTTCAACCCGGGGAAATAGCCTCTGAGAGTCCACCCTATCTATTCCTCTCAACATTTTATAAACCTCTATCAGGTCACCTCTCAACCTTCGCCTCTCCAGGGAAAAGAGTCCCAGCTCCCTCAACCTATCTTCATAAGGCATGCCTCCCAGTCCAGGCAACATCCTTGTAAATCTCCTCTGCACCCTTTCAATAGCTTCTACGTCTTTCCTATAGTGAGGCGACCAGAACTGCGCACAGTACTCCAAATGAGGCCTGACGAGGGTCCTGTAAAGTTGCAGCATTACCTCCCGACTCCTAAATTCAATCCCTCGATTAATGAAGGCCAGTACACCATACGCCTTCTTGACCACCTCCTCCACCTGCGAGGCCGATTTAAGAGTCCTGTGAACCCGGACCCCGAGATCCTTCTGCTCTTCAACGCTACTAAGACCCCTGCCCTTGATAGTGTACTCGTTCATCCCGTTGGTTCTGCCGAAATGCCGAGTTTCATCAGAGCTGCACTCATCCAGGGGAGAAGATTCTCACTCTAACTGGGAGTCAGGAGGTGAGTTACTCACTGCAGAATTCACACCATCTGACCTATTCCTGTGGAGTAGTGTTATTATAATGACTGGTCCAGGTAAGTTTCTGGTCAATACAACTCCTCCCTGCCAGGATATTGATAGCAAGGGATGCAGACTTCAGAATTCACACTTTGCTAATGTGTGGAGTTTGCACATTCTCCTCGTGTCTGCGTGGGTTTCCTCCGGGTGCTCCGGTTTCCTCCCATAGTCTAAAGATGTGCGGGTTAGGTTGATTGGCCATGCTAAGAAATTGCCCCTTAGTGTCCAGGGATGTGTAGGTTAGAGGGATTAGTGGGTAATAATATGTAGGGATATGGGGGTGGGGCCTGGGTGGGATTGTGTTTGGTGCAGACTCGATGGGCCGAAGGGCCTCTTTCTGTACTGTAGGTTCTATGATATTCATTTACAAACATAACAATAAAGATTAGGAATAGGCCAATGTGGCTCCTTGAACCCACTCCGCCATTTAATAAGCTACTGATAGATCAGATAGTAATCTCAGATCTACATTCCGTGTATACCCGATATCCTATCACCCCCCTTCCTTACCAAGGATCGATCCAGCTCTGCTTTAAAAATATTCTAAGATTCTGCTTCCTCTGCCTTTTCAGGATGAGTTTCAAAGGCTCAGTGTGAAACCTGAACCCCTGACCTCATGTAAGTTTGTGGCATTCGTTGATTTGTTTTGATAGAACCATAGAAAATTACAGCTCAGAAACAGGTCTTTTGGCCCCTGTGCCAAACCATTTTTTGCCTAGTCCCACTGACCTGCACTCGGACCATATCCCTCCACACCCCTCTCATCCATGAACCCGTCCAAGTTTTTCTTACATGTTAAAAGTGACCCCGCATTTACCACTTTATCCGGCAGCTCATTCCACACTCCCACCACTCTCTGCGTGAAGAATCCCCCCCTAATATTCCCTTTAAACTTTTCCCCTTTCACCCCTAACCCATGCCCTCTGGTTTTTTTCTCCCCTAGCCTCAGTGGAAAAAGCCTGCTTGCATTCACTCTATCTGTACCCGTCAAAATCTTATACACCTCTATCAAATCTCCCCTCATTCTCCAGGGAATAAAGTCCTAACCTATTCAATCTCTCTGTAACTCAGATTTGATTTATTATTGTCACATAGAACATAGAACATAGAACATTACAGCACAAACAGGCCCTTCGGCCCTCGAGTTGCGCCGATCACATCAACCCCACCAATCTATAGACCTATCTATAACCCCCAATCCCATTAAACCCCATATACTCATCCAGAAGTCTTTTAAAAGACCCCAGCGAGTTCGCCTCCACCACCGACGACGGCAGCCGATTCCATTCACTCACCACCCTCTGAGTGAAAAACTTACCCCTAACATCACCTCTGTACTTCCCTCCCCGCACCTTAAATCTGTGTCCTCTCGTAGCGACCATTTCAACCCGGGGAAATAGCCTCTGAGAGTCCACCCTATCTATTCCTCTCAACATTTTATAAACTTCTATCAGGTCGCCTCTCAACCTTCGCCTCTCGGGAAAAGAGTCCCAGCTCCCTCAACCTATCTTCATAAGGCATGCCTCCCAGTCCAGGCAACATCCTTGTAAATGTCCTCTGCACCCTCTCAATAGCTTCTACGTCTTTCCTATAGTGAGGCGACCAGAACTGCGCACAGTACTCCAAATGAGGCCTGACAAGGGTCCTGTAAAGTTGCAGCATTACCTTCCGACTCCTAAACTCAATCCCTCGATTAATGAAGGCCAGTACACCATACGCCTTCTTGACCACCTCCTCCACCTGCGAGGCCGATTTAAGAGTCCTGTGAACCCGGACCCCGAGATCCTTCTGCTCTTCAACGCTACTAAGACTCCTGCCCTTAATAGTGTACTCGTTCATCCCGTTGGTTCTGCCGAAATGGACGACTACATGTATTAAACCATGGGGTTTAATGGGATTGGGGGTTATAGATAGGTCTATAGATTGGTTGGGTTGATGTGATCGGCGCAACTCGAGGGCCGAAGGGCCTGTTTGTGCTGTAATGTTCTATGTTCTATGTTCTATGTATTAACATTCAGTGAAAAATATTGTTTCTTGCGCGCTATACAAAGCATACCGTTCATAGAGAAGGAAAGGAGAGAGTGCAGAGTGTTACAGTCATAGCCAGGCTGTAGAGAAAGATTGAAAGAAAGATCATTTGTATAAAATAATTTTTTTTAAACCTGAGCTGATGGGCAAAGAAACCTTGTTTCATATCTCGCACTCCAGCAATATAATTCTGCATCTAATATCCTTCTATTTATAAGGAATCAATCTCTGTAGAGATTTTAAAAGATGTTGCTGAACAGTTAGCTAGCTCTGTCCTCTGGGAAAGGAAGATATACTGTGTTGAAGGAAGTGTCACCCTGAATTCATTTTGAGCTGGCTATTTCTATTTACAAACATAACAAATGTACAGTAAGTGTTGACACTGTTAGTCATGCCAAAAACTCCAAGGAACTGGGACAACTCATTCCTTCAGGAAAAGCACAAGTTAAGCAAATTCAGTCCAACAAACGAGAAAATCAACCACCAGCTGACGTTCTCTGTCAACCCATTGTCGAGCCGCAGGGATTTACTGTAGTTAAATAGCCCACATTTTAACTCAACTCCCTATGGAGAGGTGACTGAATCCTCCCTAACATCCCCATAATAAAAATTACACTCGCGGTGGAGACAGATTTGTGATGGCTAAATCCCTCCATTTTTCATTCAATAATGTTAATGGGATACACATACCATAGCATGTAACAAACTTGCATTTATACATTGACTTTTTAACATAGTAAAATGTTCTAGTAAATGCTCTGTAGACCCCATGGCTGGAATGTTACCAGTACGCTCCAAAAATGTGCTCTTAGGCTGATTGGTGTAACAAATTATCCCTAAATTAGTTTTCCCTCAATCTTCCCCAATAGGCGTAGACAAAGGTCATGGGTAGAGAAGGGAACTCACAATGTTAAAATGGCAGCGCGGGCTCGTTGGGCCGAAGGGCCTGTTTCCCGTGCTGTGTTGTTCTTTGTTCTTTATATCTGCTCCAGAATCGGGGTGGCCGAGGTTCACAGAACATCATTCTCTGCTGGCCTCAGGCGGGATCTCACGAGCTTTAGAACATAGAACATAGAACATTACAGCGCAGAACAGGCCCTTCGGCCCACGATGTTGCGCCGACCAGTTACAAAACAATGACCCACTAGCCTAAACCAATCCCTTTTCATCCATAAACCTATCCACAGATCTCTTAAACGCCCCCAAACTAGGTGCATTTACAACTGCAGCTGGCAGGGCATTCCAATCCCTCACCACCCTCTGGGTAAAGAACCTACCCCTGACATCCGTCCTATAACTACCCCCCCTTAATTTAAAATCGTGCCCCCTCGTGCTAGCTTTCTCCATCCGAGGAAAAAGGCTATTACTATCCACCCTATCTAAACCTCTAATCATCTTATATGTTTCAATAAGATCCCCTTGCAGCCTCCTTCTTTCCAGCAAAAACAACCCCAAATCTCTCAGTCTCTCCTCATAGGATCTCCCCTCCATACCAGGCAACATCCTGGTAAACCTCCTCTGCACCCTCTCCAAAGCCTCTACATCCTTCCTGTGATGTGGGGACCAGAACTGCACACAGTACTCCAAGTGCGGCCGTACCAGAGTAGTGTACAGTTGCATCATGACGCTGCGACTCCTAAATTCAATCCCCCTACCAATAAACGCCAAGACACCGTACGCCTTCTTAACAACCTTATCTACTTGACTCCCAACTTTCAGGGATCTATGTACACATACCTTTGGGTAGGCGATGCAGTAAAATTCCAGCATATGTTACACAAAGTCACATGAAAGAGACTTTAGGACAGGTGATTAATTTATGGATGGCACGGTGGCATAGTGGGTTAGCACTGCTGCCTCACAGCACCAGGGACCCAGGTTCGATTCCTGGTTTGGGTCACTGCCTGTGAAGAGTCTACACATAGAACATAGAACATTACAGCACAAACAGGCCCTTCGGCCCTCGAGTTGCGCCGATCGCATCAACCCCACCAATCTATAGACCTATCTATAACCCCCAATCCCATTAAACCCCATATACTCATCCAGAAGTCTTTTAAAAGACCCCAGCGAGTTCGCCTCCACCGCCACTGACGGCAGCCGATTCCATTCACTCACCACCCTCTGAGTGAAAAACTTACCCCTAACATCACCTCTGTACTTCCCTCCCCGCACCTTAAATCTGTGTCCTCTCGTAGCGACCATTTAAACCCGGGGAAATAGCCTCTGAGAGTCCACCCTATCTATTCCTCTCAACATTTTATAAACTTCTATCAGGTCGCCTCTCAACCTTCGCCTCTCTAGGGAAAAGAGTCCCAGCTCCCTCAACCTATCTTCATAAGGCATGCCTCCCAGTCCAGGCAACATCCTTGTAAATCTCCTCTGCATCTTTTCAATAGCTTCTACGTCTTTACTATAGTGAGGCGACCAGAACTGCGCACAGTACTCCAAATGAGGCCTGACAAGGGTCCTGTAAAGTTGCAGCATTACCTTCCGACTCCTAAACTCAATCCCTCGATTAATGAAGGCCAGCACACCATATGCCTTCTTGACCACCTCCTCCACCTGCGAGGCCGATTTAAGAGTCCTGTGGACCCGGACCCCGAGATCCTTCTGCTCTTCAACGCTACTAAGACTCCTGCCCTTGATAGTGTACTCGTTCATCCCGTTGGTTCTGCTGAAATGGACGACTACACATTTATCCGCGTTGAAGTCCATCTGCCACTTCTCCGCCCATTCCTGCATCCTATCTATGTCCTGCTGCAACTTTTGACATCCTTCCAGACCATCTACAACACCACCGACCTTCGTGTCATCAGCGAACTTGCTAACCCATCCCTCCACTTCCTCATCCAGGTCATTTATGAAAATGACAAACAGCAAGGGTCCCAGAACAGATCCCTGGGGCACCCCACTGGTGACTGACCTCCATTCCGAAAAAGACCCATCCACAACCACTCTCTGCCTTCTGCAGGCAAGCCAGTTCTGGATCCACAAGGCCAAAGGCCCTTGGATCCCATGCCCTCTCACCTTCTCAAGAAGTCTTGCATGGGGGACCTTATCAAAAGCCTTGCTGAAGTCCATGTACACTACGTCCACGGCACTTCCTTCGTCAATGTGTTCAGTCACATTATCGAAGAACTCAACTAGGCTCGTAAGGCATGACCTGCCTTACATTGATTTGATTTATTATTGTCATGTGTATTAACATACAGTGAAAAGTATTGTTTCTTGCGCACTGTACAGACACAGCATACTGTTCATAGAGAAAGAAAGGGAAGAGTGCAGAATGTAGTGTTACAGTCATAGCTAAGGTGTAGAGAAAGATCAACTTAATGCAAGGTGGGTCCATTCAAAAGTCTGACAGCAGCAGGGAAGAAACTGCCATTAAGTTGGTTGGTACGGGACCTCAGACTTTTGTATCTTTTTCCCAATGGAATAATTCGAAAGAGAGAATGTCCGGGGTGTGTGGGGTCCTTAATCATGCTGGCTGCTTTGCTGAGGGAGTGGGAAGTGTAGACAGAGTCAATGGATGGGAATTGGTTTGTGTGATGGATTGGGCTACATTCACAATCTTTTGTAGTTCCTTGTGGTCTTGAGTAGAGCAGGAGCCCAGACCGAGCTGTGATACAACCAGAAGGAATGCTTTCTATGGGGCATCTGTAAAAGTTGGTGAGAGTCGTAGCGGACATTCTCCCTGTGTCTGCGTGGGTTTCCTCTGGGTGCTCCGATTTCCCCTCCACAGTCCAAGACATACAGATTAGGTGAATTGGCCATGCTAAATTGTCCCTTAGTGTCCAGCAATGTACTGGTTAGGTGGATTAGCCAGATTAAATGTGCGGGCTGAAAGGGTAGAGGAGTGGGCCTGAGTAAGATGCTCTTTTGGAGATTTGGCACAGACGCGATGGGCTGAATGGCCTCCTTCCACACTGGAGGGATTAAATGATTAGCTATGATTAGCTTGATCAAAGTGTGGTAGGTTTAAAGGTGAATCTTAAAGGAAGGGGGAACACCCTAGGTTTTCCCTCGGGCTTTAGGGAAGATATTCCCACACAGACGAGAAGAGATACAGCCACCCAATGGTTGAGTAACAGTAAATGGGGATACACCGTACGGGACTGGAGGGACACAGAGGGAACTTTCCCATCCCACCCACCACGGGAAGCGTAACGGGAGCACGCGGACCACACTCGGATCCGTTAACCTGGAGTGGAATTTTCCAGCCTTGGGGTGAGAGCAGCTGGAAAACCCAGCCCTGAGTTCTTGCAGGATAATAGGATTGGAAGAGGCTACAACGGGAGACAAAGGACGAGGAGGGATTTGAGGAAAAGGATGAAGGTTTTAAATTTGAGGCATTGTTGGTCCAAACACAGGTCATTTAGAACAGGGTAACACATGAAGAGGGCTTGGTGTAAGTTAGGATCGGAGCAAGTTTATAAAGGGTGAAAGAAGAAAGTTTGGCCAAGGAGGGAAAGTTAAAGAAATCAAATCTGGAGATAACAAACAAGTATCAAACCCAATGGCTCTGATCTTCCCACACTGGAGGGCGGCACGGTGGCACAGTGGGTTAGCACTGCTGCTTCACAGCTCCAAGGACCCAGGTTCGATTCCCGGCTCGGGTCACTGCCTGTGTGGAGTTTGCACATTCTCCTCGTGTCTGCGTGGGTTTCCTCCGGGTGCTCCGGTTTCCTCCCACAGTCCAAAGATGTGCGGGTTAGGTTCATTGGCTATGCTAAAATTGCCCCTTAGTGTCCTGGGATGTGTAGGTTAGAGGGATTAGCAGGTAAATGTGTAGGGATATGGGGATAGGGTCTGGGTGGATTGTGTTCGGTGCAGACTCGATGGGCCGAAGGGCCTGTTTCTGCACTGTAGGGTTCTATGTTCAATGTTCTATGTTTAATCACAGCGCCAAGGACCCAGGTTCGATTCCAGCCTTGAGTCACTGTCTGTGTGGCATTTGCACATTCTCCCTGTATCTGCATGGGTTTCTTTCCGCATTCCAAATATGTACAGGTTAGGTGGATTGGCCATACTAAATTAACCCTCAGTGTCAGGGGGATTAGCACAGTGTATGTGTGGGGTTAGGGGGATAGGGTCTGGGTGGGACTCGATGGGTGGAATGGTAGAGATTCTATGAATGGAAAGGAAAAGTGTGTTGGAACTGGTGCAGCAGGGTGTGCAAGGACACAGGGTGGGTTATTGGGGAGAGGGTACATTTTGGGGGGAGGATGGTGTATTGGGGAGGGTGGGTTATTGGAGTGGGCTATGGGGAGAAGGTACACCTATTAGGGTCAGGGTGGTTTATTGGGGGGGAGAGTAGATTTTGCAGGGAAGGTGCGCTATTGGGGGTAGGGTGGGTTATTTGGGGGAGGGTGGGTTATGGGGGACAGGGTGGCGTATGGGCACAGGGTAGGTATTGGGGGGAGGGTGGGTTATTGGGAACAGGGTGGGGTATGCGGGCAGGGAAGGTATTGGGAGAGGGTGGGTTATAGGGGACAGGGTGGGATATGGGCATAGGGTAGGTATTGGGGGGAGGGTGGGTTATTGGGGGACAGGATGGAGTATGGGCGTAGGGTCGGTATTGGGGGGAGGGTGGGTTATTGGGGGACAGAGTGGGGTATGGGCACAGGGTAGATATTGGGGGGAGGGTGGGTTATTGGGGGACAGGGTGGGGTATGGGCACAGGGTAGGTATTGGGGGGAGGGTGGGTTATTGGGGGACAGGGTGGGGTATGGGCACAGGGTAGGTATTGGGGGGAGGGTGGGTTATTGGGGGACAGGGTGGGGTATGGGGGACAGGGTGGGGTATGGGGGACAGGGTGGGGTATGGGGGAGGGAGGGTAGATATTGGAGGGAAGGTGCACTATTTGGGATAGGGTGGGTTATTGGGGGACAGGGTGGGGTATGGGCACAGGGTAGGTATTGGGGGGTGGGTGGGTTATGGGGGACAGGGTGGGGTATGGGGGAGAGGGTGGGGTATGGGCACAGGGTAGGTATTGGGGGGAGGGTGGGTTATTGGGGGTCAGGGTGGGGTATGGGCACAGGGTAGGTATTGGGGGAAGGGTGGGTTATTGGGGGACAGGGTGGGGTATGGGCGCAGGGTAGGTATTGGGGGAAGGGTGGGTTATAGGGGGACAGGGTGGGGTATGGGCGTAGGGTAGATATTGGGGGGAGGGTGGGTTATTGGGGGACAGGGTGGGGTATGGGGCACAGGGAAGGTATTGGGGGAAGGGTGGGTTATTGGGGGGAGGGTGGGTTATGGAGGACAGGGTGGGGTATTGGGGGGAGGGTGGGTTATGGGGGACAGGGTGGGGTATGGGGGGACAGGGTAGGTATTGGGGGGAAGGTGGGTTATTGGGGGACAGGGTGGGGTATGGGCGTAGGGTAGATATTGGGGGGAGGGTGGGTTATTGGGGGACAGGGTGGGGTATGGGGCACAGGGTGGGGTATTGGGGGAAGGGTGGGTTATTGGGGGACAGGGTGGGGAATGGGCGCAGGGTAGGTATTGGGGGAAGGGTGGGTTATTGGGGGACAGGGTGGGGTATGGGTGCAGGGTAGATATTGGGGGGAGGGTGGGTTATTGGGGGATAGGGTGGACTATGGGCGCAGGGTAGATATTGGGGGGAGCGTGGGTTATGGGCGCAGGGTAGATTTGGGGGGAGGGTGGGTTATGGGCGCAGGGTTGGTATTGGGGGGAGGTTGGGTTATGGGGGACAGGGTGGGGTATGGGCACAGGGTAGGGTATTGGGGGAAGGGTGGGTTATTGGGGGACAGGGTGGGGTATGGGGGATAGGGTGGGGTATGGGTGCAGGGTAGACATTGGGGGAAGGGTGGGGGATGGGCACAGGGTAGGTATTGGGGGAAGGGTGGGTTATTGGGGGACAGTGTGGGGTATGGGCACAGGGTAGGTATTGGGGGGAGGGTGGGTTATTGGGGGACAGGGTGGGGTATGGGGCACAGGGTGGGGTATTGGGGGAAGGGTGGGTTATTGGGGGACAGGGTGGGGTATTGGCGCAGGGTAGATATTGGGGGAAGAGTGTGTTATTGGGGGACTGGGTATGGGCATAGGGTAGGTATTGGGGGGAGGGTGGGTTATGGGGGACAGAGTGGGGTATGCGGGACAGGGTGGGGTATGGGGGAGAGGGTGGGGTATGTGGACAGGGTGGGGTATGGGCGTAGGGTAGATATTGGGGGGAGGGTGGGTTATTGGGGACAGGGTGGGGTATGGGCACAGGGTAGGTATTGGCGGAATGGTGGGTTATAGGGGGACAGGGTGGGGTATGGGCGTAGGGTAGATATTGGGGGGAGGGTGGGTTATTGGGGGACAGGGTGGGGTATGGGGCACAGGGTGGGGTATTGGGGGAAGGGTGGGTTATTGTGGGACAGGGTGGGGTATGGGCGCAGGGTAGATATTGGTGGGGGGTGGGTTATGGGCGCAGGGTAGATATTGGGGGGAGGGTGGGTTATGGGTACAGGGTAGGTATTGGGGGGAGGGTGGGTTATTGGGGGACAGGGTGGGGTATGGGCGCAGGGTTGGTATTGGGGGGAGGTTGGGTTATGGGGGACAGGGTGGGGTATGGGGGTAGAGTGGGTAGATATTGGAGGGAAGGTGCGCTATTGGGGATAGGGTGGGTTATTGGGGAACAGGGTGGGGTATGGGCGCAGGGTAGATATTGGGGGAAGAGTGTGTTATTGGGGGACAGGGTATGGGCATAGGGTAGGTATTGGGGGGAAGGTGGGTTATGGGGGACAGAGTGGGGTATGGGGGACAGGGTGGGTATTGGGGGAAGGGTGGGTTATTGGGGGACAGGGTATGGGCATATGGTTGGTATTGGGGGGTGGGTGGGTTATGGGGACAGGGTGGGGTATGGGCACAGGGTAGGTATTGGGGGAAGGGTGGGTTATTGGGGGACAGATTGGGGTATGGGCACAGGGTAGGTATTGGGGGAAGGTTGGGTTATGGGGGACTGGGTGGGGTAAGGGCACAGGGAAGGTATTGGGGGAAGGGTGGGTTATGGGGGACTGGGTGGGGTATGGGCACAGGCTGGGTTTTGGGGGAAGGGTGGGTTATTAGGGGACAGGGTGGGGTATGGGCGCAGGGTAGGTATTGGGGCAAGGGTGGGTTATAGGGGGGACAGCGTGGGGTATGGGCGTAGGGTAGATACTGGGGGGAGGGTGGGAAATTGGGGGACAGGGTGGGGTATGGGGCACAGGGTGGGGTATTGGGGGAAGGGTGGGTTATTGGGGGACAGGGTGGGGAATGGGCGCAGGGTAGGTATTGGGGGAAGGGTGGGTTATTGGGGGACAGGGTGGGGTATGGGCGCAGGGTAGATATTGGGGGGAGGGTGGGTTATTGGGGGATACGGTGGGGTATGGGGCACAGGGTGGGGTATTGGGGGACTGGGTGGGGAATGGGTGCAGGGTAGGTATTGGGGGAAGGGTGGGTTATTGGGGGACAGGGTGGGGTATGGGCGCAGGGTAGATATTGGGGGGAGGGTGGGTTATGGGCGCAGGGTAGATTTGGGGG
Organism: Prionace glauca; assembly: GCA_037974335.1. Taxonomy (NCBI): domain Eukaryota; kingdom Metazoa; phylum Chordata; class Chondrichthyes; order Carcharhiniformes; family Carcharhinidae; genus Prionace; species Prionace glauca. The sequence goes on from CM075737.1 coordinate 59,459,457, forward strand.
GAGGGTGGGTTATGGGCACCGGGTAGGTATTGGGGGAAGGGTGGGTTATTGGGGGACAGGGTGGGGTATGGGCGCAGGGTAGATATTGGGAGAAGAGTGTGTTATTGGGGGACAGGGTATGGGCATAGGGTAGGTATTGGGGGGAGGGTGGGTTATGGGGGACAGAGTGGTGTATGGGGGACAGGGTGGGGTATGGGGGACAGGGTGGGGTATGGGGACAGGGTGGGGTATGGGTACAGGGTAGGTATTGGGGGAAGGGTGGGTTATGGGGGACAGGGTGGGGTATGGGGCACAGGGTGGGGTATTGGGGGAAGGGTGGGTTATTGGGGGACAGGGTGGGGTATGGGCGCAGGGTAGATATTGGGGGAAGGGTGGGTTATTGGGGGACAGGGTGGGGTATGGGCACAGGGTAGGTATTGGGGGGAGGGTTGGTTATGGGGGACAGGGTGGGGTATGGGCGCAGGGTAGGTATTGGGGGGAGGGTGGGTTATAGGGGGACAGGGTGGGGTATGGGCGCAGGGTAGGTATTGGGGGAAGGGTGGGTTATTGGGGGACAGGGTGGGGTATGGGGGAGAGGGTGGGTTATAGGGGGACAGGGTGGGGTATGGGCGCAGGGTAGATATTGGGGGAAAGGTGGGTTACTGGGGGACAGGGTGGGGTATGGGGGACAGGGTGGGTTATGGGCGCAGGGTTGGTATTGGGGGGAGGTTGCGTTATGGGGGACAGGGTGGGGTATGGGCACAGGGTAGGTATTGGGGGAAGGGTGGGTTATGGGGGACAGGGTGGGGTATGGGCACAGGGTAGGGTATTGGGGGAAGGGTGGGTTATAGGGGGACAGGGTGGGGTATGGGCGCAGGGTAGACATTGGGGGATGGGTGGGGTATGGGCACAGGGTAGGTATTGGGGGAAGGGTGGGTATGGGGGACAGGGTGGGGTATGGGCGCAGGGTAGACATTGGGGGATGGGTGGGGTATGGGCACAGGGTAGGTATTGGGGGGAGGGTGGGTTATGGGCACAGGGTAGGTATTTGGGGAAGGGTGGCTTATGGGGGACAGGGTGGGGTATGGGGGAGGGAGGGTAGATATTGGAGGGAAGGTGCGCTATTGGGGATAGGGTGGTTTATTGGGGGACAGGGTGGGGTATGGGCACAGGGAAGGTATTGGGGGAAGGGTGGGTTATGAGGGACAGGGTGGGGTATGGGCACAGGGTAGGTATTGGGGGAAGGGTGGGTTATTGGGGGACAGGGTGGGGTATGGGCACAGGGAAGGTATTGGGGGAAGGGTGGGTTATGAGGGACAGGGTGGGGTATGGGCACAGGGTAGGTATTGGGGTGAGGGTGGGTTATTGGGGGACAGGGTGGGGTATGGGGGACAGGGTAGGTATTGGGGAAAGGGTGGGTTATTGGGGGACAGGGTGGGGTATGGGCGTAGGGTAGGTATTGGGGTGAGGGTGGTTTATGGGCACAGGGTAGGTATTGGGGGAAGGGTGGGTTATGGGGGACAGGGTGGGGTATGGGGGACAGGGTGGGGTAAGGGCACAGGGTAGATATTGGGGGAAGGGTGGGTTATGGGGGACAGGGTGGGGTATGGGGGACAGGGTGGGTATGGGCGACAGGGTGGGGTATGGGTCACAGGGTAGATATTGGGGGAAGGGTGGGTTATGGGGGGACAGGGTGGGGTATGGGGGACAGGGTGGGTATGGGCGACAGGGTGGGGTATGGGGGTCAGGGTGGGGTAAGGGCACAGGGTAGATATTGGGGGAAGGGTGGGTTATGGGGGACAGGGTGGGGTATGGGCACAGGGTAGATATTGGGGGAAGGGTGGGTTATTGGGGGACAGGGTGGGGACTGGGCACAGGGTAGGTATTGGGTGGAGGGTGGGTTATAGGGGGACAGGGTGGGGTATGGGGGACAGGGTGGGGTATGGGCACAGGGTAGGTATTGGGGGGAGGGTGGGTTATAGGGGGACAGGGTGGGGTATGAGCGCAGGGTAGGTATTGGGGGGAGGGTGGGTTATGGGGGACAGGGTGGGGTATGGGCACAGGGTAGGTATTGGGGGGAGGGTGGGTTATGGGCGCAGGGTAGATATTGGGGGGAGGGTGGGTTATAGGGGGACAGGGTGGGGTATGAGCGCAGGGTAGATATTGGGGGGAGGGTTGGTTATGGGGGACAGGGTGGGGTATGGGCACAGGATGGGTATTGGGGGAAGGGTGGGTTATGGGGGACAGGGTGGAGTTTGGGCACAGGGTGGGTATTGGGGGGAGGGTGGGTTATGGGGGACAGGGTGGGGTATGGGCACAGGGTAGGTATTGGGGGAAGGGTGGGTTATTGGGGGACAGGGTGGGGTACGGGCACAGGGTAGGTATTGGGGGAAGGGTGGGTTATGAGGGACAGGGTGGGGGTATGGGGGACAGGGTGGGGTACGGGTGACAGGGTGGGGTATGGGGGACAGGGTGGGGTAAGGGCACAGGGTAGATATTGGGGGAATGGTGGGTTATGGGGGACAGGGTGGGGTATGGGGCACAGGGTAGGTATTGGGGGGAGGGTGGGTTATGGGGGACAGGGTGGGGTATGGGCACAGGGTAGGTATTGGGGGAAGGGTGGGTTATGAGGGACAGGGTGGGGTATGGGGGACAGGGTGGGGTACGGGTGACAGGGTGGGGTATGGGGGACAGGGTGGGGTAAGGGCACAGGGTAGATATTGGGGGAATGGTGGGTTATGGGGGACAGGGTGGGGTATGGGGCACAGGGTAGGTATTGGGGGGAGGGTGGGTTATGGGGGACAGGGTGGGGTATGGGCACAGGATAGGGATTGGGGAAGGGTCGGTTATTGGGGGACAGGGTGGGGTATGGGGGACAGGGTGGGTTATGGGGCACAGGGTAGGTATTGGGGGTAGGGTGGGTTATTGGGGGACATGGTGGGGAATGGGGGACAGGGTAGGTATTGGGGGGAGGGTGGGTTATTGGGGGACAGTGTAGGTATTGGGGGGAGGGTGGGTTTTTGGGGGACACGGTGGGGTATGGGGGACAGGGTAGGTATTGGGGCACAGGGTAGCTATTGGGGGGGAGGGTGAGTTATGGGGGACAGGGTGGGGTATGGGGGACAGGGTGGGGTATGGGGGAGAGGGTGGGGTATGGGGACAGGGTGGGGTATGGGCTCAGGGTAGGTATTGGGGGAAGGGTGGGTTATTGGTGGACAGGGTGGGGTATGGGCGTAGGGTAGATATTGGGGGAAGGGTGGGTTATGAGGGATAGGGTGGGGTATGGGGGAGGGAGGGTAGATATTGGAGGGAAGGTGCGCTATTGGGGATAGGGTGGGTTATTGGGGGACAGTGTGGGGTATGGGCACAGGGTAGGTATTGGGGGGAGGGTGGGTTATTGGGGGACAGGGTGGGGTATGTGCACAGGGGAGGTATTGGGGGGAGGGTGGGTTATTGGGGGACAGGGTGGGGTATGGGCACAGGGTAGGTATTGGGGGGAGGGTGGGTTATTGGGGGACAGGGTGGGGTATGGGGGACAGGGTGGGGTATGGGGGAGTGAGGGTAGATATTGGAGGGAAGGTGCACTATTCGGGATAGGGTGGGTTATAGGGGGACAGGGTGGGGTATGGGCGCAGGGTAGATATTGGGGGGAGGGTGGGTTATTGGGGGATACGGTGGGGTATGGGGCACAGGGTAGGGTATTGGGGGACTGGGTGGGGAATGGGTGCAGGGTAGGTATTGGGGGAAGGGTGGGTTATTGGGGGACAGGGTGGGGTATGGGCGCAGGGTAGATATTGGGGGGAGGGTGGGTAATGGGGGACAGGGTGGGGTATAGGGGAGGGAGGGTAGATTTGGGGGGAGGGTGGGTTATGGGCACCGGGTAGGTATTGGGGGAAGGGTGGGGTATGGGGGACAGGGTGGCGTATGGGCGCAGGGTAGACATTGGGGGAAGGGTGGGGGATGGGCACAGGGTAGGTATTGGGGGGAGGGTGGGTTATGGGGGACAAGGTGGGGTATGGGCACAGGGTAGGTATTGGGGGAAGGGTGGGTTATTGGGAGACAGGGTGGGGTATGGGCGCCGGGTAGGTATTGGAAGGGTGGGTTATTGGGGGACAGGGTGGGGTATGGGCGCAGGGTAGATATTGGGAGAAGAGTGTGTTATTGGGGGACAGGGTATGGGCATAGGGTAGGTATTGGGGGGAGGGTGGGTTATGGGGGACAGAGTGGGGTATGGGGGACAGGGTGGGGTATGGGGGACAGGGTGGGGTATGGGGACAGGGTGGGGTATGGGTACAGGGTAGGTATTGGGGGAAGGGTGGGTTATGGGGGACAGGGTGGGGTATGGGGCACAGGGTGGGGTATTGGGGGAAGGGTGGGTTATTGGGGGACAGGGTGGGGTATGGGCGCAGGGTAGGTATTGGGGGAAGGGTGGGTTATTGGGGGACAGGGTGGGGTATGGGCGCAGGGTAGATATTGGCGGGAGGGTGGGTTATGGGCGCAGGGTAGATATTGGGGGAAAGGTGGGTTATTGGGGGACAGAGTGGGGTATGGGCGCAGGGTTGGTATTGGGGGGAGGTTGCGTTATGGGGGACAGGGTGGGGTATGGGCACAGGGTAGGGTATTGGGGGAAGGGTGGGTTATTGGGGGACAGGGTGGGGTATGGGCGCAGGGTAGACATTGGGGGATGGGTGGGGTATGGGCACAGGGTAGGTATTGGGGGAAGGGTGGGTATGGGGGACAGGGTGGGGTATGGGCGCAGGGTAGATATTGGGGGAGGGTTGGTTATGGGGGACAGGGTGGTGTATGGGGGAGGGAGGGTAGATATTGGAGGGAAGGTGCGCTATTAGGGAAAGCGTGGTTTATTGGGGGACAGGGTGGGGTATTGGGGGGAGGGTGGGTTATGAGGGACAGGGTGGGGTATGGGCACAAGGTGGGTATTGGGGGGAGGGTGGGTTATGAGGGACAGGGTGGGTTATGGGCGCAGGGTAGATATTGGGGGAGGGTTGGTTATGGGGGACAGGGTGGTGTATGGGCACAGGGTGGGTATTGGGGGAAGGGTGGGTTATTGGGGGACAGGGTGGGGTATGGGCACAGGGTAGGTATTGGGGGGAGGGTGGGTTATGGGGGACAGGGTGGGGTATGGGCACAGGGTAGGTATTGGGGGAAGGGTGGGTTATTGGGGGACAGGGTGGGGTATGGGCACAGGGTGGGTATTGGGGGGAGGGTGGGTTATGGGGGACAGGGTGGGGTATGGGCACAGGGTAGGTATTGGGGGAAGGGTGGGTTATTGGGGGACAGGGTGGGGTATGGGCACAGGGTAGGTATTGGGGGCAGGGTGGGTTATTGGGGTACAGGGTGGGGTATGAGCGCAGGGTAGATATTGGGGGGAGGGTTGGTTATGGGGGACAGGGTGGAGTTTTGGGCACAGGGTGGGTATTTGGGGGGAGGGTGGGTTATAGGGGGACAGGGTGGGGTATGGGCACAGGGTGGGTATTGGGGGGAGGGTGGGTTATGGGGGACAGGGTGGGGTATGGGCACAGGGTAGGTATTGGGGGAAGGGTGGGTTATTGGGGGGACAGGGTGGGGTATGGGCACAGGGTAGGTATTGGGGGAAGGGTGGGTTATTGGGGGACAGGGTGGGGTATGGGCACAGGGAAGGTATTGGGGGAAGGGTGGGTTATGAGGGACAGGGTGGGGTATGGGCACAGGGTAGATATTGGGGGAAGGGTGGGTTATGAGGGACAGGGTGGGGTATGGGCACAGGGTAGGTATTGGGGGAAGGGTGGGTTATTGGGGGACAGGGTGGGGTATGGGCACAGGGAAGGTATTGGGGGAAGGGTGGGTTATTGGGGGACAGGGTGGGGTATGGGCACAGGGTAGGTATTGGGGGAAGGGTGGGTTATTGGGGGACAGGGTGGGTTATGGGCACAGGGTAGGTATTGGGGGAAGGGTGGGTTATTGGGGGACAGGGTGGGGTATGGGCACAGGGAAGGTATTGGGGGAAGGGTGGGTTATGAGGGACAGGGTGGGGTATGGGCACAGGGTAGATATTGGGGGAAGGGTGGGTTATGAGGGACAGGGTGGGGTATGGGGGAGGGAGGGTAGATATTGGAGGGAAGGTGCGCTATTGGGGATAGGGTGGTTTATTGGGGGACAGGGTGGGGTATTGGGGGACAGGGTGGGGTATGGGCACAGGGTAGGTATTGGGGGAAGGGTGGGTTATTGGGGGACAGGGTGGGGTATGGGGGGACAGGGTGGGGTATGGGCACAGGGTAGGTATTGGGGGAAGGGTGGGTTATGGGGGACGGTGGGTTATTGGGGGGACAGGGTGGTTTATGGGCACAGGGTAGGTATTGGGGGAAGGGTGGGTTATGGGGGACAGGGTGGGGTATGGGGGACAGGGTGGAGTATGGGCGACAGGGTGGGGTATGGGCACAGGGTAGGTATTGGGGGAAGGGTGGGTTATGGGGGACAGGGTGGGGTATGGGTACAGGGTAGGTATTGGGGGAAGGGTGGGTTATGAGGGACAGGGTGGGGTGTGGGCACAGGGTAGATATTGGGGGAAGGGTGGGTTATTGGGGGACAGTGTGGGGACTGGGCACAGGGTAGGTATTGGGGGGAGGGTGGGTTATGGGGGACAGGGTGGGTTATGGGGGACAGGGTGGGGTATGGGTGACAGGGTGGGGTATGGGCACAGGGTAGGTATTGGGGGAAGGGTGGGTTATGGGGGACAGGGTGGGGTATGGGCACAGGGTAGATATTGGGGGAAGGGTGGGTTATTGGGGGACAGTGTGGGGACTGGGCACAGGGTAGGTATTGGGTGGAGGGTGGGTTATTGGGGGACAGGGTGGGGTATGGGCGCAGGGTAGGTATTGGGGGAAGGGTGGGTTATTGGGGGACAGGGTGGGGTATGGGCGCAGGGTAGATATTGGCGGGAGGGTGGGTTATGGGCGCAGGGTAGATATTGGGGGGAGGGTGGGTTATAGGGGGACAGGGTGGGGTATGAGTGCAGGGTAGATATTGGGGGGAGGGTGGGTTATTGGGGGACAGGGTGGGGTACGGGCACAGGGTAGGTATTGGGGGAAGGGTGGGTTATGAGGGACAGGGTGGGGTATGGGGGACAGGGTAGGTATTGGGGACGGTGGGTTATTGGGGGACATGGTGGTTTATGGGCACAGGGTAGGTATTGGGGGAAGGATGTGTTATGGGGGACAGGGTGGGGTACGGGTGACAGGGTGGGGTATGGGGGACAGGGTGGGGTAAGGGCACAGGGTAGATATTGGGGGAATGGTGGGTTATGGGGGACAGGGTGGGGTATGGGCACAGGGTAGGTATTGGGGGGAGGGTGGGTTATTGGGGGACAGGGTGGGTTATGGGGGACAGGGTGGGGTATGGGGCATAGGATAGGGATTGGGGAAGGGTCGGTTATTGGGGGACAGGGTGGGGTATGGGGGATAGGGTGGGTTATGGGGCACAGGGTAGGTATTGGGGGGAGGGTGGGTTATGGGGGACAGGGTGGGGTATGGGCGCCGGGTAGGTATTGGAAGGGTGGGTTATTGGGGGACAGGGTGGGGTATGGGCGCAGGGTAGATATTGGGAGAAGAGTGTGTTATTGGGGGACAGGGTATGGGCATAGGGTAGGTATTGGGGGGAGGGTGGGTTATGGGGGACAGAGTGGGGTATGGGGGACAGGGTGGGGTATGGGGGACAGGGTGGGGTATGGGGACAGGGTGGGGTATGGGGCACAGGGTGGGGTATTGGGGGAAGGGTGGGTTATTGGGGGACAGGGTGGGGTATGGGCGCAGGGTAGGTATTGGGGGAAGGGTGGGTTATTGGGGGACAGGGTGGGGTATGGGCGCAGGGTAGATATTGGCGGGAGGGTGGGTTATGGGCGCAGGGTAGATATTGGGGGAAAGGTGGGTTACTGGGGGACAGGGTGGGGTATGGGCGCAGGGTAGGGTATTGGGGGAAGGTTGCGTTATGGGGGACAGGGTGGGGTATGGGCACAGGGTAGGTATTGGGGGGAGGGTGGGTTATGGGGGACAGGGTGGGGTATGGGCACAGGGTAGATATTGGGGGAAGGGTGGGTTATGAGGGACAGGGTGGGGTATAGGGGAGGGAGGGTAGATATTGGAGGGAAGGTGCGCTATTGGGGATAGGGTGGTTTATTGGGGGACAGGGTGGGGTATGGGCACAGGGTGGGTATTGGGGGCAGGGTGGGTTATTGGGGTACAGGGTGGGGTATGAGCGCAGGGTAGATATTGGGGGAGGGTTGGTTATGGGGGACAGGGTGGAGTTTGGGCACAGGGTGGGTATTTGGGGGGAGGGTGGGTTATAGGGGGACAGGGTGGGGTATGGGCACAGGGTGGGTATTGGGGGGAGGGTGGGTTATGGGGGACAGGCTGGGGTATGGGCACAGGATAGGTATTGGGGGAAGTGTGGGTTATTGGGGGACAGGTTGGGGTACGGGTACAGGGTCGGTATTGGGGGAAGGGTGGGTTATGAGGGACAGGGTGGGGTATGGGCACAGGGTGGGGTATGGGCACAGGGTGGGGTATTGGGGGAAGGGTGGGTTATTGGGGGACAGGGTGGGGTATGGGGGACAGGGTGGGGTATGGGCGCAGGGTAGGTATTGGCGGGAGGGTGGGTTATGGGCGCAGGGTAGGTATTGGGGGAAGGATGTGTTATGGGGGACAGGGTGGGGTATGGGCGCAGGGTAGGTATTGGGGGGAGGGTGGGTTATAGGGGGACAGGGTGGGGTATGAGCGCAGGGTAGATATTGGGGGGAGGGTTGGTTATGGGGGACAGGGTGGAGTTTGGGCACAGGGTGGGTATTGGGGGGAGGGTGGGTTATGGGGGACAGGGTGGGGTATGGGCACAGGGTAGGTATTGGGGGAAGGGTGGGTTATTGGGGGACAGGGTGGGGTACGGGCACAGGGTAGGTATTGGGGGAAGGGTGGGGTATGAGGGACAGGGTGGGGTATGGGCACAGGGTAGGTATTGGGGACGGTGGGGTATTGGGGGACAGGGTGGTTTATGGGCACAGGGTAGGTATTGGGGGGAGGGTGGGTTATGGGCACAGGGTAGGTATTGGGGGAAGGATGTGTTATGGGGGACAGGGTGGGGTATGGGGGGACCGGGTAGGTATTGGGGGGAGGGTGGGTTATGGGGGACAGGGTGGGGTATGGGCACAGGGTAGATATTGGGGGAAGGGTGGGTTATGGGGGACAGGGTGGGGTATGGGCACAGGGTAGGTATTGGGGGGAGGGTGGGTTATTGGGGGACAGGGTGGGTTATGGGGGACAGGGTGGGGTATGGGGCATAGGATAGGGATTGGGGAAGGGTCGGTTATTGGGGGACAGGGTGGGGTATGGGGGATAGGGTGGGTTATGGGGCACAGGGTAGGTATTGGGGGGAGGGTGGGTTATTGGGAGACAGGGTGGGGTATGGGCGCCGGGTAGGTATTGGAAGGGTGGGTTATTGGGGGACAGGGTGGGTATGGGCACAGGGTGGGGTATTGGGGGAAGGGTGGGTTATTGGGGGACAGGGTGGGTTATGGGTACAGGGTAGGTATTGGGGGAAGGGTGGGTTATGGGGGACAGGGTGGGGTATGGGGCACAGGGTGGGGTATGGGCGCAGGGTAGATATTGGCGGGAGGGTGGGTTATGGGCGCAGGGTAGATATTGGGGGAAGGGTGGGTTATAGGGGGACAGGGTGGGGTAAGGGCGCAGGGTTGGTATTGGGGGGAGGTTGCGTTATGGGGGACAGGGTGGGGTATGGGCACAGGGTAGGGTATTGGGGGAAGGGTGGGTTATAGGGGGACAGGGTGGGGTATGGGCGCAGGGTAGACATTGGGGGATGGGTGGGGTATGGGCACAGGGTAGATATTGAGGGGAGGGTGGGTTATGGGGGACAGGGTGGGGTATGGGCACAGGGTAGATATTGGGGGAAGGGTGGGTTATGAGGGACAGGGTGGGGTATAGGGGAGGTAGGGTAGATATTGGAGGGAAGGTGCGCTATTGGGGATAGGGTGGTTTATTGGGGGACAGGGTGGGGTATGGGCACAGGGTGGGTATTGGGGGAAGGGTGGGTTATTGGGGGACAGGTTGGGGTACGGGCACAGGGTCGGTATTGGGGGAAGGGTGGGTTATGAGGGACAGGGTGGGGTATGGGTACAGGGTAGGTATTGGGGGACAGGGTGGGGTATGGGCACAGGGTGGGTATTTGGGGGGAGGGTGGGTTATAGGGGGACAGGGTGGGGTATGGGGGACAGGGTGGGGTATGGGCACAGGGTGGGTATTGGGGGAAGGGTGGGTTATTGGGGGACAGGTTGGGGTACGGGCACAGGGAAGGTATTGGGGGAAGGGTGGGTTATTGGGGGACAGGTTGGGGTACGGGCACAGGGAAGGTATTGGGGGGAGGGTGGGTTATTGGGGGACAGGGTGGGGTTTGGGCACAGGGTGGGTATTGGGGGGAGGGTGGGTTATAGGGGGACAGGGTGGGGTATGGGCACAGGGTAGGTATTGGGGGAAGGGTGGGTTATTGGGGGACAGGGTGGGGTACGGGCACAGGGTAGGTATTGGGGGAAGGGTGGGGTATGAGGGACAGGGTGGGGCATGGGCACAGGGTAGGTATTGGGGGAAGGGTGGGGTATGAGGGACAGGGTGGGGTACGGGCACAGGGTAGGTATTGGGGACGGTGGGTTATTGGGGGACATGGTGATTTATGGGCACAGGGTAGGTATTGGGGGGAGGGTGGGTTATGGGCACAGGGTAGGTATTGGGGGAAGGATGTGTTATTGGGGGACAGGGTGGGGTATGGGCACAGGGTAGGTATTTGGGGGGAGGGTGGGTTATGGGGGAGAGGGTGGGGTAAGGGCACAGGGTAGATATTGGGGGAAGGGTGGGTTATGGGGGGACAGGGTGGGGTATGGGCACAGGGTAGGTATTGGGGGGAGTTTGGGTTATTGGGGGACAGGGTGGGTTATGGGGGACAGGGTGGGGTATGGGCGACAGGGTGGGTATTGGGGGGAGGGTGGGTTATTGGGGGACAGGGTAGGTATTGGGGGGAGGGTGGGTTTTTGGGGGGACACGGTCGGGTATGGGGGACAGGGTAGGTATTGGGGCACAGGGTAGCTATTGGGGGGGAGGGTGAGTTATGGGGGACAGGGTGGGGTATGGGGGATAGGGTGGGGTATGGGGGAGAGGGTGGGGTATGGGCTCAGGGTAGGTATTGGGGGAAGGGTGGGTTATTGGTGGACAGGGTGGGGTATGGGCGTAGGGTAGATATTGGGGGAAGGGTGGGTTATGAGGGACAGGGTGGGGTATGGGGCACAGGGTAGGTATTGGGGGGAGGGTGGGTTATTGGGGGACAGGGTGGGGTATGTGCACAGGGGAGGTATTGGGGGGAGGGTGGGTTATTGGGGGACAGTGTGGGGTATGGGGGACAGGGTGGGGTATGGGGGAGTGAGGGTAGATATTGGAGGGAAGGTGCACTATTCGGGATAGGGTGGGTTATTGGGGGACAGGGTGGGGTATGGGCGCAGGGTAGGTATTGGGGGAAGGGTGGGTTATGAGGGACAGGGTGGGGTATGGGCACAGGGTGGGTATTGGGGGAAGAGTGTGTTATTGGGGGACAGGGTATGGGCATAGGGTAGGTATTGGGGTGAGGGTGGGGTATGGGGGACAGGGTAGGTATTGGGGGGAAGGTGGATTATGGGGGACAGGGTGGGGTATGGGGCACAGGGTAGATATTGGGGGAAGAGTGTGTTATTGGGGGACAGGGTATGGGCATATGGTCGGTATTGGGGGGTGGGTGGGTTATGGGGGACAGGGTGGGGTATGGGGGACATGGTGGGTATTGGGGGAAGGGTGGGTTATTGGGGGACAGGGTGGGGTATGGGCGCAGGGTAGGTATTGGGGGAAGGGTGGGTTATTGGGGGACAGGTTGGGGTATGGGGCGCAGGGTAGATATTGGGGGGAGGGTGGGTTATTGGGGGACAGGGTGGGGTATGGGCACAGGGTAGGTATTGGGGGAAGGGTGGGTTATTGGGGGACAGGTGGGGTATGGGCGCAGGGTAGGTATTGGGGCAAGGGTGGGTTATAGGGGGACAGGGTGGGGTATGGGCGGAGGGTAGATATTGGGGGGAGGGTGGGAAATTGGGGGACAGGGTGGGGTATGGGGCACAGGGTGGGGTATTGGGGAAGGGTGGTTTATTGGGGGACAGGGTGGGGAATGGGCGCAGGGTAGGGTATTGGGGGAAGGGTGGGTTATTGGGGGATAGGGTGGGGTATGGGGGACAGGGTGGGGAATGGGCGCAGGGTAGGTATTGGGGGGAGGGTGGGTTATTGGGGGATACGGTGGGGTATGGGCGCAGGGTAGATATTGGGGGGAGGGTGGGTTATGGGCGCAGGGTAGATTTGGGGGGAGGGTGGGTTATGGGCACCGGGTAGGTATTGGGGGAAGGGTGGGTTATTGGGGGACAGGGTGGGGTTTGGGCACAGGATAGGTATTGGGGGGAGGTTGGGATATGGGGGACAGCGTGGGGTATGGGCACAGGGTGGGTATTGGGGGAAGGGTGGGTTATGGGGGACAGGGTGGGGTATGGGGGACAGGGTGGCGTATGGGCGCAGGGTAGGTATTGGGGGAAGGGTGGGTTATGGGGGACAGGGTGGGGTATGGGCGCAGGGTAGATATTGGGGGGAGCGTGTGTTATGGGCGCAGGGTAGGTATTGGGGGGAGGGTGGGTTATGGGGGACAGGGTGGGGTATGGGCACAGGGTAGGTATTGGGGGAAGGGTGGGTTATTGGGAGACAGGGTGGGGTACGGGCGCAGGGTAGATATTGGGAGAAGAGTGTGTTATTGGGGGACAGGGTGGGGTATGGGCATAGGTTAGGTATTGGGGGGAGGGTGACACAGTGAGCACGTGATGGGGTATGGGGACAGGGTGGGGTATGGGCACAGGGTAGGTATTGGGGGAAGGGTGGGTTATTGGGGGACAAGGTGGGGTATGGGCGTAGGGGTAGATATTGGGGGGAGGGTGGGTTATTGGGGGACAGGGTGGGGTATGGGCACAGGGTAGGTATTGGCGGAAGGGTGGGTTATTGGGGGACAGGGTGGGGTATGGGCGCAGGGTAGGTATTGGGGGAAGGGTGGGTTATTGGGGGACAGGGTGGGGTATGAGGCACAGGGTGGGGTATTGGGGGAAGGGTGGGTTATTGGGGGACAGGGTGGGGTATGGGCGCAGGGTAGGTATTGGGGGAAGGGTGGGTTATTGGGGGACAGGGTGGGGTATGGGCGCAGGGTAGATATTGGCGGGAGGGTGGGTTATGGAGGACAGAGTGGGGTATGGGGGACAGGGTGGGGTATGGGGGACAGGGTGGGTATGGGGACAGGGTGGGGTATGGGCACAGGGTAGGTATTGGCGGAAGGGTGGGTTATAGGGGGACAGGATGGGGTATGGGTACAGGGTAGATATTGGGGGGAGGGTGGGTTATGGGCGCAGGGTAGATATTGGGGGGAGGGTTGGTTATGGGGGACAGGGTGGGGTATGGGCACAGGGTGGGTATTGGGGGCAGGGTGGGTTATTGGGGGACAGGTTGGGGTATGGGGGAGGGAGGGTAGATATTGGAGGGAGGGTTGGTTATGGGGGACAGGGTGGGTTATGGGCGCAGGGTAGGTATTGGGGGAAGGGTGGGTTATTGGGGGACAGGGTGGGGTATGGGGGACAGGGTGGGGTATGGGCGCAGGTTAGATATTGGGGGGAGGGTGGGTTATGGGCGCAGGGTAGATATTGGGGGGAGGGTTGGTTATGGGGGACAGGGTGGGGTATGGGCACAGGGTGGGTATTGGGGGCAGGGTGGGTTATTGGGGGACAGGTTGGGGTACGGGCACAGGGTCGGTATTTGGGGAAGTGTGGGTTATGAGGGACAGGGTGGGGTATGGGGGACAGGGTAGGTATTGGGGGGAGGGTCGGTTATTGGGGGACAGGGTGAGGTATGGGCGCAGGGTGGGGCTGGGCACAGGGTAGGTATTGGGGGGAGGGTGGGTTATGGGGGACAGGGTGGAGTATGGGCACAGGGTAGGTATTGGGGGAAGGGTGGGTTATTGGGGGACAGGGTGGGGTATGGGCACAGGGTAGGTATTGGGGTGAGGGTGGGTTATGGGCACAGGGTAGGTATTGGGGAAGGGTGGGTTATGGGGGACAGGGTGGGGTATGGGGGGACAGGGTGGGGTATGGGGCACAGGGTGGGGTATGGGGGACAGGGTGGGGTATGGGGGACAGGGTGGGGTATGGGGGACAGGGTGGGGTATGGGCACAGGGTAGGTATTGGGGGGAGGGTGGGTTATGGGGGACAGGGTGGGGTAAGGGCACAGGGTAGATATTGGGGGAAGGGTGGGTTACGGGGGACAGGGTGGGGTATGGGCACAGGGTAGGTATTGGGGGGAGGGTGGGTTATTGGGGGACAGGGTGGGTTATGGGGGACAGGGTGGGGTATGGGGCACAGGGTAGGTATTGGGGGGAGGGTGGGTTATTGGGGGACAGGGTGGGGTATGGGCACAGGATAGGGATTGGGGAAGGGTGGGTTATTGGGGGACATTGTGGGGAATGGGGGACAGGGTAGGTATTGGGGGGAGGGTGGGTTTTTGGGGGACAGGGTAGGTATTGGGGGGAGGGTGGGTTTTTGGGGGACACGGTGGGGTATGGGGGACAGGGTAGGTATTGGGGCACAGGGTAGCTATTGGGGGGGAGGTTGAGTTATGGGGGACAGGGTGGGGTATGGGGGACAGGGTGGGGTATGGGGGAGAGGGTGCGGTATGGGGACAGGGTGGGGTATGGGCGACAGGGTAGGTATTGGGGGAAGGGTGGGTTATTGGGGGACAGGGTGGGGTATGGGCACAGGTTAGATATTGGGGGGAGGGTGGGTTATGGGCACAGGGTAGATATTGGGGTGTGGGTTGGTTATGGGGACAGGGTGGGGCATGGGGGAGAGGGTGGGGTATGGGGATAGGGTGGGGTATGGGCGCAGGGTAGATATTGGGGGCAGGGTGGGTTATTGGGGGACAGGGTGGGGTATGGGTGACAGGGTGGGGTATGGGCACAGGGTAGGTATTGGGGGGAGGGTGGGTTATGGGCACAGGGTAGGTATTGGGGGGAGGGTGGGTTATGGGCACAGGGTGGGTATTGGGGGGAGGGTGGGTTATGAGGGACAGGGTGAGGTACGGGCACAGGGTAGGTATTGGGGGAAGGGTCGGTTATGAGGGACAGGGTGGGGTATGGGCACAGGGTAGGGATTGGGGGGAGGGTCGGTTATGGGGGACAGGGTGGGGTATGGGCACAGGGTGGGTATTGGGGGGAGGGTGGGTTATGGGGGACAGGGTGGGGTAAGGGCACAGGGTAGGTATTGGGGGAGCGTGGGTTATTGGGGGACAGGGTGGGGTATGGGCACAGGGTAGGTATTGGGGGGAGGGTGGGTTATTGGGGGACAGGGTGAGGTACGGGCACAGGGTAGGTATTGGGGGAGCGTGGGTTATTGGGGGACAGGGTGGGGTATGGGCACAGGGTAGGTATTGGGGGGAGGGTGGGTTATTGGGGGACAGGGTGGGGTATGGGCACAGGGTGGGTATTGGGGGGAGGGTGGGTTATGGGGGACAGGGTGGGGTATGGGCACAGGGTGGGTATTTGGGGGGAGGGTGGGTTATAGGGGGACAGGGTGGGGTATGGGCACAGGGTGGGTATTTGGGGGGAGGGTGGGTTATAGGGGGACAGGGTGGGGTATGGGCACAGGGTGGGTATTGGGGGAAGGGTGGGTTATTGGGGGACAGGGTGAGGTATGGGCACAGGGTAGGTATTGGGGGTAGGGTGGGTTATTGGGGGACAGGGTGGGGTATGGGGCACAGGGTAGGTATTGGGGGGAGGGTGGGTTATTGGGGGACAGGGTGGGGTATGGGGCACAGGCTGGGGTATTGGGGGAATGGTGGGTTATTGGGGGGCAGGGTGGGGTATGGGCGTAGGGTAGATATTGGGGGGACGGTGGGTTATTGGGGGACACAGTGGGGTATGGGGCACAGGCTGGGGTATTGGGGGAATGGTGGGTTATTGGGGGGGCAGGGTGGGGTATGGGCGCAGGGTAGATATTGGGGGGGCAGGGTGGGGTATGGGCGCAGGGT
This sequence comes from Prionace glauca, assembly GCA_037974335.1. NCBI lineage: Eukaryota > Metazoa > Chordata > Chondrichthyes > Carcharhiniformes > Carcharhinidae > Prionace > Prionace glauca. Next base: position 59,475,606 of record CM075737.1, read on the forward strand.
AGATATTCGGGGGAGGGTGGGTTATGGGTACAGGGTAGGTATTGGGGGGAGGTGGGTTTTAGGGGGACAGGGTGGGGTATGGGGACAGGGTGGGGTATGGGGCACAGGGTAGATATTGGGGGGAGGGTGGGTTATGGGGACAGGGTGGGGTATGTGGCACAGGGTAGGTATTGGGGGGAGGGTGGGTTATTGGGGGACAGGGTGGGTTATTGGGGGACAGGGTAGGTATTGGGGGGAGGGTGGGTTATTGGGGGACACGGTGGGGTATGGGGGACAGGGTAGGTATTGGGGGGAGGGTGGGTTATAGGGGATGAGGTGATGGCAGGTTTTAATGGAGGAGGCATTGTAAGAGAGGCAGCTATTCAAACTCGAGGGTGGGGATAGGGTGGGTGGGGGGCAGAGTGGAGAGGTGGTGATTAGCAGGGTGGTGCGATAAGGCTGGAGACAAGATGACCTCAGAGCACAAGAGATGTAAATAAAACCAATACAAACTGTGGATGGGGAAACGAGGAAATTGGCAGAGGTTTCTGAGTGAAAAGTCTCAATCTTAAAGACAATGAACGGGAGTGACTCAGTCTTGTTTGTGGTGAAGGGGGATGGTGCAGTGGGGGGACAGCTCTACGGAGATGGTTGGTGGTAATATCCAGAATGCCCCTGGGTCAGTGAGCAGGTTCTGCAGAGGACAGGGTCTCGTTGTGTTAACGCAGTCCAACCACATCTGACTGGGAGTGGCTAAAACAGCTGTATGTGAAATGTATACACATCTGTGGGTGCAAGAGATTGGTACAATCACTGTAACTAGTTAGTGTAGTGAGATATTCACTACTCCCCAGTCTATGTAACTAGTTAGTGCAGTGAGATATTCACTATTCCCCAATCTCTGTAACTAGTTAGTGTAGTGAGATATTCACTATTCCCCAATCTCTGTAACTAATTAATGTAGTGAGGTATTGACCTGACTCCAATCTATGTAACTAATTAGTGCAGTGAGATATTCACTATTCCCCAATCTCTGTAACTAGTTAGTGCAGTGAGATATTCACTATTCCCCAATCTCTGTAACTAGTTAGTGCAGTGAGATATTCACTATTCCTCAATCTCTGTAACTAGTTAGTGCAGTGAGATATTCACTATTCCCCAATCTCTGTAACTAGTTAATGCAGTGAGATATTCACTATTCCCCGATCTCTGTAACTAGTTAGTGCAGTGAGATATTCACTATTCCCCAATCTCTGTAACTAGTTAATGTAGTGAGGTATTGACCTGACTCCAATCTATGTAACTAGTTAGTGCAGTGAGATATTCACTATTCCCCAATCTCTGTAACTAGTTAGTGCAGTGAGATATTCACTATTCCCCAATCTCTGTAACTAGTTAGTGCAGTGAGATATTCACTATTCCCCAATCTCTGTAACTAGTTAGTGCAGTGAGATATTCACTATTCCCCAATCTCTGTAACTAGTTAGTGCAGTGAGATATTCACTATTCCCCAATCTCTGTAACTAGTTAGTGCAGTGAGATATTCACTATTCCCCAATCTCTGTAACTAGTTAATGTAGTGAGGTATTGACCTGACTCCAATCTCTGTAACTAGTTAGTGTAGTGAGATATTCACTATTCTCCAATCTCTGTAACTAATTAATGTAGTGAGATATTCACTACTCCCCAATCTCTGTAACTAGTTAGTGCAGTGAGATATTCACTATTCCCCAATCTCTGTAACTAGTTAATGTAGTGAGGTATTGACCTGACTCCAATCTCTGTAACTAGTTAGTGCAGTGAGATATTCACTATTCCCCAATCTCTGTAATTAGTTAGTGCAGTGAGATATTCACTATTCCCCAATCTCTGTAACTAGTTAATGTAGTGAGGTATTGACCTGACTCCAATCTCTGTAACTAGTTAGTGCAGTGAGATATTCACTATTCCCCAATCTCTGTAATTATTTAGTGCAGTGAGATATTCACTATTCCCCAATCTCTGTAACTAGTTAATGTAGTGAGGTATTGACCTGACTCCAATCTCTGTAACTAGTTAGTGCAGTGAGATATTCGCTACTTCCCAATCTCTGTAACTAGTTAGTGCAGTGAGATATTCACTATTCCCCAATCTCTGTAATTAGTTAGTGTAGTGAGATATTCACTATTCCCCAATCACTGTAACTAGTTAGTGTAGTGAGATATTCACTATTCCCCAATCTCTGTAACTAGTTAGTGTAGTGAGATATTCACTATTCCCCAATCTCTGTAACTAGTTAGTGCAGTGAGATATTCACTACTCCCCAATCTCTGTAACTAGTTAGTGCAGTGAGATATTCGCTATTCCCCAATCTCTGTAACTAGTTAGTGCAGTGAGATATTCACTTTTCCCCAATCTCTGTAACTAGTTAGTGCAGTGAGATATTCACTATTCCCCAATCTCTGTAACCAGTTAGTGCAGTGAGGTGCTGACTATACCCCAATTACTGTAACTAGTTATGATGCAGAGATGCTGGTGTTGGACTGGGGTAGTTACAGTAAGTAATCTCACACACCAGGTTAATGTCCAACAGGTTTATTTGGTAGCACGAGCTTTTGGAGTGTTGCCCCTTCATCAGGTGAGTGAAGGGACCTGATGAAGGAGCAGTGCTCCAAAAGCTCGTGGTACCAAATAACCTGTTGGACTCTAACCTGGTGTGACAGACTTCTTACTGTAACTAGGTAGTGCAGTGAGGCATTCACTATTCCCCTGTCTCTATGACTAGTTAAAAGAGTGAGGTGTTGACGAGACGCCACTCTGTAACTAGTTAGTGTAGTGAGGTACTGACTATTCCCCAGTCTCTGTAACTAGTTAGTTATGACAACATACTGATCTGACTCCAGTCTGTGTAACTAGTTAGTGTAGTGAGGTACTGACTATACTCCAGTCTGTGTAACTAGTTAGTGTAGTGAGATACTGACTATACTCCAGTCTGTGTAACTAGTTAGTGTAGTGAGGTACTGACTAGACTCCAGTCTGTGTAACTAGTTAGTGTAGAGGTACTGACTAGACCCCAGCCTGTGTAACTAGTTAGTGTAGTGAGGTACTGACTAGACTCCAGTCTGTGTAACTAGTTAGTGTAATGAGGTACTGACTAGACTCCAGTCTGTGTAACTAGTTAGTGTAGTGAGGTACTGACTATACTCCAGTCTGTGTAACTAGTTAGTGTAGTGAGGTACTGACTAGACTCCAGTCTGTCTAACTAGTTAGTGTAGTGAGGTACTGACTAGACTCCAGTCTGTGTAACTAGTTAGTGTAATGAGATACTGACTAGACTCCAGTCTGTGTAACTAGTTAGTGTAGTGAGGTACTGACTAGACTCCAGTCTGTGTAACTAGTTAGTGTAGTGAGGTACTGACTAGACTCCAGTCTGTGTAACTAGTTAGTGTAGTGAGATACTGACTAGACTCCAGTCTGTGTAACTAGTTAGTGTAGTGAGGTACTGACTATACTCCAGTCTGTGTAACTAGTTAGTGTAGTGAGGTACTGACTAGACTCCTGTCTGTGTAACTAGTTAGTGTAGTGAGGTACTGACTAGACTCCAGTCTGTGTAACTAGTTAGTGTAGTGAGATACTGACTAGACTCCAGTCTGTGTAACTAGTTAGTGTAGTGAGGTACTGACTAGACTCCTGTCTGTGTAACTAGTTAGTGTAGTGAGGTACTGACTAGACTCCAATCTGTGTAACTAGTTAGTGTAGTGAGGTACTGACTAGACTCCAGTCTGTGTAACTAGTTAGTGTAGTGAGGTACTGACTAGACTCCAGTCTGTGTAACTAGTTAGTGTAGTGAGGTACTGACTAGACTCCAGTCTGTGTAACTAGTTAGTGTAGTGAGGTACTGACTAGACTCCAGTCTGTGTAACTAGTTAGTGTAGTGAGGTACTGACTAGACTCCAGTCTGTGTAACTAGTTACTGTAGTGAGATACTGACTTATCTCCAGTCTGTGTAACTAGTTAGTGTAGTGAGGTACTGACTTATCTCCAGTCTGTGTAACTAGTTACTGTAGTGAGGTACTGACTAGACTCCAGTCTGTGTAACTAGTTAGTGTAGTGAGGTACTGACTATACTCCAGCCTGTGTAACTAGTTACTGTAGTGAGATACTGACTAGACTCCAGTCTGTGTAACTAGTTACTGTAGTGAGGTACTGACTATACTCCAGTCTGTGTAACTAGTTACTGTAGTGAGGTACTGACTAGACTCCAGTCTGTGTAACTAGTTAGTGTAGTGAGGTACTGACTAGACTCCAGTCTGTGTAACTAGTTAGTGTAGTGAGGTACTGACTTATCTCCAGTCTGTGTAACTAGTTACTGTAGTGAGGTACTGACTAGACTCCAGTCTGTGTAACTAGTTAGTGTAGTGAGGTACTGACTTATCTCCAGTCTGTGTAACTAGTTACTGTAGTGAGGTACTGGACTAGACTCCAGTCTGTGTAACTAGTTACTGTTGTGTGGTACTGACTAGACTCCAGTCTGTGTAACTAGTTACTGTAGTGAGGTACTGACTAGACTCCAGTCTGTGTAACTAGTTAGTGTAGTGAGGTACTGACTAGACTCCAGTCTGTGTAACTAGTTAGTGTAGTGAGGTACTGACTAGACTCCAGTCTGTGTAACTAGTTACTGTAGTGAGGTACTGACTAGACTCCAGTCTGTGTAACTAGTTACTGTAGTGAGATACTGACTAGACTCCAGAAACATAAATATAAACGCAGTAAAGGATTTAATTGCATCCAAAAAATTAATAACAGCTTTTGGAATGAACACATTTCTGAGGTGGGATTTTTAAAACTCATTTTAAACGAAACTCACGCATCGTTTTTTTTAAATAAAAGAACCAGAACTATTAAAAACATAGAATATTTGTAACATTTGTCCACTAAACATGCGTTATCTACATGCAAACAAACTATAAACTTTTTTCTAACTTGACAAGAGTGTTTAATTCGGCAGAATCCATCTCCCTGGATCTGGAATGGGAATATTACTGGAAACCAGAGCAATGGTGAGTGTCAGAGAGATCAGTTTAACGGTGAATCCTCTCCACTTGAAGTCAGGCTGCAGAGAATTCCAATTCCAGTGCAAACTGCTGCCAGGTTCAGTGGGTAAAGTGATGCTGGGATTCTCAGCCGGGAGGAACTGGGATTTGAGAGCCGGTCTTGTGCTGAGTCAGGTTTGCAGAGTGTTTTACAAGCTGGTGCGTTGTTTAAGTGATAAAAGTTGGCAGCGCTCCTGGTTGAAGGGGAAGATTGTGCCCGTGTAACTCTCCTCTTTGCCCCCTCCCTGTCCCAGGAATGTCTGGGTGTTGTCGCTTCCCTGGATGTGAATTCCCCAGCGCCTGTCGCTGTGGCAGAGATCAGCTTCAGTCAGGATGCGGGTCAAAGCCACGATGTAACTCAGGGCCATCTGCAAAGTCTCATACTTGGAAAGTTTCTTGTCCTGTCCCCACTGCGGGACCACCTTCCGCAGCCGGTCGAAGGCGGTGTTGAGACCCTGCATCCGTCTCCTCTCCCGGGCGTTGGCTGCCATCCTCCTGCGGGCACAGCTCTGCACCCTCTCCGCTGGGCACAGCTTGGCATCTGAACCCGAGCCCGCTCCAGACGGTAGCCCAGCTCCCGGGCTGGGTTTCATGGCTCCCCCCCCACCCCCGGGTCTGGAGGGTGAGAGGTTTCTCTCTGCTCACACTCTCGGATTCTCAGCAGCTGCGGGACATTTCCCCACCGGCCCCTAAACCCCAGCAGACAGAGGTTTCAACAGCTCCCGGGGGGGTGGGGGATTGGGGGGGGGGGGGGAGGGTGGAGGGGGGGGGGGGTGGGGGGGGGTGGAGGGGAGGGGGTGGGGGGGGTGGAGGGGAGGGTGGGGGGGAGGGTGGGGGGTGTCTGAGTCCAAATCCCGTGCAGAACCCTGGACAGATCCCTGGGCAGATCCCTGGACAGATCCCTGGACAGATCCCTGGACAGACCCCTGGACAGAACCCTGGACAGATCCCTGGACAGAACCCTGGACAGATCCCTGGACAGACCCCTGGACACTCCCCTGGACAGGTCCCTGGACAGATCCCTGGACACTCCCCTGGACAGATCCCTGGACAGATCCCTGGACAGATCCCTGGACAGATCCCTGGACACTCCCCTGGACAGACCCCTGGACACTCCCCTGGACAGAACCCTGGACAGAACCCTGGACAGATCCCTGGACAGAACCCTGGACAGACCCCTGGACAGATCCCTGGACACTCCCCTGGACAGACCCCTGGACAGATCCCTGGACACTCCCCTGGACAGAACCCTGGACAGATCCCTGGACACTCCCCTGGACAGACCCCTGGACAGACCCCTGGACACTCCCCTGGACACTCCCCTGTAGAGACCCCTGGACAGACCCCTGGACACTCCCCTGGACAGACCCCTGGACACTCCCCTGGACACTCCCCTGGACAGACCCCTGGACACTCCCCTGGACACTCCCCTGTACAGACCCCTGTACAGACCCCTGTACAGACCCCTGTACAGACCCCTGTACAGACCCCTGGACAGACCCCTGTACAGACCCCTTGACACTCCCCTGGACACTCCCCTGTACAGACCCCTGGACAGACTCTTGGTCAGTGTGCCTGTCTGCAGAAGCCGCAGTCTATTGCAAAACCCCTGCAGACTGAACCCAGTCTCCTCACCTGCCTGGGGGTCGTTGAGAGAGGACTCACCCTCCTGTCTTGCTGGCTGTAGGAGGGGGGGGGGGCTGTAGGAGTGGAGGGGGGGCTGTAGGAGTGGAGGGGGGACTGTAGGAGTGGAGGGGGGGCTGTAGGAGTGGAGGGGGGGGCTGTAGGAGTGGAGGGGGGGCTGTAGGAGTGGAGGGGGGACTGTAGGAGTGGAGGGGGGGCTGTAGGAGTGGAGAGGGGACTGTAGGAGTGGAGTGGAGTGGGTGGAAGCAGGTTTCAGCAGCGGTTCCTGTAGTTTGTGTGTGCTGGGGTGAGTGTGGGGAGGAGGCTGTTTTATAGCCCTGGGCTGGGTTTGAACAGGTGGTAGGTAGCAGGTGGGGCTGGGGGGAGGAAGCGCGTCCCCAGCTCTCCTCCCAGCGCCGTTCCTCTCTGGGAAAGTGGGGTGGGAGCAGAGAGAGTCTCAGCCGCTTCCCTCTCCCCCCTGACAGCATTGAAGAGCATCTGTTTCAGTCCACCTTGTGTGGGAATATGGACAAGGTTGATTTATGTCCAAAAGGGCGATTAGAACAGATCGCCAGGAATAAAGTTTCTAAGAGGATTGGAGTGAAATCCCACATCCCAAATAAACTGATCCATATATTGGAAAATCACTCCAAACCGCATTGTCAAATCAGTTTGTTTAATGCAGCCTCCAGTTTCAGGTTAACTCTGTATATTGGAGACACAACATTAGTTTAAATAATTTAACACCAGTTTGTGGTGAATTAATTCTTCTGGATTAACAGTTTGGGAATAAACAGCGGCTGAGGCATGGATTTTATGGTTTGGGACACCAGAGTTTTAATCCTGCTGATTCACTGTGTGGGATTGAGGGATATTCTGAGGATTCAAAGCTCTCTCTCTCTCTCTCTCTCACACACACACTGACCATCACAGCCTGTGTATAAACCGCTGACAGGAGGGTCCCCCCTCCCCAACGTGACAACAGGCGATTCTGGACTCATTCGATCAAACATTGATCCCGAAGGGGAACCAGGAGGAAAATTCCATTAATGAATAGGGAGCAGAGCTGTTTCCCATTCCATACGGAGTTCAAACCCCTTCTCCGACACTGCTAATGTGATCTCTTAACATTTCCCAGCTGAAAATTCAAACCGAACTCACGCAATATTGAGAAAGGGAATCATTGTTATTTTAGCAGCGATTGGGGTCTGTCTAGGGATCTGTCCAGGGTTCTGTCCAGGGATCTGTCCAGGGATCTGTCCAGGGTTCTGTCCAGGGATCTGTCCAGGGATTGTCCAGGGGTCTGTCCAGGGGTCTGTCCAGGGATCTGTCCAGGGTTCTGTCCAGGGTTCTGTCCAGGGTTCTGTCCAGGGTTCTGTCCAGGGATCTGTCCAGGGATCTGTCCAGGGGTCTGTCCAGGGATCTGTCCAGGGGTCTGTCCAGGGTTCTGTCCAGGGTTCTGTCCAGGGGTCTGTCCAGGGTTCTGTCCAGGGATCTGTCCAGGGTTCTGTCCAGGGTTCTGTCCAGGGTTCTGTCCAGGGTTCTGTCCAGGGATCTGTCCAGGGATCTGTCCAGGGTTCTGTCCAGGGATCTGTCCAGGGTTCTGTCCAGGAATCTGTCCAGGGGCGGCACTGTAGCACAGTGGTTAGCACTGCTGCTTCACAGCTCCAGGGTCCTGAGTTCGATTCCCGGCTCGGGTCACTGCCTGTGTGGAGTTTGCACATTCTCCTCGTGTCTGCGTGGGTTTTCTCCGGGTGCTCCGGTTTCCTCCCACAGTCCAAAGATGTGCGGGTTAGGTTCATTGGCTATGCTAAAATTGCCCCTTAGTGTCCTGGGATGTGTAGGTTAGAGGGATTAGCAGGTAAATGTGTAAGGATATGGGGATAGGGTCTGGGTGGGATGGTGTTCGGTGCAGACTCGATGGGCCGAAGGGCCTGTTTCTGCACTGTAGGGTTCTATGGTCTATGATAATTCCAATCTGTGGGTCCAAACTGAGAATCAGATTAAAGATACAGAAACAGCAGAACATGCACAGACTTCACTGAACCAATGGGTCTTTCATTCTTCACAAACAGTATTCCCGGTGTAATATAACATGCCCAAATCCCAATTTTACTCCCGGTGTAATATAACATTCCCAAATCCCAGTTTTACTCCCAGTGTAATATAACATTCCCAAATCCCAATTTTACTCCTGGTGTAATATAAAATTCCCAAATCCCGGCTTTACTCCTGGTGTAATCCAACAGTCCCTAATCCCAGCTTTACTCCCGGTGTAATATAACATTCCCAAATCCCGGCTTTACTCCCAGTGTAATATAACATTCCCAAATCCCGGCTTTACTCCCAGTGTAGTATAACATTCCCAAATCCCCGGCTTTACCCCCGGTGTAATATAACATTCCCAAATCCCAGCGTTACTCCTGGTGCAATATAACATTCCCAAGTCCCAGCCTTACTCCTGGTGTAATATAACATTCCCAAATCCCAATTTTGCTCCCAGTGTAATATAACATTCCCAAATCCCCAGCTTTACTCCCGGTGTAATATAACATTCCCAAATCCCCGGCTTTATTCCCAGTGTAATATAACATTCCCAAATCCCCGGCTTTACTCTCAGTGTAATATAACATTCCCAAATACCAATTTTACTCCCAGTGTAATATAACATTCCCAAATCCCAGCTTTACTCCCGGTGTAATATAGCATTCCCAAATCCCAGCTTTACTCCTAGTGCAATATAACATTCCCAAATCCCGGCTTTACTCCCAGTGTAATATAACATTCCCAAATCCCGGCTTTACTCCCGGTGCAATATAACATTCCCAAATCCCGGCTTTACTCCCGGTGCAAAATAACATTCCCAACTCCTGGCTTTACTCCCTGTTTAAAGACAAATAAAGAGGAAAATAGTTGTAGAAATTGTGTTCAGTGTTAGTCAGAGAATTGTTCAATCAAGATGATCAGAGGGTTAGATAGGGTGGACAGTGAGAATCTTTTTCCTCGGATGGTGATGGCTAACACGAGGGGACATCGCTTTAAATTAAGGGGTGGTAATTATAGGACGGATGTCAGAGGTAGGTTCTTTACTCAGAGGGTAGTAAGGGTGTGGAATGCCCTGCCTGCAGCAGTTGTGGACCCGCCAACTTTAAGGACATTCAAATGGTGAGTGGATAGGCATATGGATAACATTGGAATAGTTTAGGTTAGAGGGTCATTAGATTGGTTCCACTGGTCGGCGCAACATCGAGGGCCGAAGGGCCTGTACTGCGCTGGAATGTTCTATGTTCTATATGGTAGGAGGGAAGGCAAGAACTCCTCAACTTAACACATATGTAGACAGACAGGCAGATAGACAGACTGGGAGACATAAAGACAGAGAGAGAGAAATAACTGGATAGATAAATAGACAGACAGGCGGACAGGCAATTAGATAGACAGATGGATAAATAGACACAAAGACAGAGAGAGAGAGAGAGAAATAGATAGATAGATATGTGGGTAGTCATACAGACAGATATACAGATAGAGAGAGCGAGAGATAGATAGACTGACAGACACAAAGACAGAGAAAGCTAGACAGAGAAATCAATAGATAGTTGGAGAGAGCGAGGTAGATAGATTTAGAGAGATTGATGGATATATTGAACACGTGTACGATATGGAAAAGTGATAAAATGAACTGAATAAATACCCAATGGGATACAGTCACTTGGATGCTGAATATACTCAGTTTAACAAGATGCAAAATTCACGTCTTAAAGACAATCGCACTTTTCATATCAATGGAAAGGAAAATGATATTGTTATTGGGAATTAACGGGGAGTTTGAGCCCTCTGTCAATTCTGATAAATCTCATAACTTTCGGGTAAACCATCTGACCACTAAAAACGATCAAATAGACTCCTTTGGACTGAAGGGAATTTGGAGTGACCAGGGGCTGACAATTGGGTGACCAGGGGGTGACTGGAGAGTGACTGGGGAGTGACTGGGGAGTGACTGGGGAGTGACTGGAGAGTGACCGGAGAATGACCGGGAGTGACCAGAGAGTGACTGGGGAGTGATCGGAGAGTGACCGGGGAGTGACTGGGGAGTGACTGGGGAGTGACCGGAGAGTGACCGGGGAGTGACTGGGGAGTGACCGGAGAGTGACCGGAGAGTGACCGGGGAGTGACTGGGGAGTGACTGGAGAGTGACCGGGGAGTGACCGGAGAATGACCGGAGAGTGACCGTGGAGTGACCGGAGAGTGACTGGAGAGTGACTGGAGAGTGACTGGGGAGTGACCAGAGAGTGACTGGAGAGTAACCGGGGAGTGACTGGAGAGTGACCGAAGAGTGACCGGAGAGTGACTGGAGAGTGACCGGGGAGTGACCGGAGAGTGACTGGGGAGTGACCGGAGAGTGACTGGAGAGTAACCGGGGAGTGACCGGAGAGTGACTGGAGGTGACTGGGGAGTGACCGGAGAGTGACTGGAGAGTAACCGGGGAGTGACCGGAGAGTGACTGGAGAGTGACCGGAGAGTGACTGGGGAGTGACTGGAGAGTGACTGGGGAGTGACTGGGGAGTGACCGGAGAGTGACTGGAGAGTGACCGGAGAGTGACCGTGGAGTGACCGGAGAGTGACCAGAGAGTGACCAGAGAATGACCGGAGAGTGTCCGGGGAGTGACTGGAGAGTGGCTGGAGAGTAACCGGGGAGTGACCGGAGAGTGACCGGGGAGTGACCGGGGAGAGACTGGAGAGTGACCGGGGAGTGACTGGAGAGTCACCGGAGAGTGACCGTGGAGTGATCGGAGAGTGACCGTGGAGTGACCGGAGAGTGACCAGAGAGTGACCGGAGAATGACCGGAGAGTGACTGGACAGTGACTGGAGAGTGACCAGAGAGTGACCAGAGAGTGACCGGAGTGTGACCATGGAGTGACCGGAGAGTGACCGTGGAGTGACCGGAGAGTGACCAGAGAGTGACCGGAGAATGACTGGAGAGTGATTGGAGAGTAACCGGGGAGTGACTGGAGAGTAACCGGGGAGTGACCGGAGAGTGACCGTGGAGTGACCAGAGAGTGACCGGAGAGTGACCGGGGAGTGACCGGAGAGTGACCGGAGAGTGACCGGAGAGTGACCGTGGAGTGACCGGAGAGTGACTGGAGAGTAACTGGAGAGTGACCGGAGAGTGACTGGGGAGTGACTGGAGAGTGACTGGAGAGTGACCGGAGAGTGACCGGAGAGTGACTGGGGAGTGACCGGAGAGTGACTGGAGAGTGACCGGAGAGTGACTGGAGAGTGACCGGAGAGTGACTGGGGAGTGACCGGAGAGTGACCGGAGAGTGACTGGGGAGTGACCGGAGAGTGACTGTGGAGTGACCGGAGAGTGACTGGAGAGTGACTGGGGAGTGACCGGAGAGTGACTGGAGAGTGACTGGAGAGTAACTGGGGAGTGACCGGAGAGTGACTGGAGAGTGACTGGGGAGTGACCGGAGAGTGACTGGAGAGTAACCGGGGAGTGACCGGAGAGTGACCGGAGAGTGACCGGAGAGTGACTGGAGAGTGACTGGAGAATAACCGGAGAGTGACCGGAGAGTGACTGGAGAGTAACCGGGGAGTGACCGGGGAGTGACCGGAGAGTGACCGGAGAGTGACTGGGGAGTGACCGGAGAGTGACTGGAGAGTAACCGGGGAGTGACCGGAGAGTGACCGGGGAGTGACCGGAGAGTGACTGGGGAGTGACCGGAGAGTGACCGGAGAGTGACTGGAGAGTGACCGGAGAGTGACCGGAGAGTGACTGGAGAGTGACCGGGGAGTGACCGGAGAGTGACCGGAGAGTGACTGGGGGTGACCGGAGAGTGACTGGAGAGTAACCGGAGAGTGACCGGAGAGTGACTGGGGAGTGACCGGAGAGTGACTGGAGAGTGACCGGAGAGTGACCGGGGAGGGTCTGCTGGAGAATTTGGGGGTTTGAAAATCCTCTGACAGTTTCAGTGGTATCACCAACCAGTATAAAGAATTATATTTACTGTTCAGTACAGAACTTTAACCATTTGTTTCCAATCTGTCTGGGATGATAAGGTAAAGGTAAAGTTTATTTATTAGTCGCAAGTAAGGCTTACATTAACACTGCAATGAAGTTACAGTGAAATTCCCCTAGTCGCCACACCTGTTCAGATATTCGGGAGTTGCGTAATTTAAACACATTCATCACCTATTGGACGGGGGAGATATAAAACATTTGCAGAGTCAGATTTCATGGAGTGGGAAAAATTTGAAGTCTTTTTGTCTCAGTTTATTATTCAAATATAATGAATCAAAGGCAGAATCAGTAGATTGGTAGGTGCATTGGATCTTTAAAAAGGTTGGGGAGGGTTGGTATAGTGGACTCCTGACTAAGGGCAGAGTTTATAGAGTGAGAGTGAAGAATAGAGACTAGACTATAGAACCACAAACCACAGAACACAGAGTCAGAGTTAAATGGAACTGTTCTAAAGGGGGATGGTGGCCTGATAGCTTAGAAAAACTAAATATTATTGAAAAATAAATCTCGTAAAGGAAAATTCTCAGCTTAAAGCGTACTAAAATGTAATAATACATCCCTAAACATACAAGAGACAAGATCATTAATCTATGACTGAAGGGAGTACCACAAAGCCTTTCCGAAGATCTCAAATCTTGTGCCAAGATTCAACACAATTATACGTTTTTCTTACGAACTAGCTTATTTACCATTTATATAGATGATCTGGAGGAGGGAACCGAGTGCAGGGTGTTGAAATTTGCTGATGACACCAAGATTGGGGGAAAGGCAAATTGTGCGGAGGGTGTGGAGAGTCTGCAGAAGGATCTAGATAGGCTGGGCGAATGGGCCAGGAAATGGCAAATGGAATTTAATGTTGGCAAATGTGAGGTGGTCCACTTTGGTAGGAAGAATGGTAGGAAGGACTATTACTTACGGGGCGAAAAACTGCAGCAGGCGACGGTGCAGAGGGACCTCGGGGTCCTTGTGCATGAGTCGCAAAAACCCAGCTTGCAGGTGCAGCAGGTGGTCAGGAAGGCGAATGGGATGCTGGCCTTCATAGCGAGGGAGATTGAATATAAAAGTAGGGAGGTCTTGCTGCGGCTGTATAGGGCATTGGTGAGGCCGCAGCTGGAGTACTGTGTGCAGTTTTGGTCGCCGCACCTGCGCAAGGATATTTTGGCCCTGGAGGGAGTTCAGAGGAGGTTTACTAGGCTGATACCAGAGTTGAGGGGATTCAGCTATGAGGAGAGGCTGAATAAACTAGGCTTGTACTCGTTAAAGTTTAGAAGAATGAGGGGAGATCTCATTGAGACGTATAAGATGATGAATGGGATGGATAGGATAGAGGTGGAGAGACTGTTCCCGCTCAAAAAAGACAGTAGGACTAGGGGGCACAGCCTCAAGATAAAGGGGGGGCGGTTTAGAACAGAGTTGAGGAGGAACTTCTTCACTCAAAGGGTGGTGAATCTCTGGAATTCTCTGCCCGTTGAAGTGGTGGAGACTGCCTCGCTAAATATTTTTAAGAAGCAGGTTGATGGGTTTTTGATAAGAGAGGGGATTAAGGGTTATGGGGAGAGGGCGGGAAGGTGGAACTGAGCCACGACAGATCAGCCATGATCTTATTGAATGGAGGGGCAGGCTCAAAGGGCCAGATGGCCTACTCCTGCTCCTATTTCTTATGTTCTTAGTATAATTCCATTTCATTATTAATGTTTCATTAATGTTTTATTAATTATGACAGACTATCTCTTCTAGTTATATGCCACCCGATATAGTGACAATTTATTGGTGTATTCCAGTTCCAGATCACCACCTATGTGGCATAACTCATTTTCTATATTCCTTGCCTACGTTATCATGGCAAATTGCAAAAGCATAGATCCAGTATGGGCCCACAGCTTGATACAGTTCTGTGCTTTGTTAACATTGGCTTCATTGTTAATATCATTTATTTCATCAACTATTCCCAATTTGAAATGTTATATTTTCTCCATTGATGAAGTTATGAGCTTTTGAACTCATCCTAGTATTTCCCTGACTGAAATACCAACTCATTTTTTTAAAATGTTAAAATACATTATTAAATTCTTTTAGTTTAAATATAAAATATTCCTCATTCAAAATCATAAGAATTGATTTCATTTCAGTTCCACACATGATTAAACTGTTAACATCTTCATGTTGGGTGTAAATCATCTTAAATCTTTCCAGCTGTTACTGTTCTAGTTATCCCCTTTCACAATATAGACTGGCACTAAGTGTTAAATGGTGTTCCACAAGGTTTCTGCATCAGGTCCTAAGGGATCTTGACAGGGTAAATATGGAAAAGATGCTTCCTTTTTCCTCGGATGGAGAAAGCTAGCACGAGGGGGCATGGCTTTAAATTAAGGGGTGGTAGTTATAGGACTGATGTCAGGGGTAGGTTCTTTACCCAGAGGGTGGTGAGGGATTGGAATGCCCTGCCTGCTGCAGTTGTAAATGCGCCTAGTTTGGGGGCGTTTAAGAGATCCGTGGATAGGTTTATGGATGAAAAGGGATTGGTTTAGGCTAGTGGGTCATTGTTTTTGTAACTGGTCGGCGCAACATCGTGGGCCGAAGGGCCTGTTCTGCGCTGTAATGTTCTATGTTCTATGTTCTTGTGGGTCAATCTAAAACTCGGTGTCCATAGAATCCCTACAATGCAGAAGGAGGCCATTTGGCCTAGCTAGTTTGCACTGGCCCTCTGGAAGAATACTCTACCCAGGCCCACTCCACACCCCCCCCCCCATGCACCCTCTCACCACCCACCATCCCCCACCCTCCAACACCCTACCTGCCTACCCCTGTAGCCCCACACATTTACTATGGCCCAATCCACCTAACCTCGACATCTTTAGACTGTAGGAAGAAACACAGTCTCACAACACAAGGTTAAAGTCCAACAGGTTTATTTGGTAGCTTTCAGAGCACTGCCCCTTCATCAGGTGAGTGGAGTTCTGTTTACAATCAGGGTATTTAAATACACAATTTACAAAATAATGGTTGGAATGTGAGTCTTTACAGGTAATCAAGTCTTAAAGGTACAGACAATGTGAGTAGAGAGAGGGTTAAGCACAGGTTAAAGAGATAGAACATAGAACACTACAGCACAAACAGGCCCTTCGGCCCACAAGTTGCGCCGATCACTTCTATATCTAATAAGCCATAGACCTATCTATAACCCCCAATCCCATTAAACCCCATATACTCATCCAGAAGTCTTTTAAAAGATCCCAGCGAGTTCGCCTCCACCACCACCGACGGCAGCCGATTCCACTCACTCACCACCCTCTGAGTGAAAAACTTACCCCTGACATCTCCTCTGTACTTCCCTCCCCAGCACCTTAAATCTGTGTATTGTCTCCAGACAGTACAGTAAGTGAGGTTTTGCAAACCCAGGCAAGTCACGGGGGTTACAGATAGTGCGACATGAACCCAAGATCCCTGTTGAGACCGTCCTCATGTGTGCGGAACTTGGCTATCAGTCTCTGTTCAGCGACTCTGCGCTGTCGTGTGTCATGAAGGCCGCCTTGGAGAATGCTTACCCGAAGGTCAGAGGCTGAATGCCCGTGAACGTTCATGTGTTCCCCAACAGGAAGAGAACTTTCCTGCCTGGTGACTGTCGAGTGATGTTCATTCATCCGTTGTTGTAGTGTCTGCATGGTCTCCCCAATGTACCATGCTTCGGGACATCCTTTCCTGCAACGTATCAGGTAGACAATGTTGGCCGAGTTGCAAGAGTATTTACCATGTACCTGGTGGATGGTATTCTCACGTGTGATGATGGTATCCATGTCAATGATCCAGCATGTCTTACAGAGGTTGCTGTGGCAGGGTTGTGTGGTATTGTGGTCACTGTTCTCCTGAAGGCTGGGTAGTTTGCTGTGAACAATGGTCTGTTTGAGGTTGTGTGGTTGTCTGAAGGTAAATAGTGGGGGTGTGGGGATGGCCCTGGTGAGATGTTTGTTTTCATCAATGACATGTTGAAGGCTCCGGAGAAGATGTTGTAACTTCTCTGCTGGGGAAGTGCTGACGCAAAGGGTGTTCTGTTCACTGTGTCCCATGTTTGTCTCCTGATATGCGGCTTTTCGCTGTGGGGCATTAGAAACAGCTGCTCCCTATCCACTCTGTCCATATCCCTCATGATCTTGTACACCTCAGTCAGGTCGCCCCATAATCTTCTCTGCTCCAATGCTAACAACCCAAGCCTATCCAACCTCTCCTCATAACTTAAATCCCAGGCAGCATCCTGGTGAATCTCCTCTGCACTCCCTCCAGTGCAATCGCATCCTTCCTATAATGTGGTGACCAGAACTCACACTCACACTCACTCACACACACACATACGCACATTCATACACACACTCACACACATACATTCATATATGCACACACACACATACACATTCATACATGCACACACACACTCACACACACACACATTCATACACGCACACACACACACACACTCACACAGACACACACACATTCATACATGCACACACACACACACATTCATACATGCACACACACACACATACACACATATACACACACACATTCATACATGCACACACACACACACTCACACAGACACACACATTCATACATGCACACACACACACACTCACACACACACATTCATACACGCACACACACACACACACATACACACACACACATTCATACATGCACACACACACACATACACACATATACACACACACATTCATACATGCACACACACACACGCACACTCGCGCACACACACACACATTCATACATGCACACACACACACATTCATACATGCACACACACACACACACTCACACAGACACACACATTCATACATGCACACACACACACACTCACACACACACATTCATACATGCACACACACACACATTCATACACGCACACACACACATACATACACACACACACATTCATACATGCACACACACACACATACACACATATACACACACACATTCATACATGCACACACACACACGCACACTCACGCACACACACACTCACACACACATTCATACGTGCACACATACACACACATATTATTAGAGTTGTCCTTACTTTATACCTTCGGAATACTGGCATGTCAGAGGGCTGGGATGAAAGTGGAGATATACCTGCTGGCTGAAGATCATTAACCCCCTTCCACACGGAAAACAGCATTAGCCGGAGCAGTCACTGCCTTCACCTTCTTTATTTCCAGATTATTCTGGGCAACAGGAATCGATCGTGTGGAGTTTGCACATTCTCCCCGTGTCTGCGTGGGTTTCCTCCAGATGCTCCGGTTTCCTCCCACAGTCCAAAGATGTGCGGGTTAGGTTCATTGGCCGTGCTAAAATTGCCCTTTAGTGTCCTGAGATGTGTAGATTAGTGGGTAAATGTGTGGGGATATGGGGGTAGGACCTGGGTGGGATTATGGTCGGTGCAGACTCGATGGGCCGAAGGGTCTCTTTCTGCACAATTGTGTTCTATGATCTCTTTAACCTGTGTTTAACCCTCTCTCCACTCACACTGTCTGCACCTTACAGACTTGAATAGCAGATTAGCTGTAAAGACTTGCATTCTAATCAGTATTCTGTAAACTGTGTGTGTCTTTATATACCCTTCCCTGATCAGAACCTTCCACACACCCGACAAAGGGACAGCATTTCCAAAAGCTTGTGGGTTTACTATCAAATAAACTGGATGGACTCTAACCTTGTGTTGTGAGACTTCTTACCCTGAGAAGTTGTACAGGGAAGAGAAAGCTAGCACGAGGGGGCATGGCTTTAAATTAAGGGGGGGTAGCTACAGGACGGATGTCAGGGGTAGGTTCTTTACCCAGAGGGTGGTGAGGGATTGGAATGCCCTGCCTGCTGCAGTTGTAAATGCGCCTAGTTTGGGGGCGTTTAAGAGATCTGTGGATAGGTTTATGGATGAAAAGGGATTGGTTTAGGCTAGTGGGTCATTGTTTTTGTAACTGGTCGGCGCAACATCGTGGGCCGAAGGGCCTGTTCTGCGCTGTAATGTTCTATGTTCTCCCCTGTGTCACCACCTTTCTTTCCACAGTCATTCACTCGCTTGCCTCTGCCAGACACCTCGCTGGCTCAGTCAATATCCCATTGGATTTTCCAATGTGCCTGACTGGGAGAACCCCAGGTTCCAAACCTGTTCCTTCCTACACCAGACCTTAGATTCCACCTTTAGTTGGGTGTCCATTGATGACATGATGTTAGGCTTCAGGAGATTCCCTTTCACTCCATGGTTAGCTATCCAATCTGACCACTCCCTCCTTGATCACGTGAATGCAAGGCACCTACCCTTCAAAGAAACTTGCCAACATTCGTAATGTCTAATGTTACCTCTGGGCTGCTCCCATTGGGTGGGATGGTTTATTTGTCCAATGTAATCCTCCATGAGTCGCAAAAACCCAGCTTGCAGGTGCAGCAGGTGGTCAGGAAGGCGAATGGGATGCTGGCCTTCATAGCGAGGGGGATTGAATATAAAAGTAGGGAGGTCTTGCTGCAGCTGTATAGGGCATTGGTGAGGCCGCAGCTGGAGTACTGTGTGCAGTTTTGGGCGCCGCACCTGCGCAAGGATATTTTGGCCCTGGAGGGAGTGCAGAGGAGGTTTACTCGGCTGATACCGGAGTTGAGGGGATTGAGCTATGAGGAGAGGCTGAATAAACTAGGCTTGTATTCGTTAGAGTTTAGAAGAATGAGGGGAGATCTCATTGAGACGTATAAGATGATGAATGGGATGGATAGGATAGAGGTGGAGAGACTCTTCCCGCTCAAAAAAGACAGTAGGACTAGGGGGCACAGCCTCAAGATAAAGGGGGGGGCGGTTTAGAACAGAGTTGAGGAGGAACTTCTTCACTCAAAGGGTGGTGAATCTCTGGAATTCTCTGCCCGTTGAAGTGGTGGAGGCTGCCTCGCTAAATATTTTTAAGAAGCGGGTTGATGGGTTTTTGATAAGAGAGGGGATTAAGGGTTATGGGGAGAGGGCGGGAAGGTGGAGCTGAGTCACGACAGATCAGCCATGATCTTATTGAATGGCGGGGCAGGCTCGAAGGGCTAGATGGCCTACTCCTGCTCCTATTTCTTATGTTCTTATGAATGAAATACATTCCGAGTGATGTTCTACAAAGCCCAGTTAGTGCTCTCTCACCACGTTCTGGCCATCCGTTATATCATGAGCTGAAATTGGACACCCATTGACAACTCTATGCACTTGGCGTGGATATCTCCACTGAATGTGTTAGAGCTCAGTGTCACCATCTCACTCCCAGTTCTAAATGGTCCTTAACATCATCAGGTTTGAGGGACAAATGACGGTGGGTGTCGGAGGGTGGGTCATATCTCTCACTGTTACCTGCACCGTTGTCAGTGATGAACATGACACCTTGAGATTTGCTGCCCTCCAGACCTGCGCTGGACTTTATCCAGTGCTCTGGCCCCCGACTCACACACCGATCCTGCCCTGCATTCTCTGTCATTTCAAAAATTTATTCAATCGCGGGATGTGAGCATTGCTGCCCAGTATTCATTACCCAGCCCTAATTACCCTCAAGAAGATGGTGTTCAAATCCCAGCTTTGGCTCACTGCCTGTGCAGAGTCTGCATGTTCTCCCCATGTCTGCGTGGGTTTCCTCTGGTCTCCTCCCACAGACTGGAAGACAAGTTGGTTAGGTGCATTGGCCATACTAAATTCTCTCTCAGTGAATCTCAGCAGGCGCCAGAGTGTGGCGACTAGGGGGTTTTCACAGTCACTTCATTGCAGTGTTAACGTAAGCCTACTAATAAATAAACTAAAGGTACGCCCACAGTGCTGTTGAGGGGGAATTTTGGGATTTTGACTCAGCGAGAGACAGTATAGCGATATATTTCCGAGTCAGAGTGTGTTCCCATGTATCTGCTGTTCTTGTGAGGTTGTGAGGCTCAGAAAATTGTTATAAAAACTTCTGCCTTATCTTTTGCGCTGATGCGCTGGGCTCCTCCATCTCTGAGGGTGGGGATATTTGTGGAGCCCCCTCCTCCAGTGAGTTATTTAATTGTCCATCGCTATTTTCGAGTGGAAGGACTGCAGAGCTTGTATCTGACCCAATGGATGTGGGATTCTTTTGGATTCAACAAGTTAGGTCAGTAGTGGTGTTACCAAGTCACTCTTGGGTGCTGGACATTGACGTGCCCACTCGGATTACACTCTGTGCCCTTGCCACCCTCAGAGAAACATAGCAGAATTAGGCCATTTGGCCCTTCGAGTCTGCACCACCATTCAATATGATCATGGCTGATCAGTGCATTTTCTTATGTATTGAACATAGAAGACTGATTCAACAACTGAGGCCAGAGATAAGTGGGACTATCACTGCTAGCTGTGCAGATACATGGATTTGGGCCGGTGTCTGTGGGAGTTTGCGCATTCTCCCTGTGGTTGCGTGGGTTTCCTCCGGGCGCTCCGGTTTCCTCCCACACCCCAAAGATGTGCACTTATGTTGATTGGTGTAACAGATTCTCCCTAAATTATTCTCCCCTGAATCTGGTTTCCAATGGGGGGAACCATAAGCATAGACACGGGTCAAGGGAGATGTAGGAAAAATACATTGTTAAGATGGCGGCGCGGGCTCGTTGGGCCGAAGGGCCTGTTTCCCGTGCTGTGTTGTTCTTTGTTCTTTGTAATCATCAATAGGTTTCCTTGCCCATATTTACCCTGGTGCCATGAAGGTCCAGAATCAATGTTGAGGATCCTCAGGGAACTCTCTCCCCCTTCTACACCACAGTACTGCCCCCCTCTGGTGTGGAAGAGAATGTACTCAAGCCTGGTGATGGAGGCCTTTAGAAGGTTGTCTGGAAGGTACTATTCCATGGGTGTGATTGTGTCAGCACTTTGTATGACTAGTTGCTGGAGCTATCCTCATTAGTAAAGAGGACTTTGCAGGGATACAGCGCTGAGTTTGCCTTTCTCATTTCTGATGTCTTGTTTGACGCCAAGTAGTCCATTCAGTTTCACTCCTTTGTGTTGGCTGAATGGTTTGGCTGAGCGAGTTACGAGTGAACCATGGGCAACACGGTAACACAGTGGGTTAGCACTGCTGCTTCACAGCTCCTGGGTCCTGGGTTCGATTCCCGGCTCGGGGTCACTGTCTGTGTGGAGTTTGCACATTCTCCTCGTGTCTGCGTGGGTTTCCTCCGGGTGCTCCGGTTTCCTCCCACAGTCCAAAGATGTGTGGGTTAGGTTCATTGGCTATGCTAAAATTGCCCCTTAGTGTCCTAAGATGCTTAGGTTAGAGGGATTAGTGGGTATAATATATGGGGGTGGGGCCTGGGTGGGATTGTGTTCGGTGCAGACTCGATGGGCCGAAGGGCCTCTCCCTACACTGTAGGGTTCTATGATTGCTGTCAGTCTGGGGTCATATATGGACCAGTCGGGGTAAGGAATAAATGGCAGATTTCTTTCTGTAAAGGACATTAGTGAACCAGATGGGTTTTATAATGACAATAGTTTCATGGTCACCATTGGGTTTGTGCTGTCAAATAAACCTGGATTTTAACCTGGTGTAGTGAGACTTCTTGCTGTGTTTACCCCAGCCCAACACCGGCATCTTAGACAGGCACATGAGTGGGTTGGAGATGGGAGGGTTTAGGAGATTATTTTAAATAAGGGTCATTAGCATTGGGGTGTCCCTGGTAAGGTAAATGGGTATGGAATGATACTAATGCTTTTCTCTTTTCATTCACAGGTTTTAAGTCGGTCCACCTCGTGTCCAACGAGGGACATACACACACGATGGGTCGTACTGGGGCTGCTCTTGGTTGTTCGAGATTGGCCTAGTGCTTCATGTCGTTAGTATGTGCCTAAACTGGACCAGATACTGGGCAAGACGACAGCTCAGTGACTATCGCTGATTGCTGTGCAGACACATGGATTTGGGTCGGTGTCTGTGGGAGTTTGCGCATTCTCCCCGTGCTTGCGTGGGTTTTCTCCGGGAGCTCCGGTTTCCTCCCACACCCCAAAGATGTGCTCTTAGGCTGATTGGTGTAACAAATCGTCCCTAAATTAGTCTCCCCTTAATCTGGTTTCCAATGGGGGGGGGGAACCATAAACATAGACACGAGTCAAGGGTGGAGGAGGAAATGTACATTGTTAAGATGGCAGCACGGGCTCGTTGGGCCGAAGGGCCTGTTTCCCGTGCTGTGTTGTTCTTTGTTCTTTGAGTGACCACAGCACAGTCTCTGTGGAGCTACGGTCATGTCTTCACAATGAGAATATCCACACATACCTTGTGTGGCACTGCCACCGTACTCTGTGGGTTAGCTTAATTCAGTCTCGCAGTGTACCCTGGCCATGCCACTGATTGCTACATCCCATTAAATCATTTTTAAAAGGATACATTCTTCTTGAGCTGAATTGCAGGATGTCCAAGAACGGTGCGGTGACACGGTAGCACAGTGGGTTACCTTCACAGCTCCCGGGTTCGATTCCCGGCTCGGGGTCACTGTCTGTGTGGAGTTTGCACATTCTCCTCGTGTCTGCGTGGGTTTCCTCCGGGTGCTCGGGTTTCCTCCTACAGTCCAAAGATGTGCGGGTTAGGTTGATTGGCCGTGCTAAGAAATTGCCCCTTAAGCATTCAAAGATGTTAGAGAGGTTTGCGGGTAATAATACAAAGAACAACACGGCACAGAAACAGGCCCTACAAGCCCATTTTAACACTCAGTGAGTGCCTCATTCCAATCCTTCCTCGACCTATGACTTTTCTCTACGCCTCTTAGACACCACAATAAAGGGGGGCAAAAAATGTGTGCGCCAGATTAAGGGAGGTCTAATTTTAATGTAGGGATATGGGGATAGGGCCTGGGTGGGATTGTGTTGGGTGCAGACTCGATGGGCCGAAGGGCCTGTTTCTGCACTGTAGGGTTTCTATGATCTATGAACTGTCCCAGCGTTGGAATTATTGATTGAGAACCTCCATTCAGAAAGGGTTCTCGTTGACAGAGTTTGGAAACTGAGCATGTGTTTCTCGGGGGAATGATGAGTTAAATGAAGAGATGACAGTTCCCAGACTCCAAGCAGCTCCATTCACCCACAAGAGTGAATGAGATGTCCAACATTTTACTGTAACGCACAGCTGCCTGTGATGTTGGCATGTGGCCATCAATTTGTCTCCGTTTTAATGGGTGATCTGAGAACGTGCCAGTAGAATCATTGTCAAGGTTGACAATGCGGAGCACAGATATTTTAAACATAGAACATAGAACATTCCAGCGCAGTACAGGCCCTTCGGCCCTCGATGTTGCGCAGACCAGTGGAACCAATCTAATGACCCTCTAACCTAAACTATTCCAATGTTATCCATATGACCATCCACTGACCATTTGAACGCCCTTAAAGTTGGCGAGTCCACAACTGCTGCAGGCAGGGCATTCCACGCCCTTACTACCCTCTGAGTAAAGAACCTACCTCTGACATCTGTCCTATAATTACCACCCCTCAATTTAAAGCCATGTCCCCTCGTGTTAGCCATCACCATCCGAGGAAAAAGGCTCTCACTGTCCACCCTATCCAATCCTCTGATCATCTTGTATGCCTCAATTAGGTCACCTCGTAACCTTCTTCTCTCTAATGAAAATAACCTCAAGTCCCTCAGTCTTTCCTCATAAGACCTTCCCACCATACCAGGCAACATCCTGGTAAACCTCCTCTGCATCCTTTCCAATGCCTCCACATCCTTCTTATAATGCGGCGACCAGAACTGTACGCAATACTCCAAGTGCGGCCGCACCAGAGTTTTGTACAGTTGTAACATGACCTCACGGCTCCGAAATTCAATCCTTCTACCAATAAAAGCTAACACACCGTACACCTTCTTAACAACCTTATCAACCTGGGTGCCAACTTTCAGGGATCTATGCACACGTACCCCGAGATCTCTCTGCTCGTCGACACTACCAGGAGTCCTTCCATTAGCCCTATATTCTGTACCCCTGTTACTGTTACCAAAGTGAATCACCTCACACTTTTCCACATTAAACTCCATCTGCCACCTCTCGGCCCAGCTCAGCATGTTGTGGAAAGGTTGAATGCCCTTGGGAGAAAATTATCTCCAGCTATGGCTTGAGATCTTTGATGTTTCTAACAACTTCCTGTAGAATTTTAGCAACTTTTGCTGCATCTGATCATTTGCTCTGATTATAATATCCAGTGACTCGAGTTCATGGGCAAACATTTACACAGAAAAATGGGTCAGATGTCCTTATTCTACACCCCCCCCCCTCCCCCACCTCCCACCTGCATCTCCTCTGGGACATTTGCTGAGGGCACTCTTTATGCCAGGTCCCCATTCTATTAGCACACCACAGGCGTTCCCACTGAAATGAACGTACGGTGATAGAATCTTTGTTTTTGAATACGCCAACGAACTGGCGATTTCACCAAACAAAAATGGTTTCAGGGTCATTATCCTTGGTTAATGCTGGATAAGATCAGGTCATCGAAACTTATGAAATTCTAACAGGGTTAGACTGGGTAGATTCAGAAAGAATGTTCCCAATGGTGGGGGTGTCCAGAACTAAGGGTCATTGTTTGAGGAAAAGGAGTAAACCTTTTAGAACCGAGAATCATAGGACCCTATATAAAATAGCCTTTTTCCTCGGATGGAGAAATCTAGCACGAGGGGGCATGGCTTTAAATTAAGGGGGGGTAGTTATAGGACTGATGTCAGGGGTAGGTTCTTTACCCAGAGGGTGGTGAGGGATTGGAATGACCTGCCAGCTGCAGTTGTAAATGCGCCCAGTTTGGGGGCGTTTAAGAGATCCGTGGATAGGTTTATGGACAAAAAGGGATTGGTTTAGGCTAGTGGGTCATTGTTTTTGTAACTGGTCGGCGCAACATCGTGGGCCGAAGGGCCTGTTCTGCGCTGTAATGTTCTATGTTCTATGACCCCGACAGTGCAGAAGGAGGCCATTTGGCCCATCGAGCCTGCACTGACAGCAATCCCACCCAGGCCCTTTCCCCGTAACCCAACATATATAATTACCCTGCTAATCCCCCTGACACTGAGGGGCAATTTACCACAACCGAGCAACTTAACCCGCACGCCTTTGGGGTGTGGGGGGAAACTGGAGCGCCCGAAGGAAACCCACGCAGACACGGGGAGGAAATGCAGATTCTTCCCAGAGAGTGACCCGAGGCTGGAGTTGAACCCGGGACCCGGTGAGGCTGCAGTGCTAACCCACTGTGCCACCAAGCATGTATGTACACCCCACTGAGAGACTGAGGTTTGACCGTCAGCAAGTGTACATGAGTAATGGGTGAGGGGGTCATTTCCAGGTAAAATTGGTCAGGAAAGTCCTGGATTTGTTGGCCAGATGATGCATTGTGTACATTTGACATTCCTACCTTTCCTTATTTCTGAAGAAGAGTCATATTGAACTTGAATCAGTTGGGCGGGGAGCGTGGGAGATGTTCCAGCTCTTAACACCAATGGAGAGTGTGAGAGGAAGAGGAAATGTTTTTGACAGGGTTATCAGAACATGGAATTATTTCCTCAAATAACTATGTATAAGAATGTATGTATCTTTGTTTGGAAGAAAATGTTCTACCATTAGATTTGCAGAGCTGCTACGAACATGATTATGATGTGGGTATGCCGGCGTTGGACTGGCGTAAACACAGTAAAAAGTCTGACAACATCAGGTTTTAGTCCAACCTATTTATTTGATAATTTTCTCACAAGCTTTCGAGGTTACCATCTTCGTCAGGTGAATGGAGAGTTCTGGCCTCAGACAGAGCATATAAAGCACAGACAGTTTAGAGATTGCTGATTAGAATGTGAATCCTTACACCTAACCTGCTGTTCAAGTCTTAAAGTGGCTGATAATGTGAGTGGAAGGAGCACTGATCACAGGTTAAAGAGATGTGTATTGTCTCCAGACAGTACAGTAAGTGAGGTTTTGCAAACCCAGGCAAGTCACGGGGGTTACAGATAGTGCGACATGAACCCAAGATCCCTGTTGAGACCGTCCTCATGTGTGCGGAACTTGGCTATCAGTCTCTGTTCAGCGACTCTGCGCTGTCGTGTGTCATGAAGGCCGCCTTGGAGAATGCTTACCCGAAGGTCAGAGGCTGAATGCCCGTGACTGCTGAAGTGTTCGCCAACAGGAAGGGAACAGTCTTGCCTGGTGACTATCGAGCGATGTTCATTCATCCGTTGTCGTAGCATGATTAGTCAGGGTTGTATCTCCTGTGCTATAATGGCTATGATGCTATGTATAACATCCAAGGATTATGGTACAATAATAATGTTTTTTTTCTCTTTTCATTCACAGGTTTTAAGTCGGTCCACCTCATGTCCAACGAGGGGCATACACACACGATGGGTCGTACTGGGGCTGCTCTTGGTTGTTCGAGATTGGCCTAGTGCTTTATGTCGTTAGTGTGTGCCTAAACTGGACCAGATACTGGGCAAGACGACAGCTCAGTGACTATCACTGATTGCTGTGCAGACACATGGATTTGGGCCGGTGTCTGTGGGAGTTTGCGCGTTCTCCCCGTGCTTGCGTGGGTTTTCTCCGGGTGCTCCGGTTTCCTCCCACACCCCAAAGATGTGCTGTTAGGCTGATTGGCAGGAATAAATTGTCCCTAAATTAGTTTCCCTCAATGTGGGATGGCCATAAAACAATAGATAAGGGTCATGGGCGGAGGGGGGGGGGAACTGGTGGTGTTGAGATGGTGGCACGGGCTCGTTGGGCCGAAGGGCCTGTTTCCCCGGGCTGGTTTTGTTCTTTGATATGGAATCATGGGTTTAATGAAAGTGTCCGCACACACCAAATAAAGATTTCACTCGACTGATGACCACTTTAAGAAATTACCTCCTCTGGTGTAACAGCCAGAGAGTAGCTAATGAGATAAACATTGCTCAGCTTTTCATCAGCACTGACACAAAAGACATTGTGATGTTTGGTTTCTACCTTACCCTTCCCTCCCTTCTTTAACTTTCATTTCTTCACCCTAATTCGAGCTGAGTTCGGCTGTTCTCTTCACGAGGAATTATCCACCTCTCAAAACATTCCAACTTGTCATTAAGAACAAATCAGATGCCGTTTGCTAATCAATAATTATGCTTTTAGTTTAAAACCTTTCCCACAACATCCACAAATCGTCTTAAAATATGGCATCGACAAGTTAAAGAGCGCTAAAAAAGTGGTCTTGCATCAAACTGGGTCATACATGCTGAGCTATACTTGTGTGCGTGGCTATTTGTGTGGAAGATAAATAAATCATGTGGCTGGTAATTACTGCAGGGAATCCCTGGGAGACAAACTAGAAACAGTTTAATCTGCTGCATAACCAGCTGTTAGTGAGTGGTAGTTCTCCACACACACAACATGATTTGCTCCTTCCTGCCACACCGAATGTATGATACTTTCTGATTATTTAAAGCTCGGAAGAATTAAAAGGAATTTATTACCCAGGGTTACGAACTACACGGAGTGGTTACGGCTAAACTGATAACCCAAAGTGACACAAATTTGTTCACAAAATTTAGCTTTGCTTAGGGAAGGTTAATGGATTTTTGTATGTTAAATTACAACCATTCAATTGGAAAAGATTTCTTCTGTAATGAAGTCCACTGGAACTGTTGCCTTGTCAAACACTGGAATTGAATACTGCCTCATTTCCATACACTGTACAATAACACTGAATTTAAAATCTGGAACTATGAGCTAGTCAATTCATGATATAAAATTGAGCCATTCAGATAAGCAGATCCCTGCATATTCTGGTCTGGCTATGTTACCTCAGTTTGATCAGTTTTCTGATTACACAAATGCATGTATGAAAATGTAGTTATATTTGATTGCAACTCTATGTACTGTGATCTTGCCCCATCCAGCAAAACTGTATTCTCACCCATGCCAGTTACAGAACTACCTTGTATGTATGTGATAAAATGCAATATGCAAAGATTACAGACAAACTTCAGCTCAAGCTATAGGTCACTGACCATGGGACGGCGGCGCGGGCTCGTTGGGCCGAAGGGCCTGTTTCCCGTGCTGTGTTGTTCTTTGTTCTTTGGATTTGAATCATAAACTATAGCAAGCCATAATGTGGCAGGGAAGATATGTTCAAAGTGACAGGGAATAAATATAATACTTCCAGGAATTGCAGGAGGGCAGCGTAGATAACTATTAATTCTCAAGAAAAGTTGAGAATGTCTCTCGTTCTCCTTTCACCATCTTCCTAATAGAATCATAGAACCCTACAGTGCAGAAAGAGGCCCTTCAGCCCATCTTCATGTCTCTATTTCTCAATACTAGTTAATTGCAGATAATAAGTAACGCTGTCTCTTGTTAGAGCAAATATCAGTTATTTGATTACAACTAATCTAATTATAATGTATTAAGAACATAAGAACATAAGAAATAGGAGCAGGAGTAGGCCATCTGGCCCTTCGAGCCTGCCCCGCCATTCAATAAGATCATGGCTGATCTGTCGTGGCTCAGTTCCACCTTCCCGCCCTCTCCCCATAACCCTTAATCCCCTCTCTTATCAAAAACCCATCAACCCGTTTCTTAAAAATATTTAGCGAGGCAGCCTCCACCACTTCAACGGGTAGAGAATTCCAGAGATTCACCACCCTTTGAGTGAAGAAGTTCCTCCTCAACTCTGTTCTAAACCGCCCCCCTTTATCTTGAGGCTGTGCCCCCTAGTCCTACTGTCTTTTTTGAGCGGGAAGAGTCTCTCCACCTCTATCCTATCCATCCCATTCATCATCTTATACGTCTCAATGAGATCTCCCCTCATTCTTCTAAACTCTAACGAGTACAAGCCTAGTTTATTCAGCCTCTCCTCATAGCTCAATCCCCTCAACTCCGGTATCAGCCGAGTAAACCTCCTCTGCACTCCCTCCAGGGCCAAAATATCCTTGCGCAGGTGCGGCGCCCAAAACTGCACACAGTACTCCAGCTGCGGCCTCACCAATGCCCTATACAGCTGCAGCAAGACCTCCCTACTTTTATATTCAATCCCCCTCGCTATGAA
This sequence comes from Prionace glauca, assembly GCA_037974335.1. Classification (NCBI taxonomy): domain Eukaryota; kingdom Metazoa; phylum Chordata; class Chondrichthyes; order Carcharhiniformes; family Carcharhinidae; genus Prionace; species Prionace glauca. Next base: position 59,505,362 of record CM075737.1, read on the forward strand.
GGCCAGCATCCCATTCGCCTTCCTGACCACCTGCTGCACCTGCAAGCTGGGTTTTTGCGACTCATGCACAAGGACCCCGAGGTCCCTCTGCACCGTCGCCTGCTGCAGTTTTTCGCCCCGTAAGTAATAGTCCTTCCTACCATTCCTCCTACCAAAGTGGACCACCTCACACTTGCCAACATTAAATCAGAGGGGAAGTTTTCTGTGTTCTGCAGTGAGTGAATCTTCTGGTCTTGTCCAGAGTATCAGGAGGGGCATTCATAAAGTGTAATACACTCCCACACATTGGTGTCCCAACCCACCTGAGACAGAAAACTGGTTAGCGACAGGAGAGAAAGGGAGGAATAAATGGATGTTTCTGAACGACAGGGGTACCACAGGGATCAGTACTGGGGCACAACTATTCATAATATAAATGAGGGGATTAGATGCAATATCTCTAAATTTGTAGACGACACAAAGCTGGGTGGGAGGGTGAGCTGTGAGGAGGATGCAGAGATGCTTCAGAGTGAGTGGGCAAATGCAGTGTCATGTGGATAAATGTGAGGTTATCCACTTTGGGATTGAGAATGGGAAGGCAGATTATCATCCGGCTGTAAATTGAGAGTGGGGAATGTTGCAATGAGACTTGGGTCTCCTGTAACACCAGTCACAGGAAGTAAGCAGACAGATCTCGGGGTACATGTGCGCAGATCCCTGAAAGTTGGCACCCAGGTTGATAAGGTTGTTAAGAAGGCGTACGGTGTGTTAGCTTTTATTGGTAGAGGGATTGAATTTCGGAGCCGTGAGGTCATGTTACAACTATACAAAACTCTGGTGCGGCCGCACTTGGAGTATTGCGTACAGTTCTGGTCGCCGCATTATAAGAAAGATGTGGAGGCTTTGGAAAGGGTGCAGAAGAGATTTACCAGGAGGTTGCCTGGTATGGTTTTTATCCACATTTATCCACATGATACTGTATCTGCCCTGCATTTGCCCACTCACTCAACTTGTCCAAATCACTCTGAAGCATCTCTGCATCCTCCTCACAGCTTACCCTCCCACCCAGCTTTGTGTCGTCTACAAATTTGGGGGTAAGGCAGTGGACGTGGTATATATGGATTTTAGTAAGGCGTTTGATAAAGTTCACCATGGTAGGCTTCTGCAGAAAATGCAGCTGTATGGGATTGGGGGTGATCTAGGTAATTGGATCAGGAATTGGCTAGCGGATAGGAGACAGAGGGTGGTGGTTGATGGTAAATATTCATCATGGAGTTCGGTTACGAGTGGTGTGCCTCAGGGATCTGTTTTGGGGCCACTGCTGTTTGTAATTTTTTATTAATGATCTGGATGAGGGTATAGTTGGGCGGATTAGTAAATTTGCTGATGACACCAAAGTCGGAGGTGTGGTATATAGTGATGAAGGGTGTCATAGTTTGCAGGAAGACTTAGACAGGTTGCAGAGCTGGGCCGAGAGGTGGCAGATGGAGTTTAATGCGGAGAAGTGTGAGGTACTTCACTTTGGTAGGAATAACAGATGTGTCGAGTATAGGGCTAATGGGAGGACTTTGAAAAGTGTGGAGGAGCAGAGGGATCTAGGTGTATGTGTACATAGATCCCTGAAAGTTGGGAATCAAGTAGATAAGATTGTTAAGAAGGCATACGGTGTCTTGGCGTTTATTGGTAGGGGGATTGAATTTAGGAGTCGCAGCGTCATGTTGCAACTGTACACAACTCTGGTGCGGCTGCACTTGGAGTACTGTGTGCAGTTCTGGTCCCCACATTACAGGAAGGATGTGGAGGCTTTGGAGAGGGTGCAGAGGAGGTTTACCAGGATGTTGCCTGGTATGGAGGGGAGGTCCTATGAGGAGAGGCTGAGGGATTTGGGGTTGTTTTCGCTGGAAAGAAGGCGGCTAAGAGGGGATCTTATTGAAACATATAAGATGATTAGAGGTTTAGATAGGGTGGATAGTAATAGCCTTTTTCCTCGGATGGAGAAATCTAGCACGAGGGGGCATGGCTTTAAATTAAGGGGGGGTAGTTATAGGACGGATGTCAGGGGTAGGTTCTTTACCCAGCGGGTGGTGAGGGATTGGAATGCCCTGCCTGCTGCAGTTGTAAATGCACCTAGTTTGGGGGCGTTTAAGAGATCCGTGGATAGGTTTATGGACGAAAAGGGATTGGTTTAGGCTAGTGGGTCATTGTTTTGTAACTGGTCGGCGCAACATTGTGGGCCGAAGGGCCTGTTCTGCACTGTAATGTTCTATGTTCTATGTTCTATGGTGCATAGAAATGAGGAAAGGCTGCGGGACTCGAGGTTGTTTTCGTTAGAGAGAAGAAGGTTAAGAGGTGACCTAATTGAGGCATACAAGATGATCAGAGGGTTAGATAGGGTGGACAGTGAGAGCCTTTTTCCTCGGATGGTGACGGTTAACACGAGGGGACATAGCTTTAAATTAAAGGGTGGTAATTATAGGACGGATGTCAGAGGTAAGTTCTTTACTCAGAGGGTAGTAAGGGCGTGGAATGCCCTGCCTGCAGCAGTTGTGGACTCGCCAACTTTAAGGACATTCAAATGGTCAGTGGATAGGCATATGGATAACATTGGAATAGTTTAGGTTAGAGGGTCATTAGATTGGTTCCACTGGTCGGCGCAACGTCGAGGGCCGAAGGGCCTGTACTGTGCTGGAATGTTCTATGTTCCAGGTGCAGCAGGCAGTAAAAATGGCAAGTGATACATAGGCCTTCATAAAGAGAAGGTTCGAGTACATGAGCAGGAATGTCTATACCGGGCCTTAAGAACATAAGAAATAGGAGCAGGAGTCGGCCATCTGGCCCTTCGAGCCTGCCCCGCCATTCAATAAGATCATGGCTGATCTGTCGTGGCTCAGTTCCACTTCCGCCCTCTCCCCATAAACCCTTAATCCCCTCTCTTATCAAAAACCCATCAACCCGTTTCTTAAAAATATTTAGCGAGGCAGCCTCCACCACTTCAACGGGCAGAGAATTCCAGAGATTCACCACCCTTTGAGTGAGGAAGTTCCTCCTCAACTCTGTTCTAAACCGTCCCCCCTTTATCTGAGGCTGTGCCCCCTAGTCCTACTGTCCTTTCTAAGCGGGAAGAGCCTCTCCACCTGGAGCCACACCTGGAATTTTGTGATTCCTTACCTGAGGAAGAACGTTCTTGCTCTCGAGGGAGAGCAGCGAGGTTTATCAGATAATTCCCGGGTTGGCGGGACTGATGTATGAGGAGAGATTGAATTGTAAATTCGCTAGGGTTTAGAATAAGAAAGGGAAATTTCCAGAGAAACCTATCAAATTCTAACAGGACTAGACAGGGCAGAACGGAAGTTCAGAATCAGGGGTCGTGGTCTAAATATTCGGAATAAACCATTTAGGACGGAGATGAGAAGAAATTTACAAGGATGTTGCCTGGACTGGGAGGCATGCTTATGAAGATAGGTTGAGGGAGCTGGGTCTCTTTTCCCTGGAGAGGCGAAGGTTGAGAGGCGACCTGATAGAAGTTTATAAAATGTTGAGAGGAATAGATAGGGTGGACTCTCAGAGGCTATTTCCCCGGGTTGAAATGGTCGCTACGAGAGGACACAGATTTAAGGTGCGGGGAAGGAAGTACAGAGGTGATGTTAGGGGTAAGTTTTCACTCAGAGGGTGGTGAGTGAATGGAATCGGCTGCCGTCATCGGTGGTGGAGGCGAACTCGCTGGGGTCTTTTAAAAGACTTCTGGATGAGTATATGGGGTTTAATGGGATTGGGGGGTTATAGATAGGTCTGTAGGTTGGTGGGGTTGATGTGATCGGCGCAACTCGAGGGCCGAAGGGCCTGTTTGTGCTGTAATGTTCTATGTTCTATGTTCTATGTTCTATGTTCTATGTTCACCCAGGAGTGGTCAGACTGTGGAATTCACTACCACAGAAAGCAGTTAAGGCCACGACTGAATGTTTTCAAGAAACAGTTAGCGATAGTTCTGGGGGCGAAGGATATGGGAGATCAAGCTATTGAGTTGGATGATCAGCTGTGATCACATTGAATGGTGGGGCAGTCTTGAAGGGCTGAATGGCCTCATCCTGTTTGCTCCATTTCTATGTCTAATTCGCAGTCTGCATGATCTCAGAGTGAATGCTCCTGGCGATAGCTGTTATTGCTGTTACAGACTGATATCAAGGGAGCAGGAAGAGGTGAGCTGCAGCAGCCAATGAGTTATATTATTGCCCGTGACGTTCACTGTGTGATGTGTCACCTCTTGTGGGGGTTCCATGGAGATGTGTGTTTCTGAGCTGATGCCCACATGAGGTGTATGATGAGTTCAAACTTGTCTGAACAGCAGTTGTCTGAACTGTTAGGAGATATTGGGGGTAAGTTTTTCACTCAGAGGGTGGTGAGTGAGTGGAATCGGCTGCCGTCAGTGGTGGTGGAGGCGAACTCGCTGGGGTCTTTTAAGAGACTTCTGGATGAATATATGGGATTTAATGGGATTCAGGGTTATAGATAGGCCTGGGAGGTAGGAATATGATCGGCGCAACTTGTGGGCCGAAGGGCCTGTTTGTGCTGTAGTGTTCTATGTTTTATATTTGCAGCAAGTCTTTACTTCGAACAGGGACCGTTAACATTGCTCAGAGACATTCTAGAAATAAGTTTCACTTGTGAAGAACACAAGAAGGGAGCAACATGACAGAGAGTGGGCTCCGAGATTCTCTGACATGTTAGTATCAGAGGGGTCAGATAGGAGGTGATGTGAAAATGTCAAAATTTCATGGTTTGTACATTGTAAGAATACAGGTTTTAATTTGAGGGAAAATTACGTTTGTAAGAACATAAGAACATAAGAAATAGGAGCAGGAGTAGGCCATCTAGCCCTTCGAGCCTGCCCCGCCATTCAATAAGATCATGGCTGATCTATCGTGGCTCAGTTCCACTTTCCCGCCCTCTCCCATAACCCTTAATCCCCTCTCTTATCAAGAACCCATCAACCCGCTTCTTAAAAATATTTAGCGAGGCAGCCTCCACCACTTCAACGGGCAGAGAATTCCAGAGATTCACCACCCTTTGAGTGAAGAAGTTCCTCCTCAACTCTGTTCTAACCGCCCCCCCTTTATCTTGAGGCTGTGCCCCCTAGTCCTACTGTCCTTTCTGAGCGGGAAGAGTCTCTCCACCTCTATCCTATCCATCCCATTCATCATCTTATACGTCTCAATGAGATCTCCCCTCATTCTTCTAAACTCTAACGAGTACAAGCCTAGTTTATTCAGCCTCTCCTCATAGCTCAATCCCCTCAACTCCGGTATCAGCCTAGGTAAACCTCCTCTGCACTCCCTCCAAGGCCAAAATATCCTTGCGCAGGTGCGGCGCCCAAAACTGCACACAGTACTCCAGCTGCGGCTCACCAGTGCCCTATACAGCTGCAGCAAGACCTCCCTACTTTTATATTCAATCCCCCTCGCTATGAAGGCCAGCATCCCATTCGCCTTCCTGACCACCTGCTGCACCTGAAACTCTGGAATTCAGAAGTTGCCAGATACACCAAGGAATTTACACATCAGATCTCTTCCTATGTTTACCCACAAGGTCAGAGTTCGAAGAATGAAATCAATAATATAAAAGGTGGGTGTTTCTAGCTGGGATTTAAGACAGTAAAATCTGGGAAGAATTCTCCCATCTTCTTAGAGATGTGACTTATTTATCTAATTCCCCAGCTCAAGAAAAGTAGAAAAACAATGGTTAGTAAGAGATATTCTTAAAGTATCCATATACTTTTCAGATCGAAGGACTGATTTGGGAATTGTGGATGATGGGTTTCTGTCTGGAATATCCTGAAGGATGACAAGCTGATATGGGGAGAGGCTGCAGGGAGGTACCTCCTATTCCCCCGTCATCAGCCTGTGATAGCTTTCATCAGGGATTATTGAAATGGTTAAAACATTGCAGCATGCTGCTGTGCAGAGGGATCTGGGTGTCCTTGTGCATGAATCACAAAAGGTTGGTTTGCAGGTCCAACGGGTCATTAAGAAGGCAAATGGATGTTGTCCTTCATTGCCAGAGGGATGGGGTTTAAAAGCAGCTGTATAAGGTGTCTGGTCTCCATACTTGAGAAAGGATATACTGGCACTGGCGAGGGTGCAGAGGAGATTCACTAGGGTGATTCCAGAGTTGAGAGGGTGGCTTATGAGGAGAGACTGAGTAGACTGGGGCTATACTCATTGGAATTCAGAAGAATAAGGGGAGATCTTATAGAAACATTAAGATTATGAAGAGAATAGATAAGATAGAGGCAGGGAAGTTGTTTCCAATGGTGGGTGAAAGTAGAACTAGGGGGAATAGCCTCAAAATAAGGGGGAGCAGATTTAGGACTGAGTTGAGAAGAAATTCTTCACCCAGAGGGTTGTGAATCTGTGGAATTCCTCCCTTTAACCCTCACCCTTGGTCTCAAAATGTGCATCCCCAAACCCCCTTGCCCCTCTCCCTGGGCTGCCTGATCCCTCTCCAACCAGGACCCCTGATCTACCGGGATCTAGAAACCATGGCAACCCTCCTCGTGGGCCGACTTGCTGTCCCCCTCACCAGTTCTGGTGTTGCTGGGGCAGTCAGGTTGTGTGGCAGCTCTCGAGGGTGGGTCTCCCTCCACCTCAGCCTGCTGGGCTGGGGAACGGCTTTGTAAGGTCATGGCGGGGGGGGGTGGGGGGGGGGGGGGGGGGGGGCTTGGGGCGGGGGACAGAAAGTTGGTGGAGCTTGAAGTTCTTTTTCAAATGCTAACCATTCCCTTAAGATCATTAATAGAACATAGAACATTACAGCGCAGAACAGGCCCTTCGGCCCACGATGTTGCGCCGACCAGTTACAAAACAATGACCCACTAGCCTAAACCAATCCCTTTTCATCCATAAACCTATCTACGGATCTCTTAAACGCCCCCAAACTAGGCGCATTTACAACTGCAGCTGGCAGGCATTCAGTCCCTCACCACCCTCTGGGTAAAGAACCTACCCCTGACATCAGTCCTATAACTACCACCCCTTAATTTAAAGTCGTGCCCCTCGTGCTAGCTTTCTCCATCAGAGGAAAAAGGCTATCACTATCTACCCTGTCTAAACCTCTAATCATCTTATATGTTTCAATAAGGTCCCCTCTTAGCCGCCTTCTTTCCAGCGAAAACAACCCCAAATCCCTCAATCTCTCCTCATAGGACCTCCCTCCATACCAGGCAACATCCTGGTAAACTCCTCTGCACCCTCTCCAAAGTCTCCACATCCTTCCTGTAATGTGGGGACCAGAACTGCACACACAACTCCAAGTGTGGCCGCACCAGAGATGTGTACAGTTGCATCATGACGCTGCGACTCCTAAATTCAATCCCCCTACAATAAACGCCAAGACACCGTATGCCTTCTTAACAACCTTATCTACTTGACTCCCAACTTTCAGGGATCTATGTACACATACACCTAGATCCCTCTGCTCCTCCACACTATTCAAAGTCCTCCCGTTAGCCCTGTACTCAACACATCTGTTATTCCTACCGAAATGAATTACCTCACACTTCTCCACATTAAACTCCATCCGCCACCTCTCAGCCCAGCTCTGCAACCTGTCTAAGTCTTCCTGCAAACAATGACACCCTTCATCACTATCTACCACACCTCCGACTTTGGTGTCATCAACAAATTTACTGATCCACCCAACTATACCCTCATCCAGATCATTAATAAAAATTACAAACAGCAGTGGCCCCAAAACAGATCCCTGAGGCACACCACTCGTAACCGAACTCCATGACGAATATTTACCATCAACCACCACCCTCTGTCTCCTATCCGCTAGCCAATTCCTGATCCAATTCCCTAGATCAGCCCCAATCCCATACATCCCATTAATGGTGGGCAACTGGCAGTGGTGGTGGGGTGGGAGGGGGGAATAACATCCTCGTGCTGCAGTATACGCCCCAGTGCAATGATCGACACAAAATGCCATCCAGTGTGACTGGCACCAAAAGAATGTGCGTGCAGCAGGCTCCACATTGCACCCACAGCCAGTACGCAACGATCTGAGTGCTACACACATGCATTTCTCGGACAGGACCTCTGGGGGAGGGAATGGTTGGGGGGGGGGGGGTTAGTTGTGAGCCAGTCTGGTTTTATGGAGCTTGGAGAAGGTCTCCTTATCCCACCCAACAGAGAAATAACTGTGGGTTGCTCTTTGGCTGATTGAAACATGAACTCCTTCTGGGGTCAGACTAAATTAGCATTCACAGAGATTGAGAGATTTGGGGTTGTTTTCGCTGGAAAGAAGGCGGTTAAGAGGGGATCTTATTGAAACATGTAAGATGATTAGAGGTTTAGATAGGGTGGACAGTGATAGCCTTTTTCCTCGGATGGAGAAAGCTAGCACGAGGGGACACGATTTTAAATTAAGGGGGGGTAGTTATAGGACAGATGTCAGGGGTAGGTTCTTTACCCAGAGGGTGGTGAGGGATTGGAATGCCCTGCCAGCTGCAGTTGTAAATGCACCTAGTTTGGGGGCGTTTAAGAGATCTGTGGATAGGTTTATGGATGAAAAGGGATTGGTTTAGGCTAGTGGGTCATTGTTTTGTAACTGGTCGGCGCAACATCGTGGGCCGAAGGGCCTGTTCTGCGCTGTAATGTTCTATGTTCTATGTTCTATGAATATCATCATAAACGGAACTGGATTTCAAATGGATCTACGATGGGGAAAGGTCTTGGAACCACCGCAAAAACCATTTTCAGGGTGTTATTTCTCAAGTTCCTTTGGGAGGGAGCATCCAAGGTCTTCACAATTCAAAACGAAAAGAGATTGCTGATATATCAGACTGATTTCATAGAATTATTGAATTCCTACATTGCAGAAGGAAGCCACTCAGCCCATCACTACATGCCTGGATCCACTACGGTTTGCCTACTGCCACAACAGGTCCACAGCAGATGCCATTTCCCTGGCCTTGCACTCAACCCTGGAACACCCTCAATATCAAACAAAGGAGATTGTCATCGACTTCAGGAAGTGTAAAGGAGAAGATGCCCCCATTGACATCAATGGGGATAACAAAGAACAAAGAACAACACAGCACGGGAAACAGGCCCTTCGGCCCAACGAGCCCGTGCCGCCGTCCCATGGTCAGTGACCTATTCATGATTTTAGTCTACGCCTAATGTGTGAGGATCAGGGAGGTCCAATATAGGGACAATTTGTTACCCAATCAATCAGCCTAAAAGCACATTTTTGGGATGTGGGAGGAAACCGGAGCACCCGGAGGAAACCCACGCAACCACGGGGAGAACGCGCAAACTCCCACGGACACAGGCCCAAATCCATGTGTCCGCACAGCAACAGAGAAGCAACAGAGATAGTCTCTGAGCTGTCATGTTGCCCTCGAGATGGTCCAGTTTACGCACACCAACGACATGAAGCAGTAGGCAACTCCCGAAGCAACATCCAAGAGCAGCCCACCACAACCTGCCGCCCGCATGCCCCTTGCTGGACTTAAATGCCTGTGGATAAAAAATTCATTATTAAAAAGACTCTATATCCCTGAGGCTAAAACTGAACCCCAAGCCTACAATGTTTAGTAAGGATGAAGTGGAAAGGGTCGAGAGCTTCAAGTTTTTAGGTGTCCAGATCACCAACAACCTGTCCTGGTGCCCCCACCATGCTGACACTATAGTTAAGAAAGCCCCACCAACGCCTCTACTTTCTCAGAAGACTAAAGATTACGATTCTCACCAACTTCTACAAATGCACCATAGAAAGTATTCTTTCTGGTTGTATCACAGTTTGGTCTGGGCTCCTGCTCTGGCCAAAATCGCAAGAAACTACAAAAGGTCATGAATGTAGCCCAATCCATCACACAAACCAGCCTCCCATCCATTGACTTTGTCTACACTTCCCGTTGCCTCGACAAAGCAGCCGGAATAATTAAGGACCCTACGCACCATTCTTCCATCAGAAAAGCGATACAAAGATCTGAGGTCACGTACCAGCAGCTGCCATCAGACTTTTGAATGGACTTACATAAGGACATAAGAAATAGGAGCAGGAGTAGGCCATCTGGCCCTTCGAGCCTGCCCCGCCATTCAATAAGATCATGGCTGATCTGTCGTGGCTCAGCTCCACCTTCCCGCCCTCTCCCCATAACCCTTAATCCCCTCTCTTATCAAAAACCCATCAACCCGTTTCTTAAAAATATTGAGCGAGGCAGCCTCCACCACTTCAACGGGCAGAGAATTCCAGAGATTCACCACCCTTTGAGTGAAGAAGTTCCTCCTCAACTCTGTTCTAAACCGCCTCCCCTTTACCTTGAGGCTGTGCCCCCTAGTCCTACTGTCTTTTTTGAGCGGGAAGAGTCTCTCCACCTCTATCCTATCCATCCCATTCATCATCTTATACGTCTCAATGAGATCTCCCCTCATTCTTCTAAACTCTAACGAGTACAAGCCTAGTTTATTCAGCCTCTCCTCATAGCTCAATCCCCTCAACTCCGGTATCAGCCGAGTAAACCTCCTCTGCACTCCCTCCAGGGCCAAAATATCCTTGTGCAGGTGCGGCGCCCAAAACTGCACACAGTACTCCAGCTGCGGCCTCACCAATGCCCTATACAGCTGCAGCAAGACCTCCCTACTTTTATATTCTATCCCCCTCGCTATGAAGGCCAGCATCCCATTCGCCTTCCTGACCACCTGCTGCACCTGCAAGCTGGGTTTTTGCGACTCATGCACAAGGACCCCGAGGTCCCTCTGCACCGTCGCATTAAGTTGATCTTTCTCTGCACCCTAGCTATGACTGTAACACTACATTCTGCACCCTCCTGTTCTGTCTGTATAGCGTGCAAGGAACAATACTTGTCACTGTATGCTAATACACCTGACAATAATAAATCAAATCAAATTCAAGCTTGCACTGTCCACATCCCATCCAGGCCCCTATCCGTACAACTCCCCTGTATTTACCCTGCTAATCTCCCTGACAAGGGGCAACTTAATATGGCCAATCCACCTAACCTGCACATCTTTGGACAGTGGGAGGAAACCCCACTCAGACATGGGGAGAACATGCAAACTCCATACAGTGACCCAAGCCTGGAATTGAACCCGGGTCCCTGGCACTGTGAGGCAGCAGTGCTAACCACACTGCCACCGTGTCTTAACTGCTTGAGCTACTTTAGAACATAGAACATAGAACATTACAGCGCAGAACAGGCCCTTCGGCCCACGATGTTGCGCCGACCAGTTACAAAACAATGATCCACTAGCCTATACCAATCCCTTTTCATCCATAAACCTATCCACAGATCTCTTAAACGCCCCCAAACTAGGTGCATTTACAACTGCAGCAGGCAGGGCATTCCAGTCCCTCACCACCCTCTGGGTAAAGAACCTACCCCTGACATCCGTCCTATAACTACCCCCCCTTAATTTAAAATCGTGCCCCCTCGTGCTAGCTTTCTCCATCAGAGGAAAAAGGCTATCACTATCCACCCTGTCTAAACCTCTAATCATCTTATATGTTTCAATAAGATCCCCTCTTAGTCGCCTTCTTTCCAGCGAAAACAACCCCAAATCCCTCAGCCTCTCCTCATAGGATCTCCCCTCCATACCAGGCAACATCCTGGTAAACCTCCTGGTAAACTTTTACTGCTTCAGCTCTGAAAATTAATTTGCAGTGATGCTAATTTCACGTTGCTGGTGTTTGTATTTCAAATTTGTTTCATATTTATTGTCTGTTAATGTTTTTCAGTTTGAGGTTCTTCCGCCAGTCTGGAGAACCTGATAAAATAGGTAGATCTGGATGATACCTCGTCGGACAAAAATCACAGATATCCTCCCCACAATCTCATCCCAAAGAACACACTCAGAAAATGTGTTCTCTGATTTGTAATGGGTTACTCAGAGAATCCAGTGAAAAGCTGAGACAGGGGCCGGTGTGGGGGTGTGGGGGGGTGGGGGGGGGGGGGGGAGACACATCAGCTGCAAAAAACACTTGACCCAATCGTGTATTTAAACAAACAGTTGGTGGTGGATTTGCTTCAGTGATAATTTATAGGTTATCCAAATACTTTTTCTGTTTATTTTCCAGTATCAGGAGTGATGAAGAATTTGCTGAGGATTAAGACTTAAACACAAAAGACAGAACAACATTCTCCATTCAGAATTTGAACAGAATACGGGAATTGCTCAGAATTTGGACGGTAAAGATTTCCCTTGCCTTGTTGGTGCGTCACACCTGCAGACACAGAGCCATGGGGGGGGCAAAACCTGAGATAAAGTGTTGGAGAACAAATATGAGAAGTGAACTTTATTCCTGATTCGGATAGCTACAGGGGAGGGGGGGGGGGGGGGGGGGGGGGGAGAGGGATGGAGATGTCCACTCTGTTTGACTTAAAAGAATTGTCCTCTGGTGCAGGGAAGCATGACTGATTTTCCTAGGTCGGGTTTTATTGATTTGAGGTTGGTGTGTGTTGGCAGATGCTGTTTGTTATGACCTCCCTTGATCTCGCTTGTCAATCACACAACCCCTGTGTTGGCGTTGATTCTGGCGACTAGCACACCGTCATTGTATCCTCTTGATTGCGAGGTTTACTACTATTCACTGGTTGCGGTTTTGTTTCTCCCTGAGATTTGGAAATTGCCCATATGCTGCCACTCAGAATGGGCCAGACTGCGCTTGCAGAGTGAGTGGCGTCAGAAGTGAAGCCAGTCCAATAGAAATTCGTACCACTGCGTTTGACTTAGGACTAATTAAATACTTCTGAGCCCCTAACGACAGACAGGATGGAACAAGCGGCAGTGGCATTCTTGATTGGTCTGAGCCATTTAAGTGACTCCCCAGAGGCAGTCAGGCAATCCCTGAGGTGTTCCATTAACCCCTATTTAAGCTGCTGGTGGCAAAAAAAGGCAGGGGTTAAAAAGTAATGATGGATGTGCAAGCTGCTGGCTTCACCCCTTCCATATGTGACAGCTACTGGCTGTGGATCTGGAGCCTGTTTCACCACATGCCACAATTGTCTGCACACTGAGTGATGGATACTGATGTTGACATCACTTGTTATTAACCATTTGGTGGGTCTCTCTTTTTGAAAAAAAAACTCCTAGACTTGGAAGTTGCGGCGTATACTTTATTTATCTTCGCATTCAATGGGGCCAGCGGACTGATGAATCAATTCGCTAACGGGTCACCAAGATTGGGGTTATTATCCCTGTCTTAAGACACAACCTTGTTACTTGGGTTCACTGGCTGAAGGGCACACAAACACCAAATCTCCATTCTGCTTTTATAAGTGTGTTTGTAAGCACACAAACACCAAATCTCCATTCTGCTTTTATAAGTGTGTTTGTAAGCACACAAACACCAAATCTCCATTCTGCTTTTATAAGTGTGTTTGTAAGCACACAAACACCAAATCTCCATTCTGCTTTTATAAGTGTGTTTGTAAGCACACAAACACCAAATCTCCATTCTGCTTTTATAAGTGTGTTTGTAAGCACACAAACACCAAATCTCCATTCTGCTTTTATAAGTGTGTTTGTAAGCACACAAACACCAAATCTCAATTCTGCTTTTATAAGTGTGTTTGTAAGCACACAAACACCAAATCTCAATTCTGCTTTTATAAGTGTGTTTGTAAGCACACAAACACCAAATCTCCATTCTGCTTTTATAAGTGTGTTTGTAAGCACACAAACACCAAATCTCAATTCTGCTTTTATAGGTGTGTTTGTAAGCACACGAACACCAAATCTCAATTCTGCTTTTATAGGTGTGTTTGTAAGCACACAAACACCAAATCTCAATTCTGCTTTTATGAGTGTGTTTGTAAGCAAACAAACACCAAATCTCAATTCTGCTTTTATAAGTGTGTTTGTAAGCACACAAACACCAAATCTCAATTCTGCTTTTATGAGTGTGTTAGTAAGCAAACAAACACCAAATCTCAATTCTGCTTTTATGAGTGTGTTTGTAAGCACACAAACACCAAATCTCAATTCTGCTTTTATGAGTGTGTTAGTAAGCAAACAAACACCAAATCTCCATTCTGCTTTTATAAGTGTGTTTGTAAGCACACAAACACCGAATCTCCATTCTGCTTTTATAAGTGTGTTTGTAAGCACACAAACAACAAATCTCCCTTCTGCTTTTATAAGTGTGTTTGTAAGCAAACAAACACCAAATCTCAATTCTGCTTTTATGAGTGTGTTTGTAAGCAAACAAACACCAAATCTCAATTCTGCTTTTATAAGTGTGTTTGTAAGCACACAAACAACAAATCTCCCTTCTGCTTTTATAAGTGTGTTTGTAAGCAAACAAACACCAAATCTCAATTCTGCTTTTATGAGTGTGTTTGTAAGCAAACAAACACCAAATCTCAATTCTGCTTTTATGAGTGTGTTTGTAAGCAAACAAACACCAAATCTCAATTCTGCCTTTATAGGTGTGTTTGTAAGCACACAAACACCAAATCTCAATTCTGCTTTTATGAGTGTGTTTGTAAGCACACAAACAACAAATCTCCCTTCTGCTTTTATAAGTGTGTTTGTAAGCACACAAACACCAAATCTCCATTCTGCTTTTATAAGTGTGTTTGTAAGCACACAAACACCAAATCTCCATTCTGCTTTTATAAGTGTGTTTGTAAGCACACAAACACCAAATCTCAATTCTGCTTTTATAAGTGTGTTTGTAAGCACACAAACACCAAATCTCAATTCTGCTTTTATAAGTGTGTTTGTAAGCACACAAACACCAAATCTCAATTCTGCTTTTATAAGTGTGTTTGTAAGCAGACAAACACCAAATCTCCATTCTGCTTTTATAAGTGTGTTTGTAAGCACACAAACACCTAATCTCCATTCTGCTTTTATAAGTGTGTTTGTAAGCACACAAACACCAAATCTCAATTCTGCTTTTATAGGTGTGTTTGTAAGCACACGAACACCAAATCTCAATTCTGCTTTTATGAGTGTGTTTGTAAGCACACAAACAACAAATCTCCCTTCTGCTTTTATAAGTGTGTTTGTAAGCAAACAAACACCAAATCTCAATTCTGCTTTTATGAGTGTGTTTGTAAGCAAACAAACACCAAATCTCAATTCTGCTTTTATAGGTGTGTTTGTAAGCACACAAACACCAAATCTCAATTCTGCTTTTATAAGTGTGTTTGTAAGCAAACAAACACCAAATCTCAATTCTGCTTTTATAAGTGTGTTTGTAAGCACACAAACAACAAATCTCCATTCTGCTTTTATAAGTGTGTTTGTAAGCACACAAACACCAAATCTCAATTCTGCTTTTATAGGTGTGTTTGTAAGCACACAAACACCAAATCTCAATTCTGCTTTTATAAGTGTGTTTGTAAGCACACAAACACCAAATCTCCATTCTGCTTTTATAAGTGTGTTTGTAAGCACACAAAAACCAAATCTCCATTCTGCTTTTATAAGTGTGTTTGTAAGCACACAAACACCAAATCTCCATTCTGCTTTTATAAGTGTGTTTGTAAGCACACAAACACCAAATCTCCATTCTGCTTTTATAAGTGTGTTTGTAAGCACACAAACACCAAATCTCAATTCTGCTTTTATAGGTGTGTTTGTAAGCACACAAACACCAAATCACAATTCTGCTTTTATAAGTGTGTTTGTAAGCACACAAACACCAAATCTCAATTCTGCTTTTATAGGTGTGTTTGTAAGCACACAAACACCAAATCTCCATTCTGCTTTTGTAGGTGTGTTTGTAAGCACACGAACACCAAATCTCAATTCATGGGGATAGGTCCTGGACAGGGATTGTTGTTGGGCTGAATGGCCTCCTTGTGAGGGTACAGAGATGGGCCTCGTTAACAGCTACAAACTCCCAGTATGGACCAGGGATACAAATATCAGATGTGAATGTGCTCAGTCACCTACCTCTGCCACAGACAGTACCGTCACCACCTGTGCCACAGGTTGGCACTGCATCTGCAAGTCTCAGCTGACCATATAAAGTCCTGGAACAAGGAACAAAGAACAACACAGCCTGGGAAACAGGCCCTTCAGCCCAACAAGCCCACGCCGCCATTTTAACATTCTCCACCCATGACTCTTGTCTATGCCTTTAGCACTCCACATTGGAAACCAGATTGAGGGGGAGACTAATTTCAGGACAATTTGTTACACCAATCAGCCTAACAGCACGTTTTTGGGGGTGTGGGAGGAAACCGGAGCACCCGGAGAAAACCCACGCAGTCACGGGGAGAATGTGCAAACTCCCCACAGACACCGACCCAAATCCATGTATCTGCACAGCAAACAGTGACAGTCACTGAGCTGTCGTGTTGCCCGTCAGTTGGTCCAGTTTAAGCATACACTAACGCACGTGAAGCACTAGGCAACTCTCGAAACAACATCCAAGAGCAGCCCTCGTACGACCCACCGCGTGTACGCCCCTCGTTGGGCAACAAGGCGGACCGAAGGTAGACTGACAATTATCTATTGCTCTCCAAAGAAGATGGTGCTACAAGGCTGACAGTTTGATAAGTCGGAGCAGGTTATATCCAATCTTCAGTGTAGGATGGAAATAAACTGTGAGACTGGTGCGTTTTTTTGTGTCGGGGGGGGGGGGGGGCGAAGCTGGTGTTATTGTGCCACCCCAGGGAGTTATTGCTTGTACTATAGGAGCTGTATGATGCCTACCCTGGGCAGAGCAGGATGGAGACACCAGTCTGAAACCATCTCTGGTGGCCAGGCATTAACAAGGAGATTGAAAGAATGATTAACCAGAGCTCGGGTGGTGAAGCCCAACAGTCATTAACATCGGCAAACATGCACCCCCGGGGGTGGCAGTGCCAGCCATGGTCACAGTTACACACACACGGACCTCACTGGACCATTCATGGGACACAGTTTCCTCATCCTGGTTGATGCACATTCAGAATAGCTGGATGTCCAATTGGTGAAATCTACAATGGCCAAAGACACAGGTCACATAGAACATAGAACATACAACATAGAACATAGAACATACAACATACAACATACAACATACAACATACAACATAGAACATAGAACATACAACATAGAACATACAACATAGAACATTACAGCGCAGAACAGGCCCTTCGGCCCACGATGTTGCGCTGACCAGTTACAAAAACAATGACCCACTAACCTAAACCAATCCCTTTTCGTCCATAAACCTATCTACAGATCTCTTAAACGCCCCCAAACTAGGCGCATTTACAACTGCAGCTGGCAGGGCATTCCAGTCCCTCACCACCCTCTGGGTAAAGAACCTACCCCTGACATCCGTCCTATAACTACCCCCCCTTAATTTAAAGCCGTGCCCCCTCGTGCTAGCTTTCTCCATCCTAGGAAAAAGGCTATCACTATCTACCCTGTCTAAACCTCTAATCATCTTATATGTTTCAATGAGATCCCCTCTTAGCCGCCTTCTTTCCAGCGAAAACAACCCCAAATCTCTCAGCCTCTCCTCATAGGACCTCCCCTCCAACCCAGGCAACATCCTGGTAAACCTCCTCTGCACCCTTTCCAAAGCCTCCACATCCTTCCTGTAATGCGGGGACCAGAACTGCACACAAAACTCCAAGTGCGGCCGCACCAGAGTTGTGTACAGTTGCAACATGACGCTGCGACTCCTAAATTCAATCCCCCTACCAATAAACGCCAAGACACCGTACGCCTTCTTAACAACCTTATCTACTTGATTCCCAACTTTCAGGGATCTATGTACACATACACCTAGATCCCTCTGCTCCTCCACGGCATGTGGAGGCCTTAGTATCAACAATGACATAACATTTACAGCTGAGGACAAAGAAAGCTGACTCAAGGCAGAGTTTTCCAGATTGATTTTTTTTTTAAGAACAACCCAGCACGGGAAACAGGCCCTTCGGCCCAACGAGCCCGCGCCGCCACATCACCCTACACCTATTCTACCCTGCATATAGAACCAGCATAGAACCCTACAGTGCAGAAACAGGCCCTTCGGCCCATCGAATCTGCACCGAACACAATCCCACCCAGACCCTATCCCCATATCCCTACACATTTTACCTGCTAATCCCTCTAACCTACACATCCCAGGACACTAAGGGGCAATTTTAGCATAGCCAATGAACCTAACCCGCACATCTTTGGACTGTGGGAGGAAACCGGAGCACCCGGAGAAAACCCACGCAGACACGAGGAGAATGTGCAAACTCCACACAGGCAGTGACCCCGAGCCGGGAATCGAACCCAGGACCCTGGAGCTGTGAAGCAGCAGTGCTAACCACTGTGCTACCGTGCCGCATTGATGGTTAGTTCTGACCAGGAATTTTGCAGCAGGACTGACCATGGGTGGCTAGTAAAATTGTATGAAAAAACAGGACCAGCCTCATTCATCGTCAAAGTATAAAGTCACCGTGTACAGAAACATGAGGATCATTTGAGGAAGAGAGCCGAGCCTGATCTATAGGAACCAACAGACGTCTGCTGTGATGGACTCATGTTCACCAGTTGTTGATCCGGGGATCCCTGTGGTTAACGTGGAGACGGGAAACCCAAAGGATTCTTTTTATTCATTCATGGGAACTGGGCATCGCTCGCTGGGCCAGTATTTATTGCCCATCCCTAGTTGCCCCTTGTTCAGAGGGCAGTTGAGAGTCAACCACATTGCTGTGTCTCTGGGGTAACGTGTAGGCCAGACCGGGTAAGGACGGCAGATTTCCTTCCCCAAAGGACATTATTGAACATGATGGGTTTTTCTGACAATCGACAATGGTTTCATGGTCATCAGTAGATTCTTAATTCCAGATACCTTTTATTGAATTCAAATTCCACCAGTTGCCTTGGCAGGATTCGAACCCGGGTCCCTGCAACATGAAGTGAATTTGTGGATTAATAATCTAGCGATAATCCCACAAGGCCACCCCAGTACTGAATTAAGACATATCTCCAGATCGATTGACTTTGTGAGTTCAGTTTTCCATTAAGAACATAAGAACATAAGAAATAGGAGCAGGAGTAGGCCATCTAGC
The DNA here is from genome assembly GCA_037974335.1 of Prionace glauca. Classification (NCBI taxonomy): domain Eukaryota; kingdom Metazoa; phylum Chordata; class Chondrichthyes; order Carcharhiniformes; family Carcharhinidae; genus Prionace; species Prionace glauca. Next base: position 59,524,381 of record CM075737.1, read on the forward strand.
CCTTCGAGCCTGCTCCGCCATTCAATAAGATCATGGCTGATCTGTCGTGACTCAGTTCCACCTTCCCACCCTCTCCCCATAACCCTTAATCCCTTCTCTTATCAAAAACCCATCAACCCGTTTCTTAAAAATATTTAGCGAGGCAGCCTCCACCACTTCAACGGGCAGAGAATTCCAGAGATTCACCACCCTTTGAGCGAAGAAGTTCCTCCTCAACTCTGTTCTAAACCGCCTCCCCTTTATCTTGAGGCTGTGCCCCCTAGTTCTACTGTCTTTTTTGAGCGGGAAGAGTCTCTCCACCTCTATCCTATCCATCCCATTCATCATCTTATACGTCTCAATGAGATCTCCCCTCATTCTTCTAAACTCTAACGAGTACAAGCCCAGTTTATTCAGCCTCCCCTCATAGCTCAATCCTCTCAACTAATGTGTTATTGAGTCTGCATGCCTATGTACGATGGTACTTCTGTTTGTTTTCATTCATGGGTGCACTCAGGAGTTTGGGGGGGAATGAATGTGGTTCTGAGGTCCCTTTAAGGGGATGACCCTTTGATGTCACATGATTGAGCTGGACCATATTGAGAGCGTAGAAAACTGAGCCAATAGAGAGCAAGGGTTTGCATGCTAGTTTTGGGAGGAATCTCAGTTGGAACCAGGAGAAGAAGAGAGTAGACTTCTGTCTATCAGACCCTTATCTTGTATCTATATTATATTCCATAGGACCATGGACTACTGTGTGCAGTTTTGGTCACCGCACTTGCGCAAGGATATATTGGCCTTGGAGGGAGTGCAGAGGAGGTTCACTAGGCTGTTACCGGAGATGAGGGGGTTAGCTTATAAAAAGAACAAAGAACAATCCAGCACGGGAAACAGGCCCTTCGGCCCAACGAGCCCGCTGCCACATCACCCTACACCTATTCTACCCTGCATGTCTACGAATGGAACCCTACTCAGTCCGATTCAGGGAAGAAATAGTGTCAATTTGGTCTTATGAAGAGAGACTGAATAGACTGGGTCTGTACTTGTTGGGGTTTAGAAGGCTGAGGGGGGATCTTATAGAGACGTATAAGATAATGAAAGGGATGGATAGGGTAGAGGTAGAGAGATTCTTCCCGCTTAGAAAGGATAGCAGGACTAGAGGGCACAGACTCAAAATGAGTGGGGGGGGGGGGGGTGGTGGGGGGGCAGTTTAGAACGGAGTTGAGGAGGAACTTCTTCACTCAAAGGGTGGTGAATCTCTAGAATTCTCTGCCCGTTGAAGTGGTGGAGGCTGCCTCGCTAAATATATTTAAGTCACGGGTAGATAGGTTTCTGATAGACAGGGGAATTATGGGGAGAAAGCGGGAAAGTGGAACTGATCCACTTCAGATCAGCCATGATCTTATTGAATGGCGGGGCAGGCTCGAGGGGCTGGATGGCCGACTCCTGCTCCTATTTCTTATGTTCTTATAGAACATAGAACATAGAACATTACAGCGCAGAACAGGCCCTTTGGCCCACGATGTTGCGCCGACCAGTTACAAAAACAATGACCCACTAGCCTAAACCAATCCCTTTTCGTCCATAAACCTATCCACAGTCAATCATTATGATGTGGGTCAGGTCAAACATTTATAGATTTGCAAATGTTTGCATTAAATCCAAGTTTCTAATAAATGTGGGGCACATTCTTCAAATCCTATGGTAATATTTAACTCTCCACTTTATTAAATGAAAAAAAATATGTAAAATCAGTGATGAATCCTGTGATATATTCCTCTTCAATGTTAATTGAATGTATTTAGTTCCAATCTACTTTTAAGGACACTGAATAATCAGTAACAGGCACCTATATTGATGGATGTAAAGCGTTTTAAAGATTGCTGATGTGTTTGCTGAGGTTTGTGTAAGCTATAGCAATGGTGTGTATAATTGGGCTTGTGTAGGTCTGTGGGTGCGATGGTGCTTGTGGGTGAAGGGGAGGGAATCAATCAGTGTAAGATTGATGAATTGGGGAGGACAGAACCATCTAGAAACTCTCCAGTGCTGCTACCTGCAGGAAAAAGGTTTTGTAGAGCAGATGTTATCTTTTTTTTTCCGTTTTAAGTTTGTGTTCCAATTTTCACAATATTCACAGTTGGAAAAATTTACGTCTGAGTGTTAATCTGAAATACATCAAATTTTAAAACAATCTCTTTTACTAAGTCAAGAAGGAAACAACAATATTTGTAGATGGTACAGCTGACAGAGCGATATTATAACTTTTCAGCATTAGCAAGTCACTAACCAGAGAGAGATCTAATATGTAATCTCTGTAAGTATGAGTACAGGAATAGCCAAAAACAATTTGGGTTTTATAAATTAGCACATATATCACAAAAATAAACAGGTAGTGAGAAATCGAGACAAAATACTGGTTTAACCATGGTGGCACAGTGGTTAGCATTGCTGCCTCACAGCACCAGGGATCTGGGTTCAATTCTCGGCTTGGGTCACTGTGTGCAGTCTGCACATTCTCCCCATGTCTGTGTGGGTTTCCTCCGGGTGCTCCAGTTTCCTCCCACAGTCCGAAAGATGTACCGGTTAAGGTGCGTGAACCATCTTAAATTCTCCCTCAAAGTACCCGAACAGGTGCTGGAGTGTGGCAACTCGGGATTTTCACAGTAACTTCATTGCAGTGTTAAGCCTAGTTATGAACTCGAGCTCTATGTATAGTTTTGGACATCTCATTACAGAAAGAACATTCAAGGCATCAAGAAGATATAGTCCAACTAAGATTGGTAATATAAATTATATTTGTTAGAAGAGAGTTGAAATAGAATCCCTATGTTCGGCCCATTGGATTGGCACTCAGGGTTTCCCACCCAGGCTCTAACCCTGTAACCACACATATTTACCCTTCAATCTCACTAACCGATGCATTTTTGGACACTAGGGGCAATTTAGCATGGCCAATCCACCTAACCTGTGCATCTTTGAAGTACGGGAGGAAACTGGAGGAAACCCACATAGATACAGGGAGAACGTGCAAATGTCACACTTTCGATCACCCAAGCCAGGAATCGAACCCAGTTCCCTGGTGCTGTGAGGCAGCAGGACTAACCAGTGTGCAACTGTGCCCAGATGATAGCCAATTTCCACTCAAACAGAGGGGATGCCATATTCAAGCTATAAAGTGCTTTGATTAGAAGGAAAGGTTGGGCAGTGAGTCAGTAACAAAAGATCAACAATCTAAAATGGCACAACGTGAGTAAGGAGAGTTTTGGAGGCATTTCTTTACACTGAAGGCTGTTTGAATGTGGGATGTCCTGCCACTGTGATTTTAGAGTCTATCGCATCTTTTTTTTCAGTGAAAACTGGAGAAATATTTGAAGAAGTGAAAGGTGCGTGGAGTGAGTGAGATAGTGGATAAGTTTATAGAACATAGAACATTACAGCGCAGAACAGGCCCTTCGGCCCACGATGTTGCGCCGACCAGTTACAAAAACAATGACCCACTAGCCTAAACCAATCCCTTTTCGTCCATAAACCTATTCACGGATCTCTTAAACGCCCCCAAACTAGGCACATTTACAACTGCAGCAGGCAGGGCATTCCAGTCCCTCACCACCCTCTGGGTAAAGAACCTACCCCTGACATCCGTCCTATAACTACCCCCCCCTTAATTTAAAGCCATGCCCCCTCGTGCTAGCTTTCTCCATCAGAGGAAAAAGGCTATCACTGTCCACCCTATCTAAACCTCTAATCATCTTATATGTTTCAATAAGATCCCCTCTTAGCCGTCTTCTTTCCAGTGAAAACAACCCCAAATCTCTCAGTCTCTCCTCATAGGACCTCCCCTCCATACCAGGCAACATCCTGGTAAACCTCCTCTGCACCCTCGCCAAAGCCTCCACATCCTTCCTGTAATGTGGGGACCAGAACTGCACACAAAACTCCAAGTGCTTAAAGTGCTTGTTTGTTAAATGTTTGGATTACTTTACCAAATGTTTGATACAAACATAAGGGCCTTGAGAAAGTGAGCCTGGGAAATTGGTGGTAGAAAGTAGGTTATGAAGGATGAATTGAACAGGTATTTTGCATCAGTCTTCACTATGGAAGACACATCCCAGAAATAACTGTAAATCAGGGAGAAAATTGGGAAAATTACCATCACCGGGGAAGTGGTATTAAACAAATTGAATATAATATAATATAATATAATATAATATAATATAAGTGGCTAAGAGGGGACCTTATTGAAACATATAAGATGATTAGAGGTTTAGATAGGGTGGACAGTGATAGCCTTTTTCCTCGGATGGAGAAAGCTAGCACGAGGGGGCACGATTTTAAATTAAGGGGGGGTAGTTATAGGACAGATGTCAGGGGTAGGTTCTTTACCCAGAGGGTGGTGAGGGACTGGAATGCCCTGCCAGCTGCAGTTGTAAATGCGCCTAGTTTGGGGGCGTTTAAGAGATCTGTGGATAGGTTTATGGATGAAAAGGGATTGGTTTAGGTTAGTGGGTCATTGTTTTTGTAACTGGTCGGCGCAACATCGTGGGCCGAAGGGCCTGTTCTGCGCTGTCATGTTCTATGTTCTATGTTCTATTGTCTGAGGGCTGACAAATCCCTGGATCTGGACCCTAACATCTTGAAAGAAGTGACTAATGAAATAATTGATGCATTGATTTTAAACTTCCGAATATTCCCTAGATTCAGGGAAGGTTCCATTAGTTTAGAAGATAGCAAATTTAACTCCATTGTTCAAATAGGGAGGGAGACAGAGAGTGGGAAACTACAGACCAGTTTGTCTAACATCTGTCATAGGGAAAATATTCAAAGTAATTGCGGGGTATTGGATAAATTCAAGGCAATTAGACAGAGCCAACATGGTTTGTGAAAGGGAAGTTTGACTAATTTATTCGAGTCCTTTGAAGGAGTCACATGCGCTGTGGATAAAGGGGAACCAGTAGATGTACTGTACCTAGATTTCCAGGATGTATTTGATGAGGTGCCAAAACAAAGGCTCTTACAGAAAATAAATGTCCTGGTTTAGGGGGTAACAAATTGGCGTGGATTGAAAATTGACTAGGAGCCAAAGGGTAGGATTTTCCTCCCCCTCCGCTGTACATTTCACAGTGTTTAGAGGTGGCGGTGTGTATGTTCATATGAATGTTTCCATTCACTGCTGTAAACTTCTCTAATTTTAACTAACTGAGTTGGATAAAATTAAAAATACTTCCCCTTTCAGCCTAATCCTAACATTTGCTAAAGTTTCTAACTCCAGTATGTGTGTAAGTGGTTCACCAGATTCCGTTCAATGAACATCAGACCTAATTGCTATCGTTCAATATGGTTACTTTACACTCTTACACTCCCAGTGGGTTTGGGAAGGTCGTGTGCTTTAATGGGACACAAATCAAACAGAGAGCTACAGCAGTGAAAAACTGAATCTCCTCTTTCCACTGAGCCCTGCTTCTCGAGATGATCGGAGACCATTGACATTACCACATGTAAAATAATTCCACTGTTCAAGATTATAATAACAACTAGCTCACCCTCTACTCTGCAGCTCCGAAAACAAGTTAGTAATGTATGAAATAGCTGATGTGTTGTCGTTTCACATCAGAAACTTTGTGGCTGAAGAAATGTCCCAAAGTATGATTTGAGGCTGTAACTTGAAGC
>CM075737.1:60176436-60183936 GCA_037974335.1 Prionace glauca
TCACGTGCTCACTGTGTAAAGATGAAATTGCTGGGCCTCTGGAGCAAATCTTTGTCTCTTCTTTGGACACAGGTGAGGTTCCAGAAGACTGGAGGGTAGCAAATGTGGTCCCGTTGTTCAAAAAAGGTAGTAGGGATAACCCTGGAAATTATAGACCGGGTGAGTTTGACGTCGGTGGTAGGGAAGTTAATGGAAAAAATACTTAGGGGTAGGATGTATGAGCATTTGGAGCGTTGCGATCTGATTAGGGATACGCAACATGGCTTTGTTAGAGGGAGGTCTTGCCTTACAAATCTGGTGGAATTCTTTTGAGGAGGTGACAAAAACGGTTGACGATGAGAGAACCGTTGATGTCATCTATATGGATTTCACTAAGGCGTTTGACAAAGTCCCTCACGGTAGGCTGGTAGAAAAGGTTAAGGCGCATGGGATACAAGGCCAGGGTAGCTAGGTGGATTGAGAACTGGCTGGGAAATAGGAGACAGAGGGTAGCTGTGGAGGGGACCTTGTCGGGCTGGAGGCCAGTGACCAGTGGTGTGCCGCAGGGCTCAGTACTGGGACCTCTCCTCTTGTAGTCTACATAAATGACTTGAAGAGGGCGTAGGTGGTGTGATCAGCAAGTTTGCTGATGACACCAAGATGGCAGGGTTGGCGGGTACGGAACTGGATTGTCAGGTGATACAACAGGATATAGATAGGTTGGTGCAGTGGGCAGATAGGTGGCAGATGGCATTTAATCCTGACAAATGCGAGGTGATGCATTTTGGACGGAATAATGCAGAAAGGAGCTATGTGATTAAAGGGAGGCCATTAGGAGAATAGACATACAGAGGGACCTGGGAGTGCAGGTTCACAAATCCATGAAGGTTGCATCACAAGTGGAGAAGGTTGTTAGGAAGGCTTATGGGATGTTGGCCTTTATAGGAAGGGGCATAGAGTATAAAAGCTGCTGTCTAATGCTTCAGTTGTACAGAACGTTGGTTAGACCGCATTTGGAGTACTGAGTCAGTTCTGGTCACCTTACTACCGGAAGGACGTGGAGTCTCTGGAAAGGGTGCAGAGGAGGTTTACCAGGATGTTGCGTGGCATGGGGGGACTGGGTTACGAGGAGAGGTTGAAGAAACTGGGACTATTTTCCTTGGAAAGACGGAGATTGAGAGGGGACATGATAGAAGTATATAAGATAATGAAGGGAATGGATAGAGTTAATAGTGAGAGACTGCTCCCTAGACTGGGTACGAACACGAGAGGTCATCATTTAAGGGTGAGGGGGGAGAGGTATAATTGGAGGTGAGAAGAAGGTTCTTTACACAGAGAGTTGGTGGGGGTCTGGAACGCGCTACCGAGAAGGGTGGTGGAGGCAGGGAACACTGGACTCGTTTTAAGATGCAGTTAGATAGGCACATGAGTGAAACGAGAATGGAGGGATATGGTAGGGCTATTAAATAGGGTTAAACCTCAGGAGACACCGGAAAGGCAGGCTGTAAGATTAATATTTTTGTCTTTATTCCACAGGTGGAGGTCCACCTCGTGTGAAATGAGGGGCATTCACACGGCGGGTCGTGCCTGGGCTGCTCTTGGAAGTTCCAGGAGTGGACTAGTACTTCATGTCGGTGTGTGTGCTTGATCCTGGACCGGTAGATGGGCGCTGCAACAGCTCAGTGACTAGCACTGCTGGCTGTGCAGGCACATGGATTTGGGCCTGTGTCTGTGGGAATTTGCGCATTCTCCCTGTGGTTGCGTGGGTTTCCTCCGGGCGCTCCGGTTTCCTCCACACCCCAAAGATGTGCTCTCAGGCTAATCGGTTTTTACCAAATTGACACTATTTCTTCCCTGAATCTGACTGAGTAGGGGTTCCATTCATAGATATGCAGGGTAGAATAGGTGTAGGGTGATGTGGCGGCGTGGGCTCGTTGGGCCGAAGGGCCTGTTTCCCGTGCTGGGTTGTTCTTTGTATCTCCCCCTTCCCTTCCATCTCCCCCTTCCCCTTCCATCTCCCCCTTCCCCTTCCATCTCCTCCTTCCCCTTCCATCTCCCCCTTCCCCCTCTATCTCCCCCTTCCCCCCTCCATCTCTCCCTTCCCCTTGCATCTCCCCCTTCCCTTGCATCTCCCCCTTCCCCTCCATCTCCCCCTTCCATCTCCCCCTTCTCCCCTCCATCTCCTCCTTCCCCTTCCATCTCCCCCTTCCCTTCCATCTCCCCCTTCCCCCCTCCATCTCCCCCTTCCCCTTCCATCTCCCCCTTCCCCCTTCCATCTCCCCCTTCCCCTTCCCCTTCCATCTCCCCCTTCCCCCTCCATCTCCCCCTTCCCCTTCCATCTCCCCCTTCCCCTCTTCCATCTCCCCCTTCCCCTTGCATCTCTCCCCTTCCCCCTCCATCTCCCCCTTCCATCTCCCCCTTCCCCCTCCATCTCCCCCTCTCTCCCCCTCCATCTCCCCTGTCCCCTCCATCTCCCCTCCCCCTCCATCTCCCCCCTGCCCTCTCCATCTCCCCCTTTCCCCTTCCATCTCCCCTCCCTCCTTCCCCCTCTATCCCCCCTTCCATCTCCCCCTTCCCCTCCATATCCTCCCCTTTGTATCTGACCATGTAGTATATATGTATTAACTTGCCCATCAGCACAGCTTCCAGGTAACCTAGGTCACAAGTGGGGCAGCAGTATTTCTTATAATTATTTCTTATTATATTTCTTAATAAAATGACAGTTGATTCCTTTCCTTTCGAACATTCTTAACAACAATCACCGATTCCACGGACATATAAAAGGATGTAACAAATTTTCCTTATGGATCTGCTTCTGAGTCAAAGATCATTAGACCTTGCCTTTGACATGGAACTATCAATTCTTGCCCTTTAATCTTCCAGCCAATCTTCCTTTAATTCATTTCCCCACTCTCCCCGCCACCCCCATTCACTGGCTCAAACCATCACGTTTCGAATTGATTCCAGTTCTGGCCAAAGGTTTCTCTCTCCACAGTTGCTGCCAAACTGGCTGAGTATTTTCCTGCACCTTCTGTTTTCATTCTGATGTCACTCGCTTGACTTTTTCTGACCTGTATTTTAGGTAGAAGACCAGGCCAGTGGAAAGTCAACGTCCTGCTTCGGAATTCCAGATTACAAACTCGTCCCGTCCCAGAATCATCAACATTAAAGAGATCCTGTCCACAGCTTTACAGGTAAAGGGATGTTTCCTCACTTTGTGTCTTGTGCTGTATTCCTGCACAAACTATTTTTTTTTTATAGTCCACAATAGTTTCACGGTCATCATTTCTGAGACTAGTTTCCGATTCCAGATGTATTTACTGAATTTAGGTTCCACCAGCTACCTTGGAGCCCCAGCCTGGGTATCTGGAATGCGATACGAGTCAAGTTTCTCTTAACATTGAAGGAAAACTTGGACGGGTTCATGGATGAGACGGGTGTGGAGGGATATGGTCCGAGTGGGACTCGGCAAAAAATGGTTTGGCACAGACCAGAAGGGCTGCAATTTTCTATGGTTCCACAGTTAGACCGTACAGCAATTATTCTTTATTTTAGATCTCCCCTCATTCTTTAGAAGAATGAGGGAGATCTCATTGAGACGTATAAGATGATGAATGGGATGGATAGGATAGAGGTGGAGAGACTCTTCCCGCTCAAAAAAGACAGTAGGACTAGGGGCACAGCCTCAAGATAAAGGGGGGGCGGTTTAGAACAGAGTTGAGGAGGAACTTCTTCACTCAAAGGGTGGTGAATCTCTGGAATTCTCTGCCCGTTGAAGTGGTGGAGGCTGCCTCGCTAAATATTTTTAAGAAACGGGTTGATGGGTTTTTGATAAGAGAGGGGATTAAGGGTTATGGGGAGAGGGCAGGAAGGTGGAGCTGAGTCACGACAGATCAGCCATGATCTTATTGAATGGCGGGGCAGGCTCGAAGGGCCAGATGGCCTACTCCTGCTCCTATTTCTTATGTTCTTATGTTCTTATGTTTGTGTAATGGGCTAGTATCGCTGACTAGCATTCCAGATACCCAGGCTTGGGTTCCAAGGCAGCTGGTGGAATTTGAATTTAATAAATACATCTGGAATCGAAGGCTAGTCTCAGAAATAAGAACATAAGAAATAGGAGCAGGAGTAGGCCATCTAGCCCTTCGAGCCTGCCCCGCCATTCAATAAGATCATGGCTGATCTGTCGTGGCTCAGCTCCACCTTCCCTCCCTCTCCCCATAACCCTTAATCCCCTCTCTTATCAAAAACCCATCAACCCGCTTCTTAAATATATTTAGCGAGGCAGCCTCCACCACTTCAACGGGCAGAGAATTCCAGAGATTCACCACCCTTTGAGTGAAGAAGTTCCTCCTCAACTCTGTTCTAAACCGCCCCCCCCCCCTTTATCTTGAGGCTGTGCCCCCTAGTCCTACTGTCCTTTCTGAGCGGGAAGAGTCTCTCCATCTCTATCCTATCCATCCCATTCATCATCTTATACGTCTCAATGAGATCTCCCCTCATTCTACTAAACTCTAACGAGTACAAGCCTAGTTTATTCAGCCTCTCCTCATAGCTCAACCCCCTCAACTCCGGTATCAGCCTAGTAAACCTCCTCTGCACTCCCTCCAAGGCCAAAATATCTTTGCGTAAGTGCGGCGCCCAAAACTGCACACAGTACTCCAGCTGCGGCCTCACCAATGCCCATGAAACGATTGTCGGAAAAACCCATCTGGATCGCGGAATGTTCTTTAGGGAAGGAAATCTGCCGTCCTTACCCGGTCTGGCCTACATGTGACTCCAGAGCCACAGCAATGTGGTTGACTCTCAACTGCCCTCTGAAATGTCTTAGCAAGTTACTCAGTTGTATCAAACTGCTACAGAGAAGTCAATAAGGACTGAAATCTAGAGCCGGATGGATCTAAGCACCAGAAGTGATAATCATAGAACCCTACAGTGCAGAAAGAGGCCCTTCGGCCCATCGAGTCTGCACCCACCACAATCCCACCCAGGCCCTACCCCCATATCCCTACATATTATCCCCACTAATCCCTCTAACCTACACATCCCTGGACACTAAGGGGCAATTTCTTAGCATCAACCTAAGCCGCACATCTTTGGACTGTGGGAGGATCTGGAGGAAACCCATGCAGACACGAGGAGAATGTGCACAGACAGTGACCCGAGCCGGGAATCGAACCCAGGAGCCTGGAGCTGTGAAGCAGCAGTGCTAACCACTGTGCTTACCGTGCCGCCCCAATGGCAAATCCAGCCCTGTAAAGTCCTCCTTATTAACATCTGAGGGCCCTGGGCCAAAATTGGGAGAACTAGTCACAGACTAGTCAAGCCTGGCATTGTCATTCATATGGGATCATACCTTACAGATATCACCGCAGACACCACCCTGGTTATCCTGACCCACCGGCAAGACAGACCCAGCACACGTGGCAGCACACTGGTATATAATCGGGAGGGAGATGTCCTGGGAATCCTCCAAATAGCCCCAGTGAATTCTCATGCCATCACATCAAAAATGTGACCCTCCTGCTGGTTACCACATACCCTCCCCCTCAGTTGATAAATCAATGCTCCTCTACATTGAACAGTGATTGGAAAAGGCATTGAGGGTGACGAGTTGTGCTGTGGATGGGGGAACTCCAATGTCCATCACTGAGAGCGACTCAATAGTATCACCACAGACTAAGTTGAATAGGTCGTAAAGAACATAAGAAATAGGAGCAGGAGTAGGCCATCTAGCCCTTCGAGCCTGCCCCGCCATTCAATAAGATCATGGCTGATCTGTCGTGGCTCAGTTCCACTTTCCGCCCTCTCCCCATAACCCTTAATCCCTTGCCTATTGGAAATCTATCTACCCGTGACTTAAATACATTTAGCGAGGCAGCCTCCACCACTTCAACGGGCAGAGAATTCCAGAGATTCACCACCCTTTGAGTGAAGAAGTTCCTCCTCAACTCTGTTCTAAACTGCCCTCTCCTTATCTTGAGGCTGTGCCCTCTAGTCCTGCTGTCCTTTCTAAGCGGGAAGAATCTCTCTACCTCTACCCTATCCAAAGATGTGCGGGTTAGGTTGATTGGCCATGCTAAGAAATTGCCCCTTAGTGTCCAGGATGTGTAGGTTGGAGGGATTAGGTGGGTAGGATATGGGGGTAGGGGCCTGGGTGGGATTGTGTTCGGTACAGACTCGATGGGCTGAAGGGCCTCTTTCTGCACTGTAGGGTTCTATGATTCTATCCATCCCCTTCATTATCTTATACGTCTCTGTAAAATCCCCCCTCGGCCTTCCAAATTCTAATGGTTGTAATGTTATGTTCTAACTGCTAGACTAGGGACCATAGCAGGCCGTAAGGGAACCAACAAGAGAGAATGACATCCTTGACCTAATCATAGAACCCTACAGTGCAGAAACAGGCCCCTTCGGCCCATCGAGTCTGCACCGAATACAATCCCACCCAGACCCTATCCCCATATCCCTACACATTTACCTGCTAATCCCTCTAACCTACACATCCCAGGACACTAAGGGGCAATTTTAGCATAGCCAATGAACCTAACCCGCACATCTTTGGACTGTGGGAGGAAACCGGAGCACCCGGAGAAAACCCACGCAGACACGAGGAGAATGTGCAAACTCCACACAGGCAGTGACCCGAGCTGGAATCGAACCCAGGACCCTGGAGCTGTGAAGCAGCAGTGCTAACCCACTGTGCTACCGTGCAGCCCTTAATCCTCACTAACCTGCCTGTCAAAGTAACATTTATCTCCAACAAAAGAATCGAAATATCTCCCCTTAACATTCAATGACATTACCATCCATCAATCCCCCCACTGTCAACATCTCGGTGGCTGCCATTGACCAGAAACTGAACTGGACTAGCCATATAGAAGAGAGGGTCAAAAGTTTGGAATACTGAGGTGATTAACTCACCTCCTGACTCTCCAAACCCTGTCCGCCATCTACAAGGCACAAGTTAGGAATGTGATGGAAAACTCCCTGGATGCGGGCAGCTCCAACAACACTCAAGAAGCTTTGACACCATCTGGGACATAGCAGCTCACTTGACTGTTACTCCTTACACAAATATTCACTCCTTTTACCACTGTTGCACAGTATCAGCAGTCACTGCAGGGGGTTGGACTACGAAGAGAGACTAAACAGACTGGGTCTGTACTCTTTGGAGTTTAGAAGGCTGAGGGGGGGATCTTATAGACTCGTATAAGATAATCAAGGGGATGGATAGGGTAAAGGTAGAGAGACTCTTCCTGCTCAGAAAGGACAGCAGGACTAGAGGGCACAGCCTCAAGATAAGGAGGGAGCAGTTTAGAACAGAGTTGAGGAGGAACTTCTTCACTCAAAGGGTGGTGAATCTCTGGAATTCTCTGCCCGTTGAAGTGGTGGAGGCTGGCCTCGCTAAATATTTTTAAGTCACGGGTAGATAGGTTTCTGATAGACAGGGGAATTAAGGGTTATGGGGAGAAAGCGGGAAAGTGGAACTGAGCCACGACAGATCAGCCATGATCTTAT